>JAYKKI010000003.1:37212500-37812500 GCA_039881145.1 Druceiella hillmani | reverse complement strand
CAAAATCGACAAAAATTTAAAGGCGTTTTTAATGTTTTGTAATGATTTTATTGACCTAATTATCACTATAGAGTAAACCACTTATAGAGTGAATCATCACTATTCCTGGGCAGAAGTTCTATTTAAAAATATGTACAACGTCGACTACTAAGACAAATTTCGCAAAGTACCAGTGAAATAATATTCATTTAAGTACTCAATTATCTACTTTTATATTTATACTGTTACTACTTGATACTGCCCGTATAATTACATATATTTTAATTTTTAGCGTAATCAAATATGATTCTCTGCAAGTGAATGTTTACACCAAACACCGCTCTGTTCAACTAATAACTTATCGGTATTAAGATTGGTGTTTTTATTCGAAATGTTTATATGCTGTAGAAAGTTTTTTATTTGATATATTTCAAAAATCGTATACTGGTATACGATTTATGAAATATATGAAATAAAACACTTCTATAGATGTGCTTGCAGTCCTTCGTAATTAATGTACTGAATTAATTTAATTCTATGCTGGAATAAACTGTTTCCATTTATTTTCCGTTATTGTCATTTATCTTAAATGTTTGCTATTTAATATTCCGTACATTGCAAATTTTAACTTTAGTTTTTGTTAAATTTATACAGCGAGGATTATTTATTTAATCGACAAATTATAATATTACTTTTATTTAGGGTAGTTTGTAATTTTTTTTTTCTCAGAAATTATCATATCATTTCTTCAAAACATGATGGAAACAAGTAAAACTTAAATACATATCAATTAATATCTCGTCAAAGTGAATTGGATTTTAAATAATATAGATACGTATCTATTATTTGTTTTCCATTAACTTGCTCAATATATTAGCAACTAAGTCTAAATTTGGAAACGAAAAAATACATAAACTAAGAATAAATTGTAACATTCAACTGAACTTTATACCCCTGGTACTTTGCAAAATTTGTCCTAGTAATCGACGTTGTACATATTTTTAAATAGAACTTCTGCCCAGGAATAGTGATGATTCACTCTATAAGTGGTTCACTCTATAGTGATGATTCCCTCTACCGTTTGACACTAATGAATGCCCAAGAATCAATGTTTTTACATATGACAACGAGCTGCTATTGCGAGAGAACTGTTAGTAATATGGATGGCGTGGGTAACAATAATTAACCATGTGGTAATATAATTATTAAAAATAATATACTATTTTTAACAACACACTAATTTTTATGTTATAGTAAAAATATCATTTTGGACAATGTAATGTAAAATTTATGAAAGAAACTTTAATTAAATCACATATTTTACATAAGATCGTTTCGAATAATCGGAATATAATATGATTTACGTAAATCTTTATTGGCCTTCCTAAATCATAGACTACATTATAATGACTTAACATATTCATTGACACTCAAAATTGGAAAGCATTTGGAACTCTGTGTCATCGCGTGAATTACATACTACATAATTAGCCGTAGAAAAGCTGCGAAATATATTCTGATTTGAATGTGGTGCATTCAGCAATTATTATAATAATTATTTCCTGTTATATATAAAATTTTAAATAAATTTAAATTAGTTTTCCATCTTAGTAATATAATATTTCGTGAAAGGTCTGGAGCGTTCAAAGTTTCCGGCCATTACCTGGGAAACAAAAATTAGATTAAAAAACTATGAAAGCTCCATATTTTCTCGAATGAATACTGAAAATAATGCTATAACTATTTGCTAATATTTGTCGAGATGAACTTAATCAAATGATTTTTTCCATCTTATTTATTAGAGAGGGAGTGACTATAACAAATTTATTCACATTTAAAGCATTTTATATATTAATATCAATTATCTTGAATAAAACTTCTGATTTCTTTGATTCCTGAATAATGGAAAAAATGAAAATATGAATTGTCCATATTTTATTCCCATTTTGCCGTAATCATGTTCATGATTCATTACAGGTCTAACACAGAATTACAACTTTTGAAATATTTTACAAAACTTCGCATAGAAACAGTTCTTGCAAAAGCCAAATATTTCTAAAATTAAATTTGATAAAAGTAGTGTAGTTTATTATAGTTAAGTTACCGTTTTTCTTCTATCTCGTATATACACACTCACAAACTAAACCCAATATGAGTGCTACAATTCACTTGGACGGATTCTACAAATTTACTCATCATCGCTGAAGAGTTCCTGTGACCACCTTCCGGCTCCATCTACTATGATTTAGCAAGAGTAAATTTATCTCACCATTAGTCGTGTCTCACTAGATTACATTAGACTTCTACCATTCAAACTCGATCACAGCACCTGCCCTTGTTAGTGTTAAAGAATTAAATGGTGTATCTTCAATTTCCATGGTTATATTCTAATCAAATTTTCACGGCATCACACTGGGATTATAATATTATACATAAAGAAGACCCATCCAAATTACTTAAATAATAAGAAAGATATGAGGTAACATAGGCAAAAAAAGTAAAAGAAAAAAATACAGTCGAATTCAGAGCTTCGTCATTTTTTGATGTCGACTAAAAAACTTATGTAAGATCACGATTCTTCTTGCATTACATAGGAGAATAAGTATAAACAATGTTTAGACCGTATTTTTTTTAAATACATGACTTGTTAAATTTTACCATTTTAAACTTTTTCACATGAAACAAATTTAAAAAGCTTCCATGAAAATTTTAGAACCCAAACATTGAAGTGACAAATATAAATAAAATAAATATCGATTTACAATATTTATTTTCTTCTCGACAAAGTAATGAAACTCTTAGCACGAGCGAAACTCTCGCATGGTTTACATGCTAGGTACATGTAGCTCGCTTAGGGAAATATAAAAATTCAAATTTTTAAGGGTACATGCGATTTTTATTTAACAATTTGCAAATAGTAACATTTAGTTCTCTATATAAATATGTTGTTTGGTATATGTTTCATATGTGTACAAATATCGTTAATTACCCAAAATTACTTTGATTTTAATACTCGAGAATTTTCACCAACCTGCATTAAGTTCTTCCCAATTTTTTTTTGATAAAAAATATAAGAGCCAAATTAAACTTTCCTACGTAGAGGCGTTTTTGAGATTAACCTAGTAAAATGGAATTAAATGTCTACTTTTTTGGTCTACAAATCGTTGTTTCTGAGTGAAAAAATTTAAAAAAACGATTTGTATTCTACTGGAAAAGCTCTTTTCTAAAGCGTTCTACATTTCTAAGGAGAAAAAGATTTTTTTTCACCCCAATTTGAGTGTTTGGCAATTTCTTTACTACGCTACACTATTTGACACAATAATTAGCAATATATTTTTAGATATAATAACGAGACACGTTACCGTAAGAAACAAAAGAAACATGTATAAATATACAAACACACACACACACACACACAATCACACACACATATATATATATATATATATATATATATATATATATATATATATGTATGTACATTTATATAAACTAAATATAAATACAATTTCGCAATCAAACACGCCTTCATACTACTGCAGCTCTTTTACTGCTAGTAAAATGCAAAAAAATAACTGCACAAAATGGCAATCTGAATGGCGGTCTGAAGTGGGACGCACGGGGCGGCTGTCTACTAATGAACTCAGCACACGTACCCGGAACTAGATATGGTTCTAATCTATCTGGGATCTGCAACTGGATTGATGCCAATGAAAGACGTCATTTTAATGTGTCTTTGACCTCTTGTTTTTTATCGACGAGCAGTATACACAGTTATTAATAAACTTTCTTTTTTTTCTCTTTGGTTACGCTAGTATCGATTTTTAAATTAAAATTTATATAGTACAACAAATATATCACGCCCGATATTAAATAGCTATCATTGTTGTCATTTTTTACACTGAGCTGTATATTATACCTTCTTGATATAATATGGGGGTACCTCAACGGTGTGACGTCACAAAATTGTTACAACTTTGAATGTGTTATTGGCCACTCTACAGTTTTATTTTCTTAAGTTGGATCACTCTAGAAGATACGTGTCAGGCATAAGATTTTATATAATTCTTTTTTGAAAATATCTAAATAAATTGTAATTAAATAAAAACAGATAAAACTTCTGTTTTCGAACTATAAATGTTTTATTAATTCAAAATTTCGTTTACAAACAGAAGGTACCCTAGTTTAAAACTAGAAAATATTTTTCCTAAAACAAGGCAATGCGTGAAATAACACTAATGAAAATATATTTGCAATGTGCTATTAAACCAACCGACCTAGTAGTACACACACCCTTGGATGAAAGAAACTGAGTTGTCAAATTACATAGTCATAGCTGCAGCATCAAATGACAGTCGTCTTGCTCTGCCGTACGCGCGCGATCTCTTAGTGAGTTTCTAGCATATGGAAAAATAATTTTGGCCAAATCTCCAAAATTTCACTAAAGATTTTAAATAAAACTAATAGGTACAATTTATGGACCACCAAGAATAGCCCGATACGTGTTCAGTTACAATTAAATTTTTCTTTAATATTTTTATATATAAATATTTTAGTTGGATAACTTTAAAGCAGAAAGGATTTCCGAGCTGTGAAGAAACTTATCTTCTTTTTCATTACATTTAGAACTATCAAATAATTAAAGTTCAGTGAATCAGTTGCTTTCTTCAGATTAACAGATTTTTAAAAGAACATGTACACAAGTACGTACGTGCGTAAGTACGGTACATACAGACTCCTATATGAATGATACTTGGCCCTTAACATTTCCTTTGGAAACACTCTTCTTCCCCTATTTTCGTAAAGCCCCTCCTGGATGCTAATGAAATACATTCATTTTGACGTAAGTACAAACATACATTTTTCTTTCCACTTTCATTTTGATGTAAGTACAAACATCAAATTAATTGTTTATCTACTTTCTTCCAATATTTATTCGTGGGATTTATGTCTTAAGTACATTTTTTTTATTCTTCTATTCTATTTTTATGACCTTCAATCACAAATCTCCTAACGTCACCGTGTCTAGACTGTCACGAAAATGAAATGCACGCAATGAAAATGCTGTCTCAAAGCCTTACATCCATTCAATATTTTTACTCGACTATTTCAAAATGTATCCTTAAGTAAGTGACCTTATCGACTTGAAAGCTCACATAGAAATACTCAATGAAGAAAGAAATTCTAGATCACCACTAACTATAGCTATATGCTTTCTAATTTGTATTGCACATAAGTACATTGTTTTTAGTTATACTATATATATATATATATATATATATATATATATATATATATATATATATATATATATAAGTGTGCGTATTGTATTATCTGTAATGTTACAGAACTAAATAATCTGTTTAATTTATCGACTTCATTAGGTTTGTTTCGAATCTCAACCTGTCATTTTTGTAACAGAATTTGACTATCCAAAGCCGTAAATCCCTGTGCTTATAACTCTGAAATGTAAGAGTGTGTTAATGAAATGATTCACTTAATACATTAGTATTTTTAAAACATAGATTATTTTATGATTTGCAATTGTAATTAGTAGAATAATAAAAACAAAACAGGGTCCTTTAAGTGCTGTATACAAATGTCAAATTTATACGCTCAAAAATAAAGTGTTAAACCGTTATGTCTTCACATAAATGTATCTTCATTTAACAGTTGCATAAATGTGTAAACATTTTTAGTACTCTCTAACTAATCTGTATATATTACAATTTGAACCAAAAACACTACATATATATTTGGAGTAAAAATACTACATGTACTTTTTATTTCTTGTTAACAATTTACTTTTTATTTTAACCACATGGTACTGGGACTGGGAAGCTACTGGGAACCATCCCCCAGTTTAGTTAAAATTATTATATATCTGCAGAGATTCTGTTTGTTTTTCGAATTTTGAATACCTGATTCAGAAAAAACATTACGCTGAAAATGAATGAAGGACACGATATTACGCAATAATATTTTACGTGATGTAAACTATAAATAGCAAGTTCATCCGGAATTACAGCTTATTCATAAAGAGTTTACACGTCGGTAAGAATCATATTAACGTACAGTAAGTTAAGAGTTTACACGTGAGTAAGTATCATATTAATGTATATTAAGTTAAGTTATACGTGCAGTAAGAATCATATTCAGTGTTGTTTACTCTATGAATTTGGTAACAGTAACAGTGCAGTCAAAGCTCGTGAATACATTTATCAGGTTTACAGCGGCACGTAACTTTCCGAATATTTTCTAGCTTTCGAAAATTCGGTGAACGCAAAAGCTCTCAATATTTATAGGCTCTGGACGTCCAATTAAGTTTCCGAGAAAAAATTTTACCTTGCCATTCTGATGAATAAACTAATGGTCATTCAAAAATTAAAGAAAGTTTTCCATGCGCGGAAATATAGCGGAAAGACGGATGCATGAATTTTAATTTACTGAAAAATTGAAGAAATAGATTCAATATAGGTTATAAGGATGAAATCAAATGACGAATAAAATGTGCGTTTCTTTACTTTTAAATTTACATTTATGAACATTTCTTTAGATTTATAAACATTTAATGATACCTAATATTCCTATTAAACTATTTACAATTTTTTTAATTTTTAGGACAAAAATATATTACCTACTTTACCTTTCACAAGCGCATTTAAAAATTTTTTTTCATGTGATATAATTACAAATTAACGATTTTTAGATTGTTTCCTTTACTTATGTTATAAGACCTTGCTTTTTGTAAAATTTGATGATTCTAGGTCAACGGGATTCTTTTGCAAGTGTGAAAAAATACAGCATAAATAGCCATACTTTTTCGGTTTTTTTATTGCGTAAACTTAGAAGCTTGATTTTTTACAGCTCAAAGGAGCTCTATTTAGATCTGAGCTAATATTTAGAGCAGATACAAAAATTAAACAAATGGTAACTAACCCACACAACAATATGACCACAAAAGTTCTTCGTTACGCTAACAATAAATATTAAATTTAAAAACATTTTAACTCCTAATGAATAAACGTATGTCACATAAAATATGTGGTACCGACGATTTAAATACCACTTATAGACAGACATCATCTTTCAAGCGCATAGGTGTTCCACGTCCTAACAAACATTATTTTCACAATTAAATGAAAATACGTGATGTAGTATTATTTCTACTTTCTTTAATTTCTTTACCACGACCTAGGTTTCGTTGTATTACAATATCTCCAGGTGAGCTATATTAGCAAAGATTCCTAGAATCTTTGCTAATCACCTACCTGAAGATGTTGCAATACAACGAAAACTTGTTAGGTATTTGCCCATCTACATATACTAAAATTATAACAAAATAGAAATATATAATATATTTACAAATACACAATAATCTTTACATATAAAAAATATAAAATATCTTTGCACATAGACGATAAAAATAAAAATAAAACTCTTATATAAGAATTAAATAATTATTGTAAACACAGAATTTTAGTGAAACACAATAAAACCAACGAAAGTTATATGTAAAGTTTTCTTTTAACTATTATAAGTTACCAAATAAGTTTATTTACAGATATACGTACAGAATAGACTTCACAAATTATATGAAGTTATTTTATTTATTTAATTATTTTCAAACTACTAAATACCGTTCATAATTCAAGAGATTGGACTAGACTCTATATACTTATTAAATCATTTTATATATATATATATATATATATATATATATATATATATATATATATATATATATATATATATATATATATTATATAAAACAAAGTTTGTTTTTTTTTAATACTAGTAGTCCACACATAAGAAGAATTACACAGTTTAACTTAAATAGTACTATATTACCTGAAAACAAAGAAACAACATTTAAAAACGACATTTTTATTATTTTAATTGTCACTTCCTTAAAGAATTTCTTTTAATATAACCAAACAATCTAAATAACAATGCGAGTTATATCAACCAAAAATAATCTGCTTTGCTAACTGAGTTAGCCGCCAATCACAGCGCACCGAAGTTTTCACTTTTACACTAAAGTAATTAAAATTAAACCTAATTTTACAGTATCGTGTTAAACTAAAGTAAATTTTCGCGAAGCCTTATTTTTTTTTGTAGGAAAATAGTATTGTTTTTTTTTACATCAAATCCAAAATACAATACTGTGAAATAACAAGTATGTTATATCTTACGAATACAAAAACTATAAGTAATTATTGCTTACAATCTCTTTCAGAATATTAACTACAGTATTTTTATAAACAGTAATAAAATGATTTAATAAGTATTTGAGTGGAAGGATATGACTAGATGTTTATGATATTACACAAGGTCACAAAACAAATATATTTATTTACCCGTTGGGGTAAATTAGGTCATTGACCAGCCCAGTCCCGTAAAGACAGCTTATTTTCTTAGCTCTGTGGTAGACCAAGTCAGTAGATGTATAATTGGTAATTGATTAAAATAATAATTAATTAAAGTTAGCGCTGGGCTACTGACTGAGACTACCCCAATATGTTAATTATACATTAGTGATTCTATTGCAATGTAGAGAATTTTACATTAGTACTAGTAGTAGACAAGGCATTACCATTTAATTTTCCCAAGTTCTTTATATCCGCAAGGCACTTTCACTGAACATTTTTTTTTATAATTACTTTTAATATCATTTTCTTTCCAAAATGAGTTTAAATTTATTACTCGATCCTATTCATTATATCATTACAACCTATAATTAACACATCTAGCCTAAATAGAGGTGACATTCACGCAGAAATTTTCTACTAAAATAAATATAAGCACTCAAGTTTGTAATTTTTTCATAATGACCTCTATAAAATTTTGTTTTGAGTTTTTTTTTTGCTTTTTTTATGGAGATGTTGGTATGAGTTTTGTGATGTAAAAGAAATTCGACTCTGATTTCTTATGACCAATATTCAACTCATCTAATTCACTTCTGTTTAGTTTTTTCCCATTCTCCACTAAGTACATGGTCACTATTTACCTACAGAAGAGCGCTGTACCAATTAAAGAAATATAGTTTCTTTACATCTCCCTCCCTAGGGGAGAAAAGTGTCACCGAAGTTTTCACTTTTACACTGAAGTAATTAAAATTAAACCTAATTTTACAGTATCATTTTAAACTGTATGTATAACTATAATTTATAAATAGACTTAAATTTCTAAATATTAAGCCACTATCTAGTAGCTCCAGGCGTTTTTACAAACGTGCAAGTTAATTGTTATTCATAACTAAATGAAACTAGGTGATATAACATTATATGTACTTTATTTAAATTTATTAATCACGACCTAGGTTTCGTTGTATGACAACATTTTCAGGTGGGTAATTTAAAGAGAATAACTCGAAGAAACTTCCAACAGCATTTGAATATTACACAAAACAATAGCGGAAGGAGATTTTCCCAATTTTTAGGTTAGTAGATTTTATTAAATTGTTGAAAGTTTTACAATCTACGTGTATTTTAATGTCGATAATAAATTAAATTAATGCTTATCTATGAGTTTATATAATGCATTCTACATTTAAAAACTCATAGAAGTTTACTCAGGAAAGTTAGAAAGTTAAGGGAACTCATAGAAAGTTAGGTGCATGACATAAATTAAATGAATGTTGTTCTTAGTAATATATTTATACAATGGCATGAGCACTTATTGGTTGAAATAAACTTATAAAACTAATTACACATATCTCCCATTTTTTTCTTTTCTTTTATGATGTGTCCTTAGATATGTAACCGGGCTGAAACAATTTGAAACGAAATGCAGTATCAATGTTTTCTAACTATAATATGTCTAGAAGATATTGAGTATGGGTGACGATATTGTATTGAGTTGTTCATTTAATGTAATAACGTCGGTGTCTTAAATATCCGTTTATTTCTAATGTTTCTAGGATGTTGAGTTCATTGCCTTTTGTATTTATTTCTAAAATTTACGGAGCGTTTTTGGTATGAGAATGATGATTATTTTCAATAAAATATTTTGCAATATTAGATGTGTCTGATTTGTTATTTTGCCAGCTAGCAATGTGTTCTTTGTATCTGATAGTAAAATCTCTTTCTGTTTGAACTTTATATGTTACAGTCGTTGTATGTTAATACTAGTAGTGCACACACAGTTTAACTGCCACTCTGTTTATATTTATAAATTTTTTCTTTGTTATTACCACTCTGTTTATATTTATAAATTTTTTCTTTGTTATTAATAAGGGTTTTACCCAAGTTACTTGAAGTACTAGAGGCACATTTGTTATTATTTATATTTTTATTATTAGTTTGGAGTTTTCCTAGTTTAATTGATACATCACCTACATATGGAATGGACTTATAATAAATTTTATTATTATTTGGTATGAAAGGGTATATTTCTTGAATTAGTATTTTTATTGATCTATTTTGATATAGTTTTGTGACAATCGATAGGTTATATTTATCGTTTACTGCGATTTGTTTTATAGTTTTTATTTCTTTATTTCCGTTGGGTTTTTCTAGTGGGTTGGATAAAGATCTGTAAATTATCGAATAGAAGGTTGCTAACTTATTGAACCAAGGGTATTATGAATGACTATTAATTATGGAGTCAGCAAACGTGTCTTTTCTAAATATATTAAATTTATGTTCATTATTTTTACGTTCTAATGTATTATCTAAAAAATATAGTTTATTATGGGTTCTACGTCTAAAGAGAATTTTATATTATTGTACAGGGAATTGGACACTTTGACAAATTGGTAACAACTAGGCTTGGTAACGCAGAGTCTGGGCCAATCTCTGGAATTATCTACGGTATTTAGTAGTTTGAAAATAATTAAACAAATAAAATAATTTCATATAATTTGTGAAGACTCTTCTGTATGTTTATCTGTAAATAAACTTATTTGGTAACTTATAATAGAAAAAAAACTTTACATAAAACTTTCGTTGGTTTTATTGTGTTTGACTAAAATCCTGCGTTTACAATAATTATTTAATTCTTACATAAGAATTTTATTTTTATTTTTATCGTGTGTTTGTAAAGATATTTTATATTTTATTGTATGTATAGATTATTGTGTATTTATAATTATATTATATATTTCTATTTTGTTATAATTTTAGTACATATAGATGGGCAAATATCTAACAACTTTTCCAAACTAAAATATAACCAAAATACCATAAATAAAACCAAAACTAAAATCCACGCCTATGAAGTCGCGGGCACAAGTTAGTAATTTAAATAAAGTGGATATAATACTACATTACGTAGATTCATTTAATTGTGAAAAAAATTAAGTGATAATGAATATCTATGAAATTAACGCCAAATATATTTAATATACGAACGTGCAAGTATTTACAAGGCTCACACTTAAAAAGTTTAAAACTGCTCATTTGTCATAATGTTAAAAATAAAAATGATTTCAAAAATTGAACTATTTTGAAATCTACTAAGGTAGTTTGTTTGAATTTGTCATTTGTTTTCACAAATTGGGGGTAATTTGAAAATTATGTGCATTACATCAAGATGAATTTAGTACGAGGAAATTTGTTTCCATGATTTATAGGACTTTCGTCCTGGTCTCAATTAAAAATAAAGTTACGATCGATTGATATTGGATGTATAGACATTGGTGTGAGGCAAGAACTAAAAAGACCTAAAAAAGAACTAAAAAATGAACTTTTAAGAACTTAAAAGAACTAAAAAATTAACTTTTAAACATTAGGAAACTTAGTGCTATGTGGATGTCCCATGATTTGACTAAAGGTCGAAAACACGTTCGCGTTGATTGGTTTCGCGAAATGTTGGAAAAAATCGACCGAAATCACTCAAATATTGTATTACATGTCATCACTGGTGACGAATACTGGATATATCGTTACGAACCTGAAACTAAAAACAGTCCACATAGTGAGCGTGCCCTTCTGAAACGTTGCCAACAAAGCTGAAGAAAGGGAAAAAGAGTCCCTTCGTTCTTCGGACGGACAGGTTATTATGCAATGAATGATTTTAAAAATAAAAGAACAGTTACCGTAGACAGGTATAAAACTAATGATTTATTTGTTATTCCCTGATTTATTTGTAGCCCTCGTGTCAGAATTCTTCTTCATCACATCACCGCTTCTACGTACTCAGCCAGACCAACGACGAATATTTGATTAGGGAACGTATAGAAATTATGGATCTTTTGCTATATATTTCCAACCTCACATCATGCAATTACTCTTTATTTCCAAGGATCAATTATAAACTGCAACGAATGCTATTCCGGGACTTTGAAGAAGTGGTGATTGCCATCAAAAAGGTCGCGGAAGTTACTTAAAAGATGAGTAGTCCAACTGTTTCATTCTATAGTCCATCTATTGAAACGATGCATAGAGTGCTACGGAGACCATTTTGAAAAAGTAAATAAATTGCAAAGTTGCTAGTTGCTTTCAGTTTTTATATTCTAAGAACTTTCTTTGTTATCTCTTATAAAATACAAGAAACAAAATAAAAGGAACATTTTAAATTTTGCGCGTTGGTTCATTCACACTTAAGGAAAAATCTCAATTCCGCTAAGAGCTAGTACTCACCCATCACCATCTCATGAAAATGATTCCATTAAGTCTTATCGTAACAATAAGTCACATCAAATATTTATTAAGTTATTTATGAAATCCTTGTTTACGTAGGTTATCTGACAGTGCGTGTCTTAATATCATAATTTGCTCAGACGCAAATGACTGTGCTTGTCAACTAAAAAATTTTGAATATTTCAGCTATTCGATTTAATTAAAACCGCAGCATATCCATAAGAAAAAATTCACAGTAAACATTTCACGTAAAAATCATATCATTCATTTTTCCAGATCTATCTTTAAGGTGAATGTATAAAATTATATTATTTAATCACTATTGTGAATTTTGATATCAATGTCGTTATTCTAAAATTTACGTGGAAAAATAAAGACAATAACCCTTAAAGGGATAACGATTGTAAACCTGGCATAAGTGAAAAAAATGTTTTTAATGTCAAGAAAATTAATAAAACTAGAAGGAAATAAAATTTATTTCGTATCTAAGAGATTTGTTATCCATAAAAAACTCTATTACAAAATAAGATTTATATTTGACATCCCTAAGTGCGTTCGGTCGAGAAGTCAATCACATTAGCAAATCAACGTTCTTCCCCGCCTGTTCTATTCCCTCCTATTCTATCCGCGGCATAACTTCAATATAAACCGAACTCAATCATCTGATGTGATTAAATTTGGCAATATAAAATACTTTTTTTAGTTTTTTACTAAAAATACCATAACGTGATACTGATTTTAGAAACGTACAACTACATAAAAATATTAATATTTATTCAAAATATACTCGCAACTATAAGCATGAAACGAAGAATCGAATGGATTCAAAACATCGTGATGTATTATTTATAACATATTCGCTATCCAAGCTTGCATACACTACTAAACTAAAATTATACACAAACAGTGAGGGTAATGTGGTGATGATCGTCGGTGTCTCATGAAAGAGACTAGAAATACGACGGAGAGCACAAAGCGGCAAAATGTGCTGCACTGCATTGCATTCATCGATATCTTCGCACGTAGTTGATGCATATATGTAATAGGCGGAGCGTGGAGAAGGTACCTATGAATACGCCAATAGATATAAGTATTAAGTTGGTAATATTCATTTACCAAATAAAAATAAAACAATCAAGAACAAGTCAAACGCGCACATTGAAAATTGGATGTCTGCATGAACATATTTACCTTCAGTCCACGGTACCAACATATAATTACAACATTGTTAAATAATTGATTGTTATCATATAAAGGTTTATACCGGAAATATATTCTCTACAATCAAAAAGATTTTAAATTATTCCCCGATGTAATATTGCCACTCATTAAGTTACACGAAATATGAATCAATACATGAACAAATGAATCAATATATGTTTTTTTTTGATATCGTAGATTTTTAAATATTTTGAACTTTCTATGTTCCAAGATAGTACAACTTAATATCTAATTTGAAAGTTGTATGTAAAACTATACAAATACCGCGACGAACGATTATAAATGAAACCTAAATATAGAGACTCGATTTTTTTTATATTTAAAAACTTTAAAAATTCGATCAAGAAATGAATGAGTTTACTTTCATATTCAAATCTAGCTATAATACCGATGTTGAATTTTAAAATTAATATAAATTAAAATAGACTCATTTAAAAATATAATATTTGAAATATACCAGAACTCTTTATCAAATCTTCATTCAAAATACTGTTATTGAACTAGAACAATTTTTTTTAAATTTCGATACAAAGATTTTGTGTAATAATTCGATATTTTATATTTGCTTACAATTTTTAAATTAATGAATGAATGTGACATTATTCCTAAAATGTCATTAAAATATTGTTTTGAGTACGGTATTACAAATTTACGTTATCCACTTCGATGCTTTCTGTACTATAATAATCTAAAATTATTAAGTGAAAAATTCGTCCTTACATGGTTATTTTCCATACATTTAAGATTCTCCAACATTAATCAGATATATCTAACTTACCATTTTCCAAAAGTACAATCTGTCATTATAACAAAAACTTTCATAAAAAATGGTAAGTTTGTTCCAAATTTAGGTTTAGTGTTAAGAGTGAAGTAAAAGTATCTCTAAAAATAGCTTTTTTCCATGAAATTATTCTCCCTCTCTAAAAAATTAATTACCTGCACGCGCCGCCGACCAACGCAATCGAAAGCCGCAATTAAGGCCGCTGAGGGTGTTAGCAGACCCGCGCGTGTGGCAGGCGTAGCTGAAGAAAATATTCTGCATATACAAATAATCCCGACCGATATACCATTTTACTTCAAGGGGTTGAGGTTCCTGTTTAAAGTATTACTTGCTTTCATAGTAAATAAATCCAACTTTCGTCGTCGGAATGCTTTTCTCGTTGGCAACTGTAATGTCGAATTATCCAGAGCAAGAACTCCACAAAACAATTTTTTACTCACAAATTAGTAAAAGTGTAAATAAATGGTATCGAGAAGATCTTAACATTTGAAACAAACATTAACATATAAAAATTATATTAAATTAACCCATTTCGGCAATTGAAGGGAACGAAGTCGCATGCAAAAGCAAGTATACACATAAAATCCAAAATACTACTCACTAACTAATTCATCACAAAATTTGAACTATAAAGTCTACAAATCTAAAATTTATGTTTATATGAATAAATTTATGTATGGAAATTCAACCCCAAAGTGTGTGAAAAATGGGTAGAAAATTATGTAGGACTTTTGATATAATTAAAGTTAAAGAAATAATAAATGGTGTTTGATTCTGAAATGTAAAAAAATACCTATTTCGGCGTTTTGAAAAATCTCTAACTGTAAATAATTATTACATAAAAAGCAAATAAAACAGAACGTGGACCACATCGCATTGCACCAATACATAGCTCGTCGAGCATATTTTTGCACTCCATGCGATGAGTTGTGATACGTAGCCCGCCTTTGTGTATTCTCAGTCTAGTTAAACTATTTATGTATTCGCAGTCTAGATAAAACTCTCCATTGGACTTATAAACTTATCAAGCCAGTTTTAATAAATTAACTTAATAAGTCTTCCTTCAACGTCCCGGCAGAAATAAGGCTACAACCTCTATGGATATACCAAGGAATAAGGAGGAATTGAGAATATACCAAGGAGTTGAGAATGATAATCAAAAGACGCATTTCGTCGAAAAGTTTTGGAAATTTTGTTCGATACATAGATTTTAAGGTATGAAATGTTAAATAAGGTTCAGGCCTAGTAGTAATAAAATTATTACGAAAATAATTAATCCAACTACCTGTTACAGGACTTTCCGCTTGTCTTCCCAATAGCCAATTCATATTTGTGTATATACTGACTTACTGATCGCAATTAGAGCAAAACCGAGACCTGACATAATCATGAGGATAATTAAAATCGATCCTTCGACTGCTGCTGTACGAGGTGAAATGAAATAAAACGTAGATTACATTTCACAGTTTGCATTATAAAAGTTGCTCCAAAAGAGTAAATTATTGTTCTGAACAATAAGGCGAAATCGTGTTTAATACAAAAATTATAGGTATTATATGCTTCAAAAGTATTTCAAATAGAAACAAAAACGAACATCTAAAATAACGATTTCAAAAGTTCACTTAACTACTTGGTAATTTTAATGTAAGTAAATGAAAAACAAGTAAAAGGATTATTTTTTTCACAAATAATTATTAATAAAGATTGTGTCAAATTTTTATTGTGTATAATTCTCATTAAAATTGACCAAAACTTTGATAGAAATTTCAGTCACAATTTTTTGGTGTTTTTTATTTATTTTTAATACAAATAGAAAAATAAATACTTCGTAATCCAAGGTTTATAGATTGTCGGTGTTCATTTCAGATTTCTGATTACTATAACATCCACTCTTAATTCAACGACAACTAAATTAATGTTTTGGCAGCATTTTATATTTTAAAATGCAGCAAAAGAGATACAGCACTTAAAGCACCGTGCGAAAACAGCACCGCACTAAATTGCAATGTTTCGGATAGCGTCTCATGCAGACGGTGCAACGAAGCGTGACGCTCATTTGAAGTGATCGAGTTGGGGTGAAGGCAATATTTCTATCATTTGAAAACCCCATGTTATAATAGTAATATTTATTTTGAATTTATCTATGTTTATTTGATCACGCTGTTGCTGTACAACACAGAGTATATATCAAAATGTATTCCTTGTTTTGTGACGTTTTACACAATGAAAATAAGCCACAAACTTGCTAATTTTATGTTCTTTAGTAGCCATTTCGAACAATATTTCTCATTAAATATCTTGGAAACGGCTACATTAATAATAAAAAAAGTTACTTGTAATGTTTAAATTGAAAATAGTTATAATCAATCTTATTTGAGTAAATGTTGAAGGTATTGATTTTAGAGTAAGATATTTTACGCAATTTTTGCAAAAGATTTTACGCTTTAGAGTTAAATTTATTTTCATAAATTCAGTCATTTATGACATATTAAATAAAATTTATTTTCTAAAATGTTGGCCTAAATTTAACACCCAACCTAACTTTAATTTATACTCGAAGGTCTCACAATACTCACAATATCCTTGAAGGTACAGAAATATATTTATAAAAAATCAAAACATGATAAATAGAGAAATTATATATTATGCTCAAGAACTGACAGGAAAATACCGTTTTATCTAATTGGAAAAAAAAAGAATTTTTTAAAAATCCACAAAGAATAGTTTGCTGACAATGTGACAGGGCAGTATTACATCAAATACTCACGTTTCCAAAAGATAAGCAATAAACTAATGTTAAAAAAAAAACAAAAAATGAGACAGTATTACCGAGCTTCTTAAGACATAACAGCGAGCAGAGACATCATAAAATAAGTTTAAATATAATTGGCTATTCACAGGCTCATAGGTTGAAGATTGAACTAATGAATCAATAACTCAAAGATATGATACTCCACAATGTATTACATTTTGACCGACAATGTTCCAAACAGTAATGACCGACAATGTCCAAAGGTTATAAATTATTAAAGTAGTTGTGTTGATCTTGATGTAATTGTAGGAACTTATAGCAGAAATACAATACTTCTTCATGCAAAAAAATAAGCTACACACGATTAAAATAAACACTTAAACGTCTTAAGAATAAAAATATATTCACACTTAATCAGAATAAATTTCTTGTTATAAGAATGACGATAAAATAATTACAGATGTATTTACAAGTGTAGATGATTCTCTAAGCATATACTTAAAACTACTTATATTGAAAACCTGAATGTTATTGCCAACCGTAATCTCGGAAAGCAAAAAACCATAATAATAACTACATGGATAGGTAAGCCCTGTCTCTTGTATACCTCCAAAAATATTAACACCTGTTTGACACAAAGCCATTCAATGCAAAGAGCTAGAATAGGTTACCAAATAGCAATTAAATGAGGGGTATTACGAGTAATACCATAAACCAATTACAGAAGCGTGAAAGTCATTGTTATCAGTCGTTAAGGCGCTGGCAACAGCAAAGTGAGCTTATTTAAACATTTTTTTAGCAAAAATTACTAAATTTATGGCCAAGAAAAAAAATATGCTTTTCTTGGCAATAATTCCAAAGTCTTGGTTGTTTCCAAAACACAATTGAAGTATGTTTTCTGTCTTAATAAAAATTTAATTTCGTATTAATAATATCATTTAAATAAATTTTTAAACCAAATTGATTCTGTTATTCAGAAAACTTTATAAATAAAATTAAAACTACTAAATATTCACGTGTTATTTAAAATATCAGTTATTTTTTATATCCGATAAAGTGAATGAGATTTTAATAAAAAAAAATAATAAAATATTATATCTCTCGAATGCAAAGACTCGTTTTGGCAATGTCCATTGCTTCTGTTTTACTCGCATGCAAACTGACAGTGTGCCCTGAAGCGACATAAGTCAAGACAAAATATAATTAAATTAATTTTAATCTTAGGTTTGGATTTTAATATTGTAGGCATATATAAGGACCTGGAAGAATATGCATTATACAGATATCCCGTAAGGAGTGGACCAATTAAATGTCAGTGATAGAGATAGAAAAATTATTATTCATACGAAACGATAAATTTGATTATTCTAGGTCTAATAGTTTTAGAGATATGATTTTAAAATTTTTTTTTTAACTTTTGTTCCTGGGCATGTTCAAAAAAATTTTATTGGGTACTATTACTATTTTTGCTTTTTTATTATCCTAGATCTTTAAGAGAATATTTGTCTTCCTAATTAAAATTTTATTCATTCGTTATTATTCGTAACATAAAACATGGGCAATATTTTTTCATTACGTAACATAAAAGAGATTTTAAACAATTTAAAAAAATGTACGGCAGCCTTGTGGAACTTTATTTCTAATATATCTACAATTCACACATTATATCATTCGTATAATAAAAAAGAAGCAAGAAATATACCAGCTTAGTTCTTAAACGACCATATTTAGGCGTATGTATAGAGTTGTATATAAATTAATCGAGATATGAAGATATACATTATTGAAATTTATAAATAAATGCAAATATTTTTAAATATACAAACTAATTTAAATCTTGTCTGACACGAACCACAGGATAAGTTGACTATATTAAGTCTCACTCCAATACATATTTGATATTTCATTTCTATAATGGAATTTTATGTTGTTCGACCTTAATTTTCAACATCTTTACATAGGTTCGTACTTTATAATACTGCTATAAATCATGATTAATTTTAATAATAGTAAAATAAATATACTAAAATAATTCATGTTATTTTCATAACCTTTTAAAATTATACATTATAATAGTCGCTTTACACATATTTAAAATGTATAATGTCTATGGGTTCATAATGATATTATTACGTACTCGTAAGCTCTCGTATTTAAATCCTCGCAAAGTATAAAACATTAATTTCTATTGTATCATTATTCAGGATGCTAAAAATGCTTTTAACGAAATTAATTTTTATAAGTCTTTATAAACTCGGATATCATTATATTTTAATAACTCTTAACGTTCCGTTAATATAATGCTAGAAACCAGAAAGGGTTAACCCGTTCCCACATGCGAATGTTGAACTTTTACGCTGAATCCTGGAATGAGTTTAAAAGATTGTGTCGTCAAATAAATTTATCTCCATTCAGCAGGTATTATTTTGTGCTTATTTAAATTGCATTGTCTTTATTATTATTAGCTGAATTTATTTATAACACGTGGCCAAAAAGCATCAGAGTTCGTATCTGATTAATAAACTATTGATGGTCAGACTTTTTTCTCCATGAATACAGATACGATATAATGACTTACAGCTAAATATTAAAAGATTTTTTATTCTTGTCATCTAATTCCGCTATTAGCTATTTAGCTGCCGGTCTAGCTGCCAGCTCAGACTATAAATATAATAAATAAATTAATAATTTAATAAACGACCATGAGGCAGTTCTTTACCTGAATTGAATTGGAAAGTTATTCATTCAATAGTGACAATTTTAATATATATTTAGAGACTTCTTGAGATATATTCCTGGCTTATTTCTTATAACCACATTACTAAGTTTTCCTTTTTTTAGTATTATTAATACATATTTCCCAATAAAAGGCGTACTTTGATTTTTTAGTATTTTAAAATAACTAAAAAAATATATGTATATGGCCTCATCAGAACCCCATATGTTATTTATTCGTAAGTGAGTTTTCATTTATAAGTTTATGAAGCGATTTTCATAAATGTGTCTATGGTTTATTAAAGAAGATAAATTAGTTACAACATGGCCAACGTTAAAATTTGTGATATAAACAAATGTTAATTTTGCAAATATGTAGTTTCCGTACGTCATCAAAACGTTAATCGATTCGTACAGAAGCCATTTTATTAGACAATTCATTGCACTGTCCGCAAAATTTCACAGATGTTTGAAAAAGTTAAAATTGTTTGCATGGTAAAGTGACAATTGTGACAATTTTGAAGAAATTTGAAAATGTCAAGATTTTTACCAAAAAGTGTGAGACGACTTGGACAGCCACGGAGGAAAATACAGGAATAAAAGGAAAAAATAACTTTAAAAAATTCCGAAGGTATGGGAGCCTACTCACTGCTTAAACCTGGCACCAGTACATTTGCGTGCTCTGTACAACTAACATTGCTGTAACCATAAAGGAAAAAAATCCATGACGCATCAAGCCCAGAATTTATGTTTATGTAAAACTTCCAATCGTAAATAAATCATCGTGACTGGTAACGTTATCGTAAAGTTAATTGATCCTTTTAGATTCCTTTTATTCCTTTATTTTCTTCCATTTCCGCCCAATTAGTTATATACTTTTTGATATTTTCAGGTATATAACATTTTTATAATCAACAATTTTGTGAAAACAATTAAGAGAATACATTTTAATCTTAACAGAATTGAACATATTTTACTCAAATTATAAATACTATAACCTTCTAATTTGTTATTGTACCCTTGTTGTTTTCTAATCTTTCTAAATTAATAAGAGAAAAGTAAAAAAATTGCGATCACCAGAGTAGCTTATACTAAAAACCCCATGTGGTAAGATCGATTGACAAAAAAAAGAAAAATCAAACGGCTCCGTCCCAAGAGTACAGTGCAATCCGTCAAAGCTCGAGTTACACTCTATTCAAAACAAAATGCTTCGTTATGAATTCATAAAAGAGCGGAAGTAAAGGTATATGTATGAAAAATTTACTGTGGACTAATTCTATAATACGGAAGGACACGAAAAATTACCTCGTTATTTCCAAAAAAATATATATGGAAAACAGTGCCGTTCAGAATCTTAATTATGACAGTAATGCAAGAAGAGAAAAATTATTTATTTGCCCTCAGTTGTTAGCACTGCCCGTTGCGTTCTTTTGCCCATGATTTGAAACTACTCTCGGGGGTATAAAAGCGATCTGATTTTGAGCTGTTCCAAAGAAATATCGACTCAGTAATTCAATGGAGTTTGAGTAACAAAATGCAATTTTATGTGAACAAGTGCGCGAGAATGAATGAAGAATTACGAGTCTTGATGAAAAATTACGAGTTAAATAGAACCGCTTTCGAAAGGATATCCTCCGTACGGGATCTCAGTGTAATTATAGGTAATTACACTGAGATTATAAAATAAACCCAACATTTCATGATCAATAATTTACCTGGTTTGCCCCCACGTGAAAATGTAACATTGACTTGCCCATATGAAAACCAATCTCTGCGTAGATATACACTATGCAACTGAAATGTTTGCACTGAAATCAAGTCAATATAGACATTATACCATAACAATAAACTAATGAAATTGCGATGAATTAATATGTTTAAATGTATGTCCCCCCCCCAACCGGGTCCACTAATATTATGAATGTAAAAGTTTTATGTATAAGTCACGGTGTATGTTTCAATTATAATAAAATTAGTTACAAAAATAAAAATATAAGCTTGAAGTTTAGATCGATTTATCTATCCCTATAAAAAAAACATTAATAAATCGACAGAAAAATAAAAGACAGAAATTTTAAGCGTTTTCTGTGAATAAAAATTGCTTTGTAATTTAGGCCTGAAATTTAAAAGGAATGATAAGATTTTTGAAAGTAAATAAAAGTAGTGATGCAAATTTTGCCGACGTTCGGTGCGACTTATTTACGTATGGATAGGGAATGGAAGAGAGTGGGCACGCTGGGCGCGGGAATATCCTAAGTGCGTCATCTGGCAAAGGCCAGTATAACCACGCCAAATGGTGCGTAGTGTGATCGATTGTTCAGCTCCCCACTCCAATGTTTGATGAATAATTTCGCTGTATTCCAGAATAATTATTTAGTCTTAGTTTTTTCATATAATTTTTTTCTTTTTTACTTTTAAAGCAGAAATAGAGTTTTAAATTGATTGATAAGAGAAGGTTGTCAACTTATAATTTTATTGGAAAACGCATTATTTTCTTACTTTTGTACGTAGGTTTTTAGTATAGGTACTACATCTTTTTTAATAAATTGTAATTATTATTACGTACAATATTATTACAAAAGCATCATCTTCACCTTGTTCCGCAATTATTATGAAAACAGGGTATGTAATTTCCATTCTTTTTCATTTATATTTTATTATCTTTTTTATATTTTTCCTAAACTAAATATTTAATAAAAATATAAATTCCATTTGTTATAATAAATATCAAGCATATATTTCCACACTTTATAAAAAATCAGCAATTCATTATCAAATAAGTCGGTGCAGCTAAAATATTTACAATTTTATGTATATATATATATATATATATATATGTATATATATATATATATATATATATATATATATATATATATATATATATAAATATATATATATATATATATATATATACTTTTTTTTATAGGGATAGATAAATCGATCTAAACTTCAAGCCTACATTTTTATTTTTGTAATTAACTTTATTATAATTGAAACATATACCGTGACGTATATATAAAACTTTTATCTTTATAATATTAGCGGACATACATTTATACATATTGATTCATCGCAAATTCATCAGTTTATTGTGAAGGTGTAATGTCTATATTGACTTGATTTCAGTACAAACACTTCAGTTGCATAGTGTATAACTATGCAGAGATTGGTTTTCACATGGACAACTGAATGTTATACTTTCACGTTGGGGCAAACCAGGTAAATTATTTACATCATCCGTTTTGTATTAATTACCATAAAATACAGGAAAAAGAACATGAAAGAAAGAATATGTGTTAAAAATCTGTATGAAATAACTCAATTCTCCCTGTAGGAAATCGTTGTGGCCCATTAGTATTTAATTAATCTGGATGCGAAGCTAGATCATCTCATTAATTTCCAATTCTCTAGCAAATCTGTGCAAGCGCTTAGCTACTTTTATATCATTATTTTTACAGTTAATTTTAAAGAGGAACTTGGCCCTTTTTGTTGCAACGTTGATAATGAGATACATTTATTGGCTTTCACAAACCAAGCTACGAGTATTTGATGTATGAGAGAGGATTGAGTGGCATATATATATATATATATATATATATATATATATATATATATATAAATAAATATATATATATATATATATATATATATATAGTATATACTACACTTTCAAAAATTTTCAAAGACATTTTAGCATATGTTTTCTAGCTCTTTCCATACGAAAAGGATGAAATTATTTGTGTTATTGTAGAATCTTACTTGTTACTCTCTAAGTATAAAAATAAGCAAAGCGTCGTCAAGGCTGCGATGAGTATATTGAAGGTATTGGTTTGGAGGATTTAAGTGTAGTAGTTGTGATGTAAAATAGCATCATATACATCCAGCTACAGCAGGGTATCACATCTTCTTCCGTACATAATACACTTTCAATATTGCATAAGTCTGCAAATAAGTTTTACTATTTTTATTATCGTAATGCTACATTAATAAATCGTTAAATCGATATCATATCGTTCTAGCAATGACATATCTATTTGTGATTATGATAAAACCTGATTTCTTAATTTAGTCGTTCCAAATTTATCTTCATTTTTCGTATTATTCTATGTTACACATTTTTTTCTTATCTTTAAATGGATACAATATTTTTCAATTATCTTGAATATTTTCATTCATTTAAATATAAACTTTTAATGTCTGTATGTTCGTCTATACATGCAAGTGTGGCTTGATAGTTCAGTTTAAGATGTACTGTATTAATTATTTAAGATTTACTTGAATTATATGAACGTATAGACATAAAGAGAAAATATTTTTAATTTTTTTTCTTTAAGTAGGGTAGGGAGTACATATAGGGGAGGAGAAGGGTGGGTCACATCGAGTCACATTGAGTTTGTGACGAATTATTTTTTCTCATTGATTTTTCTATCGAGTGGGGTATCATCGAAAACATGCATTTGAAAATTCCTCGTAATATTTCTGAAAACAAGATAATTCTCAAAAGCGTCTTAACGTTTCAACTATGTGTGTCAAAACTCTAAAAAAATGGCATAACGCAGGGAAGTAAACATATTTTTTTCTTAAAAGAACATTGGAATTTAGTAAACAATACTTGGATCGACTTGCTATAATAAATAAATAGACATGTTAGCAACCAGTGGATTCACTGACGACGTATTACGAAACTGATGAATTGTAAAGTGAAGTGAAAAGTGTAACGCTATTTTTTACATTTATTAAATAAATGCTCTTTATAAGAAAATAATTATTTTACTACTCTCAATTAGAAAATAAATTTTAAGTTTAAACATTTAACATTTTGATTCAAATTAGATTTTTCAATCTATTCATAATCACGCTTCACTTCTTTTACTATTTTATTTTATTGCTAAATAAAGTTATTCTTGCATACCAAAGAAGAATAACTTCTAACGCACCCACATACACGCACAATATTGTTTTGAGAACTCCAGTATATGTGTGATCGCGACACGACGTATATGTGTGATCGCGGCCTTCGTTGTTATAAGGCATAGCGCAGTTCGCGATGCGATTTTTTGGTTGCACCTAATTTTGAATCTGTGATATCTTCAAAAGTATTCATTTAAATGAAATAATGTATAATTTAATCTACATTTAGGATGTATAATTTAATCTAAATGTAAGACAATTTTCATCTGCATTAATTGTCCATAATAACGAACATAATCAGCTGGATTAATAGTGGAGACGTGTGCTATCCTGATCTTAATGAAGAATATTTGTGCAAGTTGGAACGTGGAAATTTATGCATTCGGTACATCTTCGGCCTCAGAAAATATGATCACATTTCTGAATACAGGTCACTTCTCAAATGGCTAAAGATCTGTTTTCGACACCAACTTCACATACTTACACTTCTTTTTAACATATTAAAAAATCCTCATAGCCCAAAATATCTTAGTGGCAAATTTAAAGATTTGTCTGCTCACGGCCTTGGGCTACGCTCTGAAAGTTCACACACCCTACTTATTCCTAAACATACCTCTACCACTTACGAAAAATCCTTCACTGTCCAAGCAGCAAAAATTTGGAATCACCTGGATCCTGACATCAGGAAAACCACGTCTCTACCTGAAACCTGAAACCTTTTCCTTTGTTTCTTTGCCCTTTCCTGTCTTTCCTATCCCAAATCATGTCAATATTTTGTTTTCTTTTTTAATTTACTTTTGTATTTTCTTTTGTCTAATGTGCTATGAAGAATACGCATTATTTTCTTACTTTGGTACGTAGGTTTTTAGTATAGGTGTGTTTTTTTTTAATAAATTGTAATTATTATTACGTACAATATTATTACAAAAGCATCATCTTTACCTTGTTCCCCAATTATTATGAAAACAGGGTATGTAATTTCCATTCTTTTTCATTTACATTTCATTATCTTTTTATATTTTTCCTAAACTAAATATTTACAATATATATATATATATATATATATATATATATATATATATATATATATATATATAATGATGTGCGTTTTCATAGAATTGACAGTTTTCTATTAATAAAACTATCAAATATATTCAACTGAAACTTTATGTTCATTTCAAAAGTAATCTCATACTGTTCAATACAGGTACAACATTTAAAATCACTCTAGTCTATTTAGTTCAGTTTGAATAAAGGTCCTCATATGCAAGCAATTTTCATTCTTCAAACGCAGGGGAAGTATCAGAAAGATTTTACTTAGCCTTTCCCTGTTATATTGGAAAATATTGTCTCTTGTGTCAATAAAAACGAATTGTTTTAAAATTTACCTAAATTGGCGTTCTGCCACCATTACATCTACAGCATTACGTATATATACGATTTGATTAATTAGTTACAGAAAAATTTGGTGTACTTTTCGATGAATCGGTTATAAGAAATTGAATAGGACGAGATGCGCAGGTAACTTACTAATATATGACTAGGCAAATAGATTTATAATTAAATTTTTCCACCCACTACAATATGTTTACACACAATATTTATTTTCATTACATTACGAGCAATTATATTTATTCTATTAATTATTGCTAGTATTATTTAGTATTATTATTCTATTATTAGTATTTATTATTCTATTATTAATCTAGAAACTCTCTCCCTATCATTTAAAAATTAGAAAAACTAAAAGAAAAAATACGTGTTTATAAAATATTTGTTAAGTTTAAAAAGTAATTACTTTTCAAGTCCATAATATCGGTGCAAAAAAAAACTGTATTTGACTAAAAACATAATAAACCAATGTACAGAACAATAAATTAATTGTTATGCGAGACAAGGATTTAACATTGCTTAATTCATATATTATGTAAGGTTTCAAATGTACACCTCACATTGTATACCTAACCATGGTAATAATATGAACATCACCACCGGAATATCACCACCGGAACAAACTAAAGGGCCATTATCACGAAAGTGCAAACAGGCGGATAATCGGACTATTGTCAAAAAAGTGGAACATTTTTTAATGAAAATACTGAAAGTAATTGCTTTTGACACTGATAACAATACTACGCGGTAACATAAACTTTGAAATGTTTCATTTAAAACTAACATTTCTTTTGACATCATAGCATACTCATATTTATTAAATATTTTTTTAAAATGTTTCCCAACATATTGAATTAACCAAATATTGACTTTGATAAAATAATAAATTAACATTGCTTAACGAAAGAATCCATTTATTTAGCTTATTAAAACAAAATGGGCAAAATTGTAATGTTACACTAAAAATAAAATACATCATACATAAAACTAAATGAATCACAACACAAACTACAATACCACTAATAATACTGTCAAACTAATACTGTTAACTACTTCAAAATACTGTTAACTATAACTATAATAATACTGTTAACTGCTTCAAAATCGCCTACACAGTGTTATAAAACATTGTTCCACAAACAAAAATATTTTTTTGGAAAATAAATTACGTCGGATTGTTACGAAGTTATCTACATTATCCATGTGATCCATATATACTCTTGATTAGTTTCAATTTTTGCAATGATAACTTTTTCACACAACAGACACAAATTAATTTTATTCCATTCTTCCACACTATAATTTGGTCACGGTCGCATAAGTACATTATTTCTAACAACCACTGAATCAACTTCGATGTGAAGTGCGCTGTGCTGAATAAAAGGCTGAATATCACAAAACATATTTTAGATGTAAAGAAAATTATTAAAATTAGAAGAAAAATATTTATTTGATTTATAAAAGATATGTAAAGAGAAATCTACAAACAAAACTAAAATTTATATCTGACAACCGTAAGTTCCTCGTTTAATCAATTCACTATTCAATAAAATTATTCTGCTATCAGTCCGCGACGTAAATTCAGTAAATAACAAACTCAGTTATCAGGTCTAATTGATTTTAACAATATAAAAAAAAGGTTTTTGAATATACTTACTAATACATAGCACAATACAGGATTAAGTAGAACATATATCTATAGAAAAAAACGAATTTTATATGTGAATAACCTGTTAAAATAAAGCTTAAAAAGGTACGGAAACCGGTAAGATATCAGGTTAATCTACATAGACTGTTATAATATCTTCTGTTCAACTATATACCAATTGATAATGATCCCAAAATTGCTGGGAAAATATAACGACGATCGTCGGTGCTATTTTAAAGAGACTTGAAATACATATATAATACAAAGAACAAAGCTACAAAACCCGCTACACTGAAATATAACTATATCGATATTATCGCACATAACCAATGGAGAGATATCAGACTATAATAACAAATGCTTAATAAATATTGTACAATAGATTCTAATCACCTGTCGTTTTTGTAGTAAACAGCTAAGTCGTTCGGTCAAAAAAAATCATTCCGTCTTTATTTGATACTTTTATCTTTTATTACGTCATAAATAAAAAAATACAAACTATAATAAAACGTGTTTTATAAACTTCAGCATAGGTACTTTGTTTTTTCATATTTTATTTCATTTATGTACTTTAGTGTGCACAATTGATACCTATGGTAAATTTATGGGACTACGAAAGAAATCTCTTTCAGCCAAACAGAACACCAGTCTAGCCCCGCTCGATGAGACAAATCTTGTGACGTAATGAAGTAATACCATATTTGCAAAACTTCTTAAAAAACCGGTCGAGAACAATTTTCTTTTCCTTTCTTTCTTAAACACTTTTACAGTATCTAATCACAAATATCATAACTTAATCTGTACCGCGTAAGCTTTCCGAACGAATTGAACGTCTGTATATTATGGATGGGATCCAATTCTATTGGTTTTAGGGAGTAATAAAATTAATTCCAAAATTTTAACAGTTTCAAATTGCAATTGGAAAGATCTTTAGAATGTTTACAGACCAAAATATTACCTCATTCTTCTGAATCATCACTATACACTATCCCGCTCGATTCTGTAATAGCGTCTGTTTAGTTTCTGGATCCATTTATACAAAATTTAGCTTCTTCAATTCATAGATTAACTTTCTTTTATATAAGGATATATAGACCTTAATAAATGCATACAGAAAATAATACTAACAGACATTTGTTTAAATCCAGGTATGGAACAAAAAAAACAGCCGAAGATGGTTTTGAAGGGCACGTTGATAATGAGATAAAAATGTCTTCCTCCAAACCACGGTACAGCAGATAATACTGATAAATGATTGATGTTTCTCGTGTAAAATTTCATATCGGAAATAAAATTTGTGTGAATAATAATATTTTAAATTTTGTCTTGACGAAGCATAGCTGCAGCACATTTTTTGTCTTATTCACCAAACAGTAAAGTTAAACAAAAATTTGAAATAATATACCTTAAACTATATACAAATAAATTTAACGGTTCGAAGTACCGGTACGAAATTGTTTAATTTACATAGCTCTTGAATTTGGTAGCTGTAATCTTATACAATATTCACCCTTAACGCGAATAACATTTTTGATTTAAACTCTGAACCGTACTTTCGATCTACCTATAAATTCAAGAAACTTTCCAAAGCCTAAAACTTTTAAATAATATAAAATAATAAGATTTAAGAAAAAATGAGAAACATGGTAAAACTTATTTTTGAAGTACTGACATTACCTACGTCATTACGTCTAAGTTTTTCTCACAACAAAATAAATTTTCTGTCAAAGTTTATTATCGAAAATTCATCCAGGGTTTTCCATAAACATATAATCGTATTAAATTTGTCTCGTCGCTGTTAAAATCAATGCAAAAGTTTGATCATTCAGTTTCTTAGAAATATATTTTATCTCAAATAGTGAATAACTAAATAACTTTTTTTAAGATTCAAAACTAAATAAGTTTACTTATTAAAAGGACTTAGTGAAAGTATGTTAGATCAACATTTTAAAGATATTTTGGAAATAACGTGATGTGAAGCATTAACGAACTTTGATTCAAATAACAATTTTCTTGCACTAAAAATAATGTTTATTTCTTTGTTTCATTCTTGTGCAATCTTATGCAATCAGAGTATGTTGATTGAATATTTAATTTAAAAATAAATTTCGATGCACTTCAAACACTGGCATCATAGAAATATTTTAAGTAATGCGTTGTTGGAAAAGTGAAAATATTTTCAATAATACCCATCAGATATTCCTTCTCGTATTAGTAATCCCAATTCCGCTGTTTGTACTGAAAACAAGGGAAGAATGTCTTTAGGTAGTTCGGTAAGAACCATAGACTTAATATACTATGGATAGACAAACAAAGCGTGCGAACGAGAACATATTCTTTATGACATTACAGCGAGCGGAAAAGAGATGAATAAATGTAAACAAATAAAACTATTTTGACAGATGAAAGAGTCCGATAGTTTCTTGCTTCGATATCGTCTCACAGTATTTTAGTATTTTCGTGTATTTTCGAATAATATTTATGCAATATTATTTTAGAATAAGCAATGGTGTCTAGTTTAGTATTGGATTTTGAAGTGACATATATGAATAATACAAATAAATAGACATATCAAATAAAAATAAATAATAAATGGTAAATGCCATACACGGGCTTACTTCTTTGTTACTTATTTTCCGCTTAATTATTGTTTAACTAGACATGGTCAAATATACATATCATAGTAAATATATTCTATTTTATATTGTATTATTTGTTTTTATATTTCGTGCATAATTATGAGATATTGTATTAGTAAAAAAATGACGTTTTACCGATTGACATTTAGGGATTAACATTATTTTATCGACGAGTCATATCGATATTTTTCTATAGTAAAAATAAACTTCGATTGTGAGCAGATGAAATGAAACGAAAAAAAAATATTGTTTACAATGTAAGCGCTTAGTGATATATGTGACAAAAAAAGCGTGGGTTCAAATCACGTACAGAATAGAAAAATATTTTCAGACTTGAAACAACTTAATGTATCTAAACCTTTTAGTACTTAAAATAAGAGCTGTCCTTACATAACGTTACATAAAAAAAATCAAAAACTAGCTGACAATAAGTGAAAAAATGAAATTAGCATTAGATCCTTTAATAATGGTTTTTCATACTATTATTCGAAATCTCACTCAAAAATATGTTTTCAGGTTTTCAATGAATTCTGTGGGACGAAAAAAATGGACAAGAATTCTTAATAGATTCAACTGAACTTCCCATAAAAATTGTATGTGTATAGTAAACATTTGATAGAAAATGTTTTGTACAAAGAACACATCGACGTGATTTGAAAAAGAATTCAATGTCTACAGAGTTTGTACCGGTGTATTTGTCGACATCCTAATTTATATTTTATCATTTAAAATTAAGCCTTTATAAACGTTTAGTATTTTCACAAAGATTGGACAACCTGCACACTGCTTAGTAAGCGTGCGTATATCTATATACTCTATACCGTGTCCGGATAGTATCATGACTCTAGAGAAAATTAATGTCATGTATGTATTTTTAGTTAAAGTAGAAAATAAGTTTTCTTTTTATGTGAATATAAATATTTACCTGTTTGTATTATATAATAATGAATTATTTACAATCAAATTGGTCTTTCACGTTAATGTAATTTTTGTTTTCATGTAAATGTAATGCCAAAAAGATCAATGTCATCTTATACACAAATATATTTATATATATATTTATATATATATATATATATATATATATATATATATACATATATATATTTCATCTATGCCATCGATGTCGCAGACACTATTGTCGCCAAGAAAAAGAAAAATTAATATACAAGCAACATAAGCCCATGTTTTCGGGATAACTTAAACGACGTTAGCGTATCATTATGCAGTAATGAAACGTTGCAGTTTTTAGTCTACTAAAAACTACTAGGGTAAATGAAAAACAAATTAGTAAAATACAACATAATTCTACTGAATATAGCGAAGAGCTTAGAAAATTTGCACAAATTCTCCATTTCTATAGTCCAGGATATTATAATTATATCCGTGAAAAAATTTATCTCTCTTTACCTCACATATCCTTTATGACATTACAGCGAGCGGAAAAGAGATGAATACACTTAGAAAATTAAATCAGAGAGTAAATTAGTTGAGTCATTCAATACAATAAAAGAAATGGCTAAAAAAATAATTCTTTGTTATCATTACTTTCGATGAAATGAGCGTTAAGGAATGTATTGAATTTGTCGGCAAAATACTTTTGGCTATATTAATATAGACAATCATTTGCACGAAGACGAATCAGCAATTGCAAATTGAGTTCTTGTATTTATAGTTGCGGTTGTGAATAATTTTTGGAAACTTCCAGTTGGTTTGTTTCCAAGAGGAAGTTTTACGACTTCACAAAAGGCTAATTTATTGAAAATTTGCCTTGGTTTTCTTACTGGGATTGCAAGTGTAGTGAGATCAATTACATATACTCCTTATTTCACATACAAAGCCGAAAAATATTCTGTTTTACTCGATCCGTGACACTTATTAAAACTTGTGGGAAATATGTTCGGTGAAAAAAGGCTTTAATGGAGGAAATGGTAGAAAAATTGAATTTATATTTATTACGCAATTACGCAATATGCAAATGAAGGAAGGTCTGAAATTGGGAAACAAAATTATATTTAGGCATATTATTTATTTCAAACAAGAAACGAAAGTGATGCTAGCAACGCAATTACTTTCAAGGTCTGTCGCTATAGTCATTAAGTACTGCCATGGTATTTTGAATTTATCATAATTTGAGAATTTGGAAACCACTGTGCTATTTATTACACTCGGTAATAACATATTTGGAATTTTTAATTCCAAGAACTTTCTTTCTTCTGGGTTTAAAAACCTCTGTGCTCAACTAACGAACAAGAAATATGCGACAAAATCGATAAAGTATGCGAATATTGGACCTCCTCACAAACTGGACCTCCATAGCTCGAGTATATGTTGCAATGTAGAACAAAGTCAAATAATTTAACCGCTACAGAGAGGATAGTAATCAGTCTGAAATTATTTACATCTGACCCGTGCCACCCTTAGGTATAGATGTTACCCAAGTCACTTTCCAATGCGAGGGATAAGTGCCAGTTTTTAGAATAATATTAAATATATGTTTTAAATGTTTCATAAAAATATCAGCCCAAGCTTTAAGTATGTATTAGGGTGTACCGTCGTATCCGATTGATCTCTTAAGCTTGGAGAAAGCAAGTTGAAAATCACTATCAGAGACACGTGTGACATCAACGTCGGCTCTGGTATGGTAGCAGGAAGCCGCCACTGAAACGTCTAACGAAAGTATCGGCCGCCGCTGGGCTTCGAACAATCACGCCATCGAATGAAGCAACGTCGCGAGCGCCGCGGGTAGCTCTTTAAGCCTAACTGTTGATTAATCCAGGCTGGGCACTACCTTAGAAATATTTTGCGCCTTAACATGAGTTGATAGAAGAGTAGATTCGATTGTAGAAAAAATCGACAGCGGCATTCACATCGTCAATTGAGTACAATCCGCCCCAATCAATCTCAGACAAGAGACAATAAGGCGGGACTTAGTTTCCTTTCGAAAAGTTCTAATTAGTACTGGGATCAATGTTAGAACTTACAATAAGTGCAGGATGATGTGGGTTCTCGCACACAAATAGCAGGCAGCAATGATCCACGGTCGCGTCACCATCACTCAATAGCACCACACCTAGCATTCTTCCACTTGCATTACTCAAATTATTACAATTTACAAATGAGGAATATGATGACATGTTTTCACATAAATATAGCCCTTAATGGGGAAATAATACATATTAAAATCACCAATTACAAACACATTAGAATTAAGGCTTTTACATATATTAGTACGTGCATAAAATATCATTCATAAAAATCACTGGTCGATGGAAGAATGTACACTATACAAATATAAACACCATTGTGCGCAACAAATGTCTTCCCCCATGAATGCTCACCATCGATTTCGTACTGGCAGAGGCGCTCCAATGGCTAGTGTGCGACAAGAAGAATGCTGCCGCCGCGCGTAGCTCGGTCGCGGCACAGCACCTGTCCAGAATTTCGTCATCGTGTCATCGCGACTAGTCCAACCACGTCTCGCTCACTGGAATTATATCAAACTTTTCAGCCAGGGCACTCGCGTAAAACTTCCTAATCTTTCCCTCGAGTCCACGTGTATTTTGATAAAATAATTGCAGTGTCCGCTCAAAACGGTGCTACGTCCGGCTGTTAAATGAAGCATAATCTCCTCTTGAGTCCTCTTGACTTTTCAATATGGGGCGCAATCGAGCATCTTCTTCGAGCATCGAGCGTCTTCTTTCTATATAACTGGCCAGCGATTCAGGCGTCGAGTCGAATATAAGATGAAATATATGATTATATATTCCATGTGCTCTACAGCTGACAATTTATTGTCAACTCCGCCCGTACCGCGTATTAACGCTTTGCGGTGACGCGGTCCTCGTCGAACCACTTCACTCCACGGCTGTTCAGCAGTGAAGGAACGAACCTCGCGTAAATTCGCTAACATTCGAGTGTCATCGCCATTGTTCGAGGCGGGCGGTATGGCCTTGATGGTCATCGCTTGCAATCGGCAATCTTCGACTTGATTCGACGGCGGCTCGCACGCCAACGTCGGAACGCTAGTAGCAACCACGTTGATAGGCTCCTCCCGTCGTGCTGACAATCGTGTCATCGATCGCTTAGAGAGAGCGGGAGGCGATGGTGCTATCTCGCTCGTCTTCTTGTTAAGACTACCCTCCATGTAATTAATTTTCGTTTTTAATTGCAAAATTAATTCATTTTGCTTTTTAATTAATGATGGTTGTTCAGCGTATTTTATGATATATCATGAAATTTGCGTTCTAGATTCTGAACACTTTTCAAAATATTTTTTTAACATCATTTCAGTATCGACTTTCGGCATTTTACATTTAGTATTTTAATTAAAAATGATTTATTAATTATTTTCACAACACACACTTACGCTTGAAATACACGTCTATCCTTTTTACTTATCCATCAAAAGATGTATTTGGTATATGCTTAAAATGAGAACATTATTTTAGGGAACATTTAAAAACTAATTTTAACTTTGGTATAACGGCCTTTAATAAAAGAGTTTTGGAATATATACAATTTATTTAATTAATAATTTAACTAATCATTCATATGAGCAAGACCCTCTTTATAGCCACATATATTAATAAAATATATAATTGAAAATTATTTGACAATAAGATTAAGACATGAAAAAACTTTAAACAATTTATCGAAAGACACCTTGAAAAACCATTGGAATAAGATTATTTTATTTAAAGACAAATTATTTATACAATAACTAAAAAAAATATTATTTAGAATCGTAGAAATACGTTTTTAAGTTTCGATGTCATAATGTTATTACATTAGGAACTGTAAAGAAAGTTCTTTTTTCATACTGAATTGCATAACTTTTTTCTCGTAGTTGAATTGTGTTATTGAAATTACTATAATGTGTAGGCGCAGTAGTGTTAATGTATGAGGAACTATTGTTGGCTATTTTTTTAATTTTAAAACGAATATAATTTGATTATAGTTAGTACTTAAAGGTTATTTAGGTAAAGTATTATTTGTTTAATTTTCAAATATCTATAAATATTTTTCTACATTCACACTGTATATATTTTCTACATAGTACTAATTTTTTTCTGAAACAACTCTTGTTTTATTTTAGCCTAAATTAAAGTGCTTTTGCGGCATTTCTGGCCGTGATATTCAATTTATTATACGAATGCACTCGGATTGATATTTTTTCACAGTACAAATAATGGACCCAAAATGTTTAAAGTTAAACATATATTTAAGGTTAAAAAATATGAAAGGGAATGCCTCATATGAGGTATTGCATGATCATTTTTGAGACGGGAGTTACTCTTATAAAATTTAATAATTCCTAAAAATATGTTAAATTAGGGACCAGTTCATAATTATGGTCTCTAGGAAATAAATTGTTAACAAAAATTTACCAAATACGTGCCCCTTTATTTTTATATTATCAATAAAACATCGTTCGTGAAAAACCATCACTAAAGCTCACACATATCCATAATTACGCAGACAAGGGTAATTTAATTTCGATAATGGAAGACATGTCGAGTGTGTTCGTCTATTCGTAGTATATTAAGTCTATGATGAGAATACAATTATCAATTTCTGTTATTAATTTTTTATTCACGTTCGGTTGAATTAATCTCGAATCCTGGAAAATTTGTATAACTCAAATATCCGCTGCTATTTATTGCAGATGTTAAAAGATTACTTGGTAATTAAACTTTCTAAATAATTTGCGGTGGCTAAATTTTCATATATTTTTTGAATTGAAAAGTTGTGAAATACGAAAACGCCTGTTGAATATAAATAATTTTCAAATGATTATACTACATATTTTAGAAAACCCACGAAATAATTATGCTTCATATTAATGCGCAGTCAGATTAGATTTACGCATGAATTTTTAATTTATATTTATAATACACCATTCTTAGATTAAAGTGAATAACTCTCAAAGACTTAGAAACTTTCCAATATAGTTTGTAAAGAATTTCATATATCTTATATGTATGACAAGTGACGACGAAACTGAGACTGAGTTTAGGCTAAGCATTCAGATAACCTAAACTGCAGTGAGCAAGAAAAGATTGTGCGTGCTCTTATTTAATCCATCTTTCTCTATGGGAGCCAGCTTTTGGAAATGAAACAGAGACAAAATCGATACTTTCGAAATGTGACACCATAGACTCTCAAAAGAGCCAACTAGTTTATATTCTAACAATTCAAAATTAAGGACAATAACAATCATCTGCTATTAACTAAGTCTCAATTATTTTGACTAAGTAGCTCGTAGAGAAACTAAAGACTTAGACAAACCGGTTGTTCTAGAGAAAATAGAAGACAAAAGACCACGCGATCGATATCCTAACTTTTGCTTTGATTAGGTTAAAATTATCACAGTACACCTTATCAGTGTCCTCTAAGAAAAACTGAAGATTGATTATTATGGTAACAAGTAGGATCGCCTCCCATTTCTCTCCTCATTTTTTGAAAAAAATCCTTAAAGGTACCTTACGATTACCAAATTTAGCAGTGAAAATTAAAATTTCACTGAAAATTTTGAATCAATGATCTTCTACATTGAAAGCAAAACAGATTTTGAATATATTTGGCGTTAATTTTGTAGAAATTCATTATTCATAATTAAATGAAACTACGTGATGTAGCATTATTTCTACTTTCTGTAATTTAAAGAAAGTAGAAAAAATTAAAGAAAGCAGAAATAATACTACATCACGTATTTACATTTAATTGTATACAACAGATTATTAAACGTAAGTTTGCAAAGAAAAATTTCATAGCATATATGATGATCAGCCTAAGTGTTTCAAAATAAATCGCTATAGGTAAGTACGTTTTATTTCATTTTTAAAATTTAAAATTTTATTACAATTTTATAATAAATATTTAAGAGCCAACAATAAAATGCCGTATGTACGATGCTGGTTTTTTTCTGTGTACTTTTAAATAAGATTTGAGAAAAGCTTGTTTAAAAATGTAATTTTGTATTATGCCACAGGAAGACCACAAACCACTTCATCTCGCGAATGATGGATACTACATCTTCATGAATAACCCCATCAACTCTCAACTCTTTGGACAACCCTACTAACAAGCGAGGTGAGCCGGGGAAAGGGGTAGCCAAGTTATGTAATGACAGGAATAACGAAAATAAAGACTACTGCTATTTACTAGCACAAAATAATACAAATTTTTATCTACTTCACAGTGGTTTTGTTATAAACATGGAGTATATCTATGTTGCTCAAACATTTTCAAGTAAAATCGTCGTAAATGTGCAGGCAAAACTTCACTTGTACTGGCTACACGTGTATCTGGCGGTCATTAGAATATTCCCTTAAATGCATCTTTTTGTTCACATTTGCGATGTTTAATGTATTTACTTTAATGTCTAAGGAAATGCTACTAATAATTTATTTGAAATCAGACTGATGTGTAATCACCGTGACTTCTTTCGGTAGATACAATACCTAATGCAAAGAAATAAACGTTGAACAAATTCGATATATGTATATATAAAAACAAAGTAGCGTATGTACATGTATCGAATTGCAAGCCTTCCTACTTAAAGATGGTTTAAAAAATCTTTCGGAAACATGCGACTGGAGTACGTGATAATTGTAATAAATTTTATACTCCCTTTGCCGGAGTACCTGATAATTGTAATAAATTTTATACTCAAATTGCGTTCGGAGTACGTGATAATTGTAATAAATGTTATACTCACTTATGCGGTTATCTAATAATGATCATTAAAGCTTATATCACACACTTACATATATATGATAGGTCGTAATTCATGTGACTAGTATTTATTAGTCTTTGAAAACTATGAAATCGGTAAAGTTTAGTTAGTAAATATAATTTTTACGACCTAAATGTGACAAAGCTCAGATTGTAGCAACAACTTTCATCTTTTAAATAATGATAAAGAGAAGCGACAACTGCGACCGTATCTGCACATGTGATACACTGCTGAACACTCGCTAAAACACTATATTTTAGAGTGTCTCATGTACGCGAAGCAAGAGAACAAGCTGCATTTGTAATGCAGCGGGCGAGATTTAGTGACAATGTCTCAACTTGGTGATAGGTGTGTTTTGGAATAGACACGCTTAAACCAAGTGATTGGATTCGCTTGGTAACTTTATTGATACTACATTCAAAGTGTTATATTTCACTCTTTGTATTGTGACGAATTCTTATACATGTAATACGAACAACGATATATTAGTGATACATGATTGCTTCCAGTTTAATTTAATAATACTCATGCGGGAGACATATCCTCTGGTCGGAAGACGACTTATATGAACTTTTTGCTTTTTTTCACCAGTAATAATCATGTATAAAATTTTAGCTCGTAATATTAATAAAGATAGTAATAAAAACCATAAACAGAAATTAGAGATAGTAATCTCTACATTTGTACAGTAATCTCTACATTTGTACAGAATAAGAGATAGTAATCTCTACATTTGTACAGTAATAAAAACCATAAACAGAAATTGTACTCAGTGCGTGTTTGAAATCTTTAACTTTAAAACTTACTATAGGTATGCTGTCTCTAATAGTCATTTTCTATGCACATGTACAGCGCACCTATGTATTTACCTATAAAGGTGTAAGTCATATACGGATTACACTTTTGGGAAACCAAAAATATTAGAAAATAAAAACTGGATCATTACGTGTAGTGCTCGTGCGTTAAGGTTTTTGTACATAATTATTTAAAGTCGAGTAAATTGTAATTATAAAGAACGTGATGAGGGTACAAGATTCACATTATGTTTTAAAATTATATAATCGTGACAGATAAAAAAAATGTTTTCAATACCCACAACCTAAAACTGCACTGTACAAATATAATCTTACTAGTTATTATTCGAATAAATTCGCAAAATTGACTAATGATATCAGGTAGCTAAATTTCAAAGTTATCCATAAAGATCTTATTATATAAATATGCTAAAAATAAAAATATTTTACAATTTTCTACGTAGTTTTATTTGAAAGACATTATTTCTCAAATGTAACGCACCTAACAAATATTTAAAAAAAAAGGAACTTTGATCGCACGTTTAAATAAAATACAGTTTTTTGTCTGCTAAGTACTCTACTACGACTTTCCTTAAATTAGTTTGAACGAAACATCTCAGAAAAAATGTACCTTACTTAATTTGTCATCATGTTCATCTTTGATATGTAACAAAATACGTTTTAACGTTCCAGCAATGTAAAGACTTCAGTGATTTCTATCTCATCGAAATGGGTGACACGTGTTAAATAAATCGATTTTATTAGCATAATACAGCATAAAAATAAGAAATATGTACATATACCCACGCATATTACCTACGCATACTATGCATATTACCCACTGATATAGTTGAAACGAATGGAATGAACTGAATAAAATTCGGTATTTGAACATTTCTGGGAGAGCACCATTTTTAATTTCGTTTTCTAGACTCAAAACTCACAAGATTGAAAAGTTTTGGTGATTTTTTTCTAAAAGGGACCCAATTAGCTTCTTTTCAAATCTTCCACCTTTTGGGTACTCTCTACTAAATAACATTTCATAAGATTTAACACAGATAAGGCAGACACAGGTAAGAGTAGTTGAGAACGTATAAGAGGCGTGCAGCGCAGATTGTGCAATATTCCACGATTATCATTTTTTTAAGATTAAAAATATATAACTTTATATTAATAATAAAAGTATATAATTTCACTGCGCTGTTTCACAATGAAATAATCTTAGCAAAATAATTAAAAATACGTTTGTAAAATTAAATTTTTGTCCTGCGTAGTATTATGATTTTGAAAACACGTAAATCGAAAAATAGATACGAAATTGCTTAAAGCCGATTTTCCAATAAATAACACAATCACAAATTGACATCACGCCGCTGCAGTACTTTTATTATGAAGGCAATGCAATAAAAAAACTTGACATCGTTTCGAAATTCTCTCAATCGTACAGCGCAAACTTTTTAAATTAGCTTGATTCTTGATTCTAATAAACAAAATTATCCCTGGGGGCTCTGGAATTGGAATAAGTTGTCTGATTCCATTTATTACAAACACAAATTTAAAGATTCACTGACACCTTTATGTTTCGTCGACAATAATTTTGACCTTTAACTGACTAGGTGGATTGCGTTCCAGTATTGGAGAGGCGTGGGAAAATTAACGTCGTTTCAAAAATTAATAATTTCGATATATATTTTCTAGTAGACGTGAAATAGATTATGTTATTTATAAGTATATTATTTTGTCTTATAATTAAAGCAGCTAACGCATATTTTAAAAAAAGTACTTTGATTACATGTTTAAATAAATTACTGTTTTTGTCTATATTTTTCTGGCTTGAGATCAAAATTTTTAGAAATTTTTGGAATCAAAAATAAATAAAATTAATCTCCTTTTTTTGTTTCTTAAGTGATTAACTAAAAAAATTGTTAAGTTTGATGATGTCATAGAAAAAATTAAAATTTATTGTCAGAAATATTGACACTCAAATTTTTCTCCAGACAATCTAGGCCCGCAGGTTTCATATACTTCTTGCACAAGTATGATGCTTTTGTTTTTCTTTGTTGGATATAATGTGCATGTCCCTCGCTTTTTAAGCTTCAAAGATGTCAAACTTTATGTCTCTGTATCTTCTATCTTCAAAATTTGTTTGATAGAAGTGGGAACATCTCGACAAATTCTTTTATTATAATAGCGGCTCAATATCTCATATGTTTACAACGTTGGTCGACTACTGAACCCAAAAATGTGTATCGGTTAACCTTTCTCACTTTTTCAAGATTTTGGTATTTAAAAAGATGTATAAGAATTGACAATGCAAATGTCAATCAATCGGTAAAAAAGAACAAATGTCCACCTTTTTTTTCTTCAAATGCAAGAGTGCTGCTGCAAATTTTGTCAAAGCCATCCGTGCCATTTTTCGTGGAAATGTAGAACAATATAATTTCTGGTTTCTCACTTTATTCACCATTATACTTATCATAATGCATCGACGATACCAGAATAACTGCTCTGTTGCGTTTCAATAAATAGCATATCGTGATGATAGCCTTCATGAAATCATAAAGAGTTTGTTTAACAGGTCTGGATCTCGAAGACCTGAATTCAGGTTTTACTTTGTTCGTTGTACCAACATATGTGAGCCCCGTTTCTTTCAAAATCTTGACTACTTCAACCGATATGACCCAGTTACCTTCTATCACATTTCAGTTTGAATTATTTACGGGTTTTGTCAGCCGTAGAATACTTTGTGTCGGTTTCGACCGTCTTTCTCCTCCTCTGTCAATCCCTGCCCATCAGTATCTTTACCACAATATACTAGTATGTAAGCGTTTTAAAAGTTATTCGTCGAAGCATCAGTCATGCACATCAGTTTCAAGCCGTATTTCTAATTTTTTCGCTAAATAATATGGCCTGTCTCTTGACAAGTCACATAAGAACTCGTCCTCCGATTCACACTCTCTCTCAGTCTCTGAAACGTAAGTCGCGGTTCTGATAGACATTTTGATCCAACTGGAAATCTCCTGTATCACTAATATCACTATTAGCATTTACTAATTCTTCTAAAGTAAAACGTCAAAATCTAAATCATTTGGATTTCATGGAGAAAATAAATTAATCTAGCTTCTATAAAATCAGACATATATATTGGAGAGGTGATGTAAAAATGACGTCGTATTTTCTAAAATATGAACTTGTAACGCCCGATCCGTGCACCGGTCGCTGCACAACTGTCAATCAGGCCGCTACTAAGACGCGTGTCGACATCTACCCACCCATTTCTGAGGAAAAGTTTGTTATTGACAAGGCGATATGAAATTGACGGCACGTCACCAGTTTTTAAGGTGAATAGTTTTAAATTTATTCGGCACACCTTCTAATATACTCTGCTTTAAGTTAGGATAGATTTTTTTGGGTAGCAAGCTTTAGACATACTTTAATGAAATAAATTATTTTTATACTTAATCCTTAAATTTGTAGTTTTAAACCTTTGTAAGAAAATTGGCTTTTATACATATTTCATTGCTAATATCCCACCTGAAGATGTTGTAATACAACGAAACCTAGGTCGTGGTAAAGAAATTAAAGATAGTAGAAATAATACTACATCACGTAGTTTCATTTTATTGCGAATAATGAATTTCTACAAAATTAACGCCAAATATATTCAATATTTCATTCAATTTAAATTTTGTATTTTACAATTTCTCGAATTTAAGAAAAATTAAATTTGTTTGCCAAACAGAAATACATCCGATAAGTAGGAGTAGAAATTAGAATGAAAATGGCAATGAAAATTAGACATTTAAGGGCATATGACGCTTCTAATAAATTATTAGGAAATATTAATAGTGTTTTTAGTGTGAAAAGCTTATTAATTAGAAAGTTTTTTTACAAATATAATCACATTGTGAATTTCTCAAAAAACCTTGATGTGAAAACGCATAACTATTTCGATATATTAAATTAGGCTTTCTTTTTATATTTATTGTATAAATAAAGAATATGAGATCTATAAGAGTCAAAATAAATCTTCTTGCGTTATCACTTTTTAGATAGACCTGGTAATAAAGAACAATATTTATAACCCTTGGTAGATCATTAAAATTGGTATTCCATTATTAAGTTTCAAGAATAAAAATTTAAATACTTTGTGCTTTACCCAAGAAGTCTTTTCTAGAGTACCTCATGGCCCGTATGCCTACGCAGAAGAACTTTTTTTTATCGTCCCTCAATAGCGAATAACTACATATTCAACTATAAATGTTAACCTTATTTTGTTTCAAAGTTCTCTCATAAGCAGCTAGACGTATGGTTAAAACAACTTGAAACAATTAAACAAAGTTAAGGTAATAAACAAATTACCATTCAATATACCACGCACGTCTATTTCCATAATTCCAATAATTTCTTTTGCACTTTCTATCTTTATCCCAAATATCCTTTACTTAAGTATTTGGGGATCTACCAACCAACGACAAAAATAACTAAATCCTGGATATATCTCAATAATAACTCATCCACAGATCATGTTCCAAATACGAGATTCCAAACATCCACCTTTCTTAAACAACTTTCTTTGATGTACAAGAAAATAATACTGCAACACGTGGAAAATATTGATTAAAAAATAAATGAAATTCAGCATTCTATCAAGTGGAATCTTATTCAATGCACTATTCAATATTGTTTACTATTGAAACATATGCGGTGGGCTCTCAATATCGTTTCCAAGCTATTATTTTTCCTCTATGTGTAAAATTACCACGATGTAACAACGTTTCTGCAAAGTTGTATTATAAAGATTTATATAAAAATAAAACTCATAAAATGTTGAAAGGCAAAAAAATAATTTTTCATTCGAAAATTCTCACAACCTCTCAGATGGTCGCCATTATCATGTTTTGTACTCCAATAATATCATCAATAATTCTTCTTAGTAATTTAGGGTATTGGGTATTATGTCAATTATCCAGTTTAAATATCCAGGTCACCGTAAGAAGGATAAATATTGTCCAATATATAATCTCTATGATTATGATAAAAAGGACCGAAACCTGAATGAATAGACATTATTGCAAATAGTAATACACATAACAAGGCTGTTGTATCATTGAGTTAATGATTGTTTAACTTGCAAGAATATTTTTTAAGATATTACTACTCGTAAGATTTATTTGTGTGAGTCAATTAAAGTTTGCTGAAATTCATAGTCGTTTTAGGCATCTGTAGTATCACAAGTAATGGTTATAAATTTGACATGTTAGTTCATCCATCTGTCAGACTCATAAATTCTCCAGTTTTAGACTTGAATAAAATTTTGCAAGTACGGTGCCCTGAAATAATATATAATAAAGTAAATTAATTTACAAGGAAATATACAAATACTTAGAGTTTCCTGTTACCTAACGCAAGAATAAAAAATAAAAAAAAAAACAAATGTATGCATACACGCAACTAACTCTGGAATCTCACGAGTCATTCAGTATATAGGCCAATAATACTAAATTAGATAAAATAGTAATGATAATAATAATCAAAGAGGTAATCATAATAAATAATCAGGTTTGCTACATTCATTATTTATTTCCTCTGTAGATTAATAAATTTCCTCTGTAGGTCTTTCTTTCATCTGTTAGATATAATCAGATATAGCTGCAGTGAAAACAGCGGTTGATTTACTCTAATTATAAATTAACTTTTTTAATTTCTTCTGTTGTCTCCAAATGTTTTTAATATTCAATTATATCCTGTTCTCAATTCAAGCAACACTAGTCAAAATCTTGTCGTTGGCTGTGTACACCCAACACATCTGTTAATTAATTTTTCTATTTCTTGCGATTGCGAATTAGCGAAAACCTCGTAACTGATATATCGAGAGAGATGTATCTCAGAAAATATCCGCATATACATACATACATACATATATATATATATATATATATATATATATATATATGTATATATATATATATATATATATATATATATATATGTTTTCACTTAACATGTTAATTTGCGCAGACGCATATGATAAATGTTTCAGCTATTCGGTTTAATTAAACATTTCGCGTTGAATTTTGATATTCTATTACTTACGCAGAAAAATTTATTCAATATCCATAGCTAGAGAGTGATTGTAAATGTGTTATATAATTTGAATTTGTCAATCCTTAATGTGGCAGATCGAGAAGCGAAATCCCATTAGCGAAATAATTTCCTTCATCTCGCAAGCTATTACAGGTATGATGCTCGACTTATTTACTATCCAAACATGCACAAAAAGATGATAGCTATAAGATTCAAGGAGAATGCAGCGACGATGTCTGGAAATACGACAGAGAACACAAAGCGGCAAAACCAGCTCCACTAAATTGCATTCATCGATACTTGCCGCATACTGCCGTTGGAAGTGTGGAATGGAAGAAGAGCTTGATGGATATAAATAGCTATTAGGTTGGCGAAGCTCATATCTTTATATAAATCCTACAGACGCAGAAACAAAAACAGCAATTAAGCTCAAGTTGAACATTTATGTTGAAATGGAATACATATAAATATCTATCTCTTAACTACGATACCAGCAAATGGATAGACCACTTTTAAATATTAATCTTTATCGCGTAAATTTATACAGAACAAAAACCCTTCTTTTGATGGACTTAACGCTTACATATTTCATCAAACAAAGGATTTCAATTTACTCCGTGATATGGTAGCGCTACAATTCACGTCTCTTTTTCTTTACGTGACATTAAGTTTCACAAAATGTAAATCGACATTTCTTTTTGTAATAAAACTGCAAAAAAGACAGATTTTATTAATTTTGTAGATTTTTAAATATTTTGAACCGTCAATATTATAACGAAGTACGCCTCAATATCAATTTAAAATATTTATTTAAAAGGATACAAATGCAGTGACAAACGATTGACGAAATTCTAATACATAAGCTTGCTGTTTATTTCACAATTAATTAAATTTTTAACTAAAAAAATTCATCAAGAATCGATTAGATATTTCGTCTTCTCTAATCTGTCTCCCGGACGTAGCTGTAATGTTTGTGTTGACGTATACAAAATTCGAAAAATGAAATTGATACCTTCTGAAAAAATTGACTAATATTTTACAGAAAACTTTGAAAAATTTGATAGTTAATGAAATTCGCCACTGTGACTTTATACAATGTTTTCTTGTAACAAGAATAATTTACTTTTCGATTTAAATACCTAACTATACTTTCGATTTCTCGGCAACGTGTCAAAAACCTTATCAACATTCACTTTTAATTAAAATGGAATGACAAGATGATTTATAAATGAGAACATAATAGAACTGAATTCTTTTTCTCAGCTGACATATTATAATTATCTATATGTACATGAATATTTCTCCCACAAACAAATTTTGTACAGAAATTAATAGAACCAGGATTTTTATTAATATACCTTTGGATTAAATTTGCCTCATCCCTTCCAAAGGCAATGTAAATTCTGATCGCTCTGCTTTTAAAAAACGTATAAGTTTGTATAAATAAACAAATTTACTTCGAAAATAGGTTTCATTAAGGTATTTCAAAAGTGATTTTCGAAATAACGTTACACGGCATATGTCACGTCGATTCATAGTTTATTTAATCTAATAAATAAACTATGAATCGTAAGCTGATGCAAAAAAAATCATACTTAACTGAATTACTTCTTTGTATTCAAATTAAATAAATTCCATTCTAGTGTAATCACAGCGTGTTCAATGAATAACTGGAAAAGTAAAGTTTCCGTACATTTTACATAATAGTATTATTGAATTTATTTGGTATTAATTTTGTGGAAATTCACTATTCACAATTAAATGAAACAACGTGATGTATTATCATTTCTATTTTATTTAAATTCTTTACCATGATCTAAGTTTCGTTGAATTACAACATCTTCGGGTGGATAATCAGCATCTTACTCTCTATTTTGTTTTTCGTACGTGTCTGTCCTGTGGTTTTGTGTTTTAAAACAAGGAATAATTTAAAATTGGTTGCTATATCGTAAGAGATATAGGTTAGCCAATCCAATCTTGTCCATGTGGAGTATTAGCTAATAGAAAGCATTGCTGGTATTAGCATGCCGTTCCTTCTATCATGTCATACTTTTTAAAGTAACCTTCTCTCAGTAAAGATGTAGGCATTGCTGAACATGCATGTGTGGTTTTCATAAGTACTAAAACCTTTTAACTAGTATAACAAACTACATAATTAAAATGTGGAAATTTACACTATTTAAATAAATTTGAAATTATTATTTTATCGATGGTATAGTTTACCATGTATAGGCGAGAAGTTAATTAGAGATAAATAAGTCAACTCCTTTTATAGTTTAGACTTTAATATTATTGCGTCTATCGATCGACCTATAAAGAGACTTTATGCAAAAGGATTAGCAAAACGTTAATACGATTAAAAAAAATACTCAAATGATTGATAAAGTAATTAACTGAATAATTATGAAAGTGCGATTTTGTTTAAAATAAGATTTTCTTTACTGACTTCGATTAGCCTTAAATATTACATATTTAAGGCTAATCAAACATTAAATTGAAATAAGTTTTCAGTGTACATTAAGTGAATAAAATTTAATTGAAATATTTTTTCTGTGTAATATTTTACAAACTATTTAAGTTATGTGAAAGAGATTTCCGCATAACTACAAAATGTGTGAGTTCATTTGTAATTAATTTATTATGTCTTTAATAGATATGTTTCATGCCATTTAACAAATAAATTAAATTCAATATTTAGGTACGCAATGACGCGGGTATAGTAAAATAACAATTGCTGTTCGATAAATTGAATAAAAGATAATATGTGGTGGTTGCATATGGCTAGTGTAAGCTTGTGTGCGTGCATTAGTGACTTGCCAAATCTCCGGGTAAACACCGTAGTCCCAGTTCAAGTATTCGATGTGTTAAAAAGAGTTACATTTAATATTTTTATATGCACTCGCTTCATCAAATCGTCATTATATTTTATTTCAAAGACAACTTATTCCTTTATATTCAACGAATAGCGTCTTTTTTTGTCCAACATTTCTTCCGAAATACCGTGTATATCAAGAGCATTTTCAAATCGTAGAGTAATTTTTTGCATCCTCTCCTTTAGAAAACTTATACGTTTACTCCATGACCTTCTTAAGAAATTAACTGAAGGAATTAAAAAATGCACAACAATCTAATAATATATTTGTGGTTTCGTATTCATGCCAACTAACAGGAAGATACTTATTTTTATATCTTATCCAGCTATGTTTTCCTACCTATAATTTCTGTCATATGTGCACTTAACTTCATAACGGCGAGAATAGATTATAAAATATTCTCTGTATTTCAACAGCAATAGAGAGATACGGCGAACAAACCACAAAAAGAAAAACGGGCTGAATATATAAATATAGCATGAACTTTTTAATAGTGCCTCACGTTTGCAATAGATTAGGACACGGGTACATGTGATGCGGGGAGTACGATCCAGAAACAACATGAGCATTTAGTATTGAACTAGAAGCGTAAGTTTTCTAATTACATTCACTCAATTTATTACCACAGCATACGAAGTAGAAATCCCCTTCCACTCTTCATATTGTAATGTTTTCTTAAATATTATTCTAAGTATAGAATATTATTCTAAGTCTATAATATTATTCTAAGTCCAATGCTCCACATTGGATAAAGAGGATTGCTTCGTGATTCTCATTATAATTTATAAATTATCTTTCAATTAAATAAATTCTGTCTGCTATTCTAAGTACTACACTTGAATACAACCATGTACATTCTACGCACAATCCTATATATTTCCCGTATATTTATTTAAATCCAAATATTTGATATTTGTTAGACCTAATATTTTAAAAATTAATACTATAATTATAATTCAGGTACACTTAAATCTACAAAGCTTTTTGTTGAAATATAATATATAATTTCATAATTTTGTTCGGGAAACCAAATTTCAGTAAACGATTCTGTAACTCGTGTTTACAAAATTAAACCCATGCTGTAAATTATCGATCAAAATCGTAAGTGGCCATCTCAATAAACAATGACGGTCGTTATATGTATCTTCAGCAAAATACACTTTTTGAAAAGTTTATTTTGGTGAAGAGACTTATTCGTTTCCAATTTCTCTTCCTCTCTTCTCTTGTTTCTTTCCGTTCTCTTAGAATTTCTTTTTAACCTTTTAAAATTTTCTAGTCGTTTAAATTAAAACACGCGTCTGGCATGCACACTTATTACTTTTGCTTGATTAAGATGTTTCAAGCTACCTGGATATAATTCAGCATCATCTTAAAAAAACAGAACGCTTTCAAAATCCTTGCTTTAATTATATTTTTAGCTTTGATCTATTATATTGATTTGAAAAACCTTCTGTCTTGAACAATGAAACTTTGGAATAAACTGGATCCTAACAGCAAAAACTCACTTTCCATAAATGTTCTCAAGGGTGGCCTGAAAAGATATTATCGCTGGTAATCCTTTATCCCTACCACTTTCTAACTGGTTATTGTCTCCTACATAATTCATTTTCAAATTTGACAACAGTGTTACCATAATAAATATAATTTCACGGCTCGTTTAACAATAATTTCTAATTCTGAATAATCCACATCTGCGAATTAACTGTTTGTCTTCTTAATCTTCCATAAAATCCAAGAAGTAATATGTGCTTCTTTGTGTTCTCTAGCAAAAGGTATAAATTTCATTTATCTCCTTGATTTTTACATTGCTACTCAGTAACTCACGCCAAGTAATATCTTTTTTTTATTTCTAAAAGCTGATTTGATCGAAAGACTAAAATTTTCTGATCCGAATTAGTAATTAGTTGACAAGTAATATTTCTTGAATTATGTCAGCCCTTGTGCAAACCGTTACCATTTAACTAGCATTTTTGTTTATTTCTTTTTCTTTCTTTCATTCTTTCTTGGGAACTTTCTCTCATTCATTAAAGATTCCAGAAGCACTAAGAGTGATGATATATTTACGTGTAAATTACTCAAAGTTATGTATATATATATATATATATATATATATATATATATGTTAAATTATTTAGTTAGGTAGTTTCTTCCTCACATAACTAGATAACTTTGGAGAAATTTTGGATAAATTTGGAGCCAAGGAAATCATTTTTGTTATGATAATATAAAATAATAACTACGAAATATCAATGAGCATTACCTTTCAGTCAGTGACCAAAATTGAAGAAGATATTCAGCAGCTAAAATCTAAACAAAAACATCTATCTTGTTTTATTATAACTAAAAGTTTAGAAGTATCCGTTTGATTAAAAAAAACATTGAATTAATGCTCACCCTAATCACTCTCGTTACTATTACGTTTTATAATTTGTACGCGAGTGCGTATACCGCTATGTTTGCGTTCGTGTGTGTTTTGTGAAATGAAATTCCAATTTCCAATTCTCCATACTTTCTACGATCTTAGAAACATCGTAATGGTTATTATTATTTTATTTAATATAGTAACTTCATTAAGGCGTGTTTAAAAATTGGAATCAACTTGTTTTGAAAAAATGAAAATTTTAGTAACTAATTAAATTCTGTTTACGCGTTTTTACGTCTTTGTCCCTACAGAAATGGAAATTCATAATATCCACAAACCATTAGAAGTGCAGTCCATTTCGCGCAATATACCGCTCGACTTTTTCCAAATCTTTATAAACTTTCACATTGATATACTATTCGTTCACCACAAGAACTCTCATCACTTAATACATATAAACGTACGGATGGAATCAGGTATTCGAAACATGTCATTTCATAGCAAGTTTACGGCTGTTACTGGATCAGATCGTTTAGGCATGCACGACCTACGGAAAAGGGCGCGAGGTTACATGCCGGAGAGAGGAGTGCGGGGTTTGTTCAATTTGAATGTCACGTCGATTGGCTGTGAGAGCGCAAATATTTAAAAGTTACTAATTGTAATGTGCATATCCGTTAATTTTGTTGGTAGCGGACAGGTCAAGTACAGTTACAAAAGTTTAGACGTTTTTTTTTCTGAACAATTTAATTACCGTTTCTCAAACGCTCCTACAAATTTTATCACTCGTTAAAATGCAATCTTGTGTATGGTACACATGTGTGTGGGTATCTTTGTGTGTGCGTGTTTATTTCCGTGTGTAAGGGTGTATTTATCTGCAACCTCGTTTCATTAAAATCAAGGGGCCGAGCCGAAAGAAATTTAGTATTTAATAATTCTTTATGGATATCCAAAGAATTGCTCTTTTAATCTTTATTTTTTACCTTCAAAATTCACATTTTGATTACTCAACAACATCCCATAATTCATTTACCATCCGGTAAACGAATTATGGGATGTTGTTACCGTTCAAACAAGAATTAAGTAATTAAGTTTATTTGTAGTGCCAAAGAGGAGCATGAGGCGGAATGCGCAAAGCTACATTGATTAGTGTTTTGTGAGTTCAATAATATAAAAAATATATATATATATATATATATATATATAAGGCTAACAACAAAATAAAATCAAACAATTTCCTTAAAAAAGTAAGTGCTTCATAAAAAAGTAAGCTAAGCCTGAGATAAAGAGATAAAAGAAATAGACTGATATTTCGACAACAATTTTTGAAAGCAGCCAATTAAAACGATTGCAAGTACCTGACATCATATGAATTTTAGATTTTCGACACATATTTTTTTCAAAAATTAGCTTTTTTTGTAACTGATATTATCCCGTGACTGGAAACCTATCATGGATGACCACAATACAATTCCATTCAGTTTTATTCGCGTTATAACATTAGTGAAGCCGTACAAATAAACGGAGGTACTGATAATCACATTTTTTCCCGCTTTGGAGAATATTGAAAATCAGGCAGGCGTGTGGTTATTTCAAGTATCCTTACGGTTTCACGTTTAATGATAATTTCGTTGCATCCTACTGAAATATATGACGCTAACATATATCCTACTGAAATATATGACGCTAACATATATCCTACTGAAATATATGACGATAACATTCCGGTTAACTTTAAAATATGTATTTAAGATATTTTTTTTCACATAGACCCTGAGAACCAATATTAAATTCTTAGCGTATTTCATTGATAATATAATATTAAGAGCGGAAATACATTGCGTAAGTAAAGTGAATGAAATGAATAGTATAAAATTACATTTCTGAACAAAATTATATATAGTTTTAAAATTTGAAGTAAAATTAATGTTTGCCTCATTTTAAAATGGTAAAATTACAATCAGAACACCAAACGTAGAAGTCAATTACCTTTTTCTTTTTTACATATACATTTTGACACCCACAGAAACAAGTACTGTTACTTAATTAATAAAAAAATTGAGTAATAATGAATTTCTACATTAAAAGCAAAATTAAAAATTTTGAAAAAACCCACGACGGATGTAGTCGTTGTAATTGGAAAACAACTGAATATTTTTTTTAAAAACCCCCAAAGACTAAAAGAAATTAAAAACCTATTAATATAATTACAAACTCAAGATAATCCGTTGGGGCTGCCATTGCCGTTTTAGTTCCCAATATCAATTACATTGTAGCAGCATTGAAAAGCTATTTGCATACCGACGACAATTTCAATTAATCACGAATTATTGAAACTGCAAAATTTTAGGCATAGAAAGGGTATGGCAGCACCGATGGATTTATGGATGGATATTAAAAATTTCTTACTTTCTGTTAGGGGATTTTAAAAAAAATTAATTAGTCGTTTTTCAATTACTACTCGTTGTAATTCGTCCATCCATCCGTCGTGGTTTTTTTAAGAAGTTTAATTCTGCTTCTTATTTTATACTTTTTTGATTAAAATGTTTATTCAGAAAACCTTATCTAAATCGGTCAAGCCATTTTGATCAATCAAATATTATCAGATTAATCAAATATTATGAGATAAACCGTGTCTAAATCGGTCAAACCGTTTTGAAGAGAAATGGGAACATTCATTTACAACAAAACGTAGTAACGAATGTTCCTGATGAACGAACATCATAACACATATTTGAGAACCATTGCCGATTAGTCTTAAATATTTTCCAGAAAACAATATATGTAAATCAGTCAAAGCATTTGGGAGATAAATGGGAACATTCGTTTGCAACAAAATGTTTATTGGGGCGCCACCTGGTGAGCAATCACCGTAACAACCATCTACAAAGCATTGCCAATTAGTCCCAAATATTTTGTAGAAACTTGTGTCTAAATCGGTCAAACAATTTTGGAGATAAGTGGGAACATTTGTTTGCAACAAAATGTTTATTGCGGCATCCCCTGGTAAATTAACACCACAACACCTAACTAAGAACCATCGTCCCAAATATTTTGCAGCAAACTGTGCCTAAATCGGTCAAACTATTTTGGAGATAAATGGTAACATTGGATTGCACATGCAAACAAATAAAGAAACAACCTCTCGCCCTAAACACATATACCCCCTCCGTTACGTCGTGGGTAAAAAATTAACGCCAAATATATTTAATATTTATATTGTTATTAATAATTATTATTAAACATAAGTTTTACTACTCTTGTTCTGAGAATACTTACGCTGTTCGTGAGATCGATGTCACGAAGTTATTAATTATTACTAATAAATTCAGGAAACCAATAGAATAACTATTCCAAAGTTATTTAAAAAATCCAACGTGGCAAAGTTCCATTTCATAGACAAAAAACATAAAAATATGAGGTTTTATCCATGATTGAGCGCAAATGTCATCTGTTATATCAGCTGGCGTCTTTATAGTACCGTTTAATATTACTTGCGTTCGTTCGTATCGAATTTTTCTCTTTCTGTTTCAAGGTTCATTTTATCGAATTAAAACTAATTCCACGTTCCTTGAACTGAAAAAGAGATGCTTGAAATAGTAAGTAACCGTAATGGTACTGGTTTCAATATTTTAATTTTTTTTCAAAAGCATTTATTCTAATTATATGCCTGTACGTTTTATAACAGAATAAATTGAAAATTAATGCTTGGTTGGAGGTAATTTAGAAGTATGTATATGAATTTGACATATATGATTAGACATATAATTTATTTCATGAAAAATCATTCAATCGATGATTTTTTTCATTTCTATAAATATATAACTATTTTTACAATTATGCGTAATATTATTTTCATTTTTATATCTGTCATAATTTCTTAGATATTTTGATATTACTAGTTTTAAATCATTTTTGATAAGTTTTAATCACATTACACAGAGCATATAATATTCTTCTCTGTTACATTCTGTACACATTCAATTCGGCAAATGTTAAAAAGAGGATTCTTAAGTAATTAATAAACCATCAGAAATGTTCCAAATTAACTTGCAGAAAGGAATTATATAATTTTCGCCATGGAATATACAAATCTGGCAGAGACACTAGACCACTAGTCCTATTCTTAGACAGTGTACAAGTCGCCGAGATGATTCCGCAAGAGTTGATAGTTGACACAAATTAATAAGACTATAATAATGCGAGGGAAAATACATTTTATCCGATTTGTAGTAATATAGTACTATTTTATTAGTGAAATATTTATGTAATATTTATTTTTCCCTATTTTAAAATATTTTAATAATTACCTGAATATTAAAAGTGTGAAAGAGATACGACGAGATTTTTACAGCGGAAAGTATTGCAATGAAGGGAGCCCATGCTAGCTTTTAAAGCACACCGTTTAATTATTGTGAGAGTTTAAAAATCTGATTAACACCGAGCTGGTGATAAAGAGGAAAAATAATTATTATTTGACATTATTATTATTTGAAAATCAGAAAGTAAATATAAAATTTATTTCTAAATAACAATTACAGGAGATTATATAGTTCACAAATGTAATCCATATTGAACCGACGTTGCACAAACTTCTTTTTACTTTCAGAAAAAATATTATTTGCCAAAAGTTGAATCCAAAAACGCTAAAACCACAGTTGGCTGCCACAAAACTGCATAACGTCTAGTGTCACATATTTTAAGTATCCATTACATTTAAAATAATTTATTAATTGTTTTAAAAATAATATCGCTGAAAATGCCTATGGGTATCTATTGTAACAACAGAACATGAATCTCCGGAGGAGTAAATCCTCTAATAACAATAAAAATAATTATATAGAATTAATGGTTACTATGGAAGGTTTAAAAAAACTGTGTTAATTAAAACACTTTACGCAAGCGGATAACATAACGAATTATTAAATTTTATATTAAAATTTAATAATTCTTAATGATCTCGTTAATTAAACTTATATCAAACTCATGCACGAACCTGGAAAGTACTTCAAATGTTACGGCGCCATGTCAATTAACTTAGCATGTATTTAAAAACGGGTAAACATTATTTTGAACATTGTGAATAAGCTTTGTTCGTCTTTACTCTTAAGAACCAAATATGGTATTTTATGAACCTGATCCTGACCCGTTTTATTCCTCACTATGTGTGTGAAGTAAATTTTATTAAAACTCTCCTTTGAGCACAACAAAAAAAACATTATTTTTCCTAATTAGACGCGAAGTGGTCAGCACAGCTAGTTTTTAATAAGTTAAACAAGAAGACTTCTCTCAGCGTCCCAGGAGAAATATGTCACAAATGTCCCAAGGACAGTTATTTCCTAATTACACACTAAGTCGTGAACACAGCTAGTTTTTAATAAGTTAAACAAGAAGACTTCTCTCAGCGTCCCAGGAGAAATATGTCATAAATGTTCTCAAGGACAGTTATTTCCTAATTACACGCGAAGTCGTGAGTACAGCTAGTTTTTAATAAGTTAAACAAAAAGATTTCTGTCAGCGTCCCAGGAGAAATATGTCACAAATGTTCCCAAGGGCAGGAGAAAGGCTGTAAGTGGTAATCGCAAAAGTTTTCGGAAATATTATTGTATAGTTTGTTAATCACTGAGTTTCGACGTATGAAATTTTAAGTTTCATTCTGGTCTAGTGGAAATTAAGTTATTATTAATTTAATTAATCTAACCACGTCTTATGGGAGTTTCCGCTTGTCTTCTTGTTAGCCATTATTGACTTGCTGGTAGCATCGTAATACCAACAAATCATCCTAATTTTTTAACTGACTTCAAGAAAGGAGGAGGTTCACATTTCGACCGTATTTTCTTTGCGTATTTTAGCTTATATCTCCGGTATTTATCTGCTAATTTGAATAATTGTATACATTTTTTTTATTTGAAAGTCATTTTTCGTTTTTTTTATTTTTTTATTTGATATGTCTAGTGTGGTCCTATGAAAATTTTATTAGAATTTAGTAATCGCAGTTGTAGTCATAACATAGATCCCTATCATGGCGGTGATATCAAAGGCAACGAAACATTTGGGCGAACTTGGGGCAAACGGGCATCAAAAACCAAGAAGCGAACTAAAGTAGTAAATACCTGTAAATAGAAAATAATCGAAATTTAAATTTGGATTATTTAATTCTAATAATTTTGTTTATTTAATTGTAGTACACAGAAAAGTCAGATTTCTAGAACCTTTGTTACAAGGAATGTAAGTAAAGATTAAATGAAATGATGACTGGATACAAATAATTAAAATTTAAAACGACAATATCACCGACATCCAAAAAAACGAGTGCCTATTAATTTTATTTTGGCTAGAGCCAGATTAATGTGAGAACACTAAGACGTCAGGAGCTGGAACTAAGGGAAATTACAAATCAGAACGGTTAGCTTTTGAACAACTGGAATTTCTACTGGATAAGTTTACTCATCTAACACAAAATGTAAAGAAATTGAATTTGTGTTTAAAGAATGGTTTAATCGAACCTACAAATGTATTTTCGGGTATCTTTCAAGACTAACGAACATGCGGCAGTAATGACTCAATCTCATGCGCGTGCTGTCATTGGTCTAGCTTAGTTGGCCATCACGTGTATTCATGTCATAAAATTCTATATAAGTTTATTGTCAAATGAGAACTGATAGTGTAGTTATACTACCTGCCTAAACCGCGAGGCTTGAAGATCAGCTGTTTTCAAATTAATATTTTAGGTCTCAAGAAGAGACTGTCACTGAACTTCGAGTTTCAACTCTTCAGTCGTATCATTGCTTGGTTAAACCGTAATATTTTGGGATATGCTCTTTTTAAATTATTATTGTGGGTCCAAATCGACACTCTATTAAACACCGAGTTCCATTTACTAAGTCCTGGTACTACCGTTTCCTGAGTCCTAGTACTACCTACTTAGGTAGGTAAAGTAAGATTTGAGGGTCTGCTGTTTTAAATGAGTATTGTGGGTCTCATGCGGAGACTCAATCATTAAACTACGGGTGCCAATTCCTCAAGCTTGGTATTGTGGGGGTATTCGTGCTTAAATCGTATAACTTGAGAATCTACTGTTTTTAGGTAAGAGTTATGGATCTCAAGCAAAGACTATGCCATAGAACCCAAAGTTTCAACTCCTTAGTCTAAATTCCTTAGAATTACTGCCTGCTTAAATTGTGAGACTTGAGGATCTGCTGTTTGTAAATCAATATTTTGCTCTTTTCCTTAGATTAAAATTGTGCATCTTAAGCAGAGATTTTGTACATGGAATTCCAGTTCTAATGCCCAAGTCTTGACGCTGGGGAGGTATTGCCTGCTTAAATCGTCAGACTTTAGAATCGGCTGTTTTTAAATTAGTATTACGGATCTCAAATAGAGATGCTGTCATTGAACACTGGGCTGCAACTCCTCAGCCATTATATCGTAGGGGTGCTTCCTGCCTAAACCGTGAGATTTGAGGATCTGCTATTTTTAAATTAGTATCAAAGGTTTTAAGCAGAGACGCTGCCGTAAAGTTTGAGTTAAAACTTCTCAGTCATGATGCCGTAGGTGTATTCCTGCTTAAATCATCCGATTTGAAAATCTACTGTTTCTAATAAAGAATTGTGAATCTCAAGCAGATACTGTCACTGAACTCCAAGTCTCAACTTCTGAATCCTATTTCTGCAAAAGTACAGCCTGTTTAAATAATGAGACTTTAGGATCTGCTCTTTTTTAAATTAGTGTTGTGGGTCTCAAGCAGAGGCTCTGTCATTAGATTCCGCGTTCTAATCTTTCAGTTATGATGCTGCAGCGGTACTGTTTAGCTAAGTGCTAAGTCTTGAGGATATGTTGTTTTTAAATTAATATTACGGATCTTAAACGAAAACTGCCATTAAACTCAGAATTCCAATTCCTCAGCATTGACAGTGTGTGGGTACTGCCTGCTTAAATCCTAAGACTTGAGAATCCGATGTTCCTAAATTAATATTTTGGGTTTCAAGCAAAAAGTTTTCACTGAACTCCGGTTTCTAATTTCTTAGTCTGATGTGGCAGTTGTAAGACCTTTTTTGTGAGTGTTAATTCAAATCTTAATCTAAATTTAAATGATTCTATTTTATTTGAATGACCCCAGTGTAGTAAAAATAATATTACAATTTTACCAAATAATCCTCCAACAAAGAAAAGTACGGTTGCCGTTATTGAGTTTCGATGATATAAATCTAACAATAATTTAAAAATATAATATATAAAATTTAGCACAATAAAGGGCGACATAAATATATTCTTAAATAAATCTCTCAAAAGGGACCTCTTCACTGATGAGGAGTAAATTCCTCAAGTTTAGACCCGTTTCACCTATATTGATATATGAAAAAAAAATAACAAATGTAACAAATGCACAAATTGACTAAACATTTGTATGTAGGCAGGTAGGTAAGTGAATATGCACAGTTGTGAACAAAGATATACAGCAACTCAAATATCAATAGGCAGGTATGTAGGTATGTATAGATATATCTAGAAGCATGAATTAAATATATATTAGTAGAAAGATATATGGTATATACGGATACATACTCGTACAGGCTCGAAGCATTGATGACGGCGAAGCCAACAGAGGGAATATTATTAATATGTCCGTATGCATGTATGTGTGCATGCATGTGTATACATATACAATTAGGCGGTAAATACCTATATATGAATATATTTATATACATATATATGAATATATTTATGACTATTAAATGCCGCAAACCTTCGTATTGATTTCGATAAATGAGATATTGTTGACATTTAATTCACCGTAAATCTGTGGTATTCTGGGTAACATGGGCAGTGAAAATGGAAAAATAGAACGTTTTAACAAAAAGAAACTAAACCCACCTCAAATAACTACTGAATAACAAACATGCTGAAGAGAAAATTCGAGTACTTTATGAGTTTTTGCTTTCGCGGTAAAATGTCGTTTCCGAACATAAATAAATTTGCGAAATACTGTTACTGCTAGAGATTTTTGGTGTCAATGCCAAGTAAAATATAGAAATCTTATGTGTGTACGACTAGCAGTAGCAGTATTCTGCAAATTATTTATGTTCGGAAAGATATTGTACAATAAAAGTTTCAACTAAATTCTCCTATTTTTATTATTTTATTCTTTTCAGTGCATTTTTCATTCAGTGTTTATTTGAATGTTTTTTTGTCTTTTTGTAAAAGAATTATATTTATAATTTATTGTGAAGTCAAGATAAGGTTAAGACTACACGGTTTGGTGGTACGGAATACTCGCTTTAAAAGTGGAACTCGACCTCGACATAACATTTTAACATTCCTTTTTTGCTTTTTTACCTTCACACTTTTTTCCTTTTATTTACCGTTTAAAATAGTTCTATTAGTTCTTCATATTTGAAATCTAAATTTACCACCTAATTGCTCATGGCCTCGGTTTGCTTTCTAAAGGGCATATAACCCTCGTCAGCTATAAGCATCATACTACCTTTTACGGAATATCATTCACTTTATATATCATATTGTGAAATAATTTACACGCAGACATACGAAATGCTACCTTTATGTATGCATTCATAAAGGGTGTATTTCGTATGTCTGCGTGTTCATTCTGTTCAGGAATTCCCTTAATCTTTCTAAATAATAAATTATATTAAGTTTTGATGGTTCCTAATGATCACGTTAATAGAGTGATACAAGGGCGAAAAATGATTACATGATAGAAAGTACGAGTAAGACGTCATCATGTGAATTAATTTTAATTTAACGAGTATTTAAATTTGTACGTAATATTTCATGGTTTGTATAACTTACTATTTATAGCTAGATAAATTATTACTAAAATTTAAGAATTATATATTATGGCAGTTTTATTTCTAATAATGAACATATACAGCCGTGAACCTAATATAACGTCAATCATGTTTCAGATTTAGTAAAATATTTTTTATCAACAAACATATACATTAAAATATGTACGACTTGGATGTAAAGAAAAGGAAAGTATGAGTGATAAAATGGCTAAAAACTCCATACCCAATGAATTAACGTTTCCCTGTAATCTATTCGCCATTAAAACTTTCTAAATACCAGCATTTAATTAAAAAATTATTTCGGTTCATTTGTATCAATAATTTCAAAAGATGCAGCAACGACGGAAGCCCCTTTTATGCGTATTCCGACACGCACTTGGTAGATAGAAAAGACAAAAATACAGAGTAAAACAGAAATATCTCCATTTTTTTTTAATTCACTCGCTTTTAGCATTTCTTTTAAACCTTTGTAATATTTATTTCTAGTGATGCGTATATTTTTTAAATTAACTCTTTGTTTTGTATAATTTAGTACTATACAAAACTTTTTAAAATTATCTTTCACATTTTTCTTAGAAATTTTAATTTGCGTTTTTTCGTAGGTTCGCTTTAAATAGCCATAGTTTTGTCAACTCTACTCGTATGCTATTATTCGAGAAATTATATAAGAGAATAGATGTAATGAGGAATACACACGCTTCTCCGAAAGGGTTTTCCTTTTCGACCCTCAAAACTTGACGTACACGTGTCTGCATCATTTCATTTTGTAGACATCTTCTGGATGTGTGACTAATTCCAATTCCGATTACCTCGTAAATTTCTCTATTTTTAGACATTAAAATATTGGCAATCCGAATTCCATATATGTTTTAATTAAATCATTTTAAATGATTACATTTCAATAAAATACCATTGCCGTGACTTCCGTATTTATTATTAATAATAACTACTTTGCACAAATATGTAAAATATTGGACATATATATATATATATATATATATATATATATATATATATATATATATATATATATATATATATATATATATATGTATACATATATATATATATATATATATATATATATATATATATATAATATATATATACACACATATATATTTATATATGTGTATATATTTACATACATAAGTAGAGGTCTCAATCGGAATCGCGTTAAAATTTAGTCTTAAATAGTTTTAATAAACAAAATAACATTTAAACCTGTAAATTAGTTTAAAACTTTGCATAGAAATTGACGGCATAAATGCACTGTCCATTGAACGAAAAAATAATTGAAAGTTGACTCCTCTCAAATATAGCCACGGCCAAACCACCCACAAAAAAATTCAGTTTTCTGCGAATTCTATCAACAAATCAAAAAATTTAAAATAAATTGCTTGGATATCCGCCAACTGGTAACAAAAATCCTGAACCCTTTAAATGCGGTTTTATTAATATTTTTAAACCACACTAACAAATGCGTACGTATATATTTTCTAAACGAAAACACGAAAGTGAATTATTTTATGAATGCGTTTATCGCTAATGCGAACTTTGCTTTATCAAAAATTGGCTATTGGCAGAAAAACATCAAAGTTTGCTCGAAAAGAATATTATGACAGAGATTGAAACAACCCACCGAAACAGGAAAATATGTATGCACAATATTACGTTATGCAAAGTTAGACAAGTCCATAACATGGAATAAAGCAGTTACGCAAAGTTAGACAGGTTCACAACATAGAATCTAGCAACTGTTGCGACGATGGTCGATGGAAATTGAAAATGAAATTTTTGTTGAAATTTGTTTGTTGAATTGAAAGTGGCACAACGCAAAGAGACAGAACATACTGCACTAAATTCCGAACATTTCTGTCCTTTGGTTTGAGGCTTGTGAATCAAAGTACAATGTACATATGGGGGGGAGGAGGGAGAATATTTTGTATGCCAAATAGAGGTAGATGTTAAGTTAGCAACTCTCACACCAAGTCAGCTCAATAAAAGTGATCACTCTCTTGCCACTTAGAATGAAATTGGGATAAAATTGTACTGATTGTATTGTACATTTTAAGAGGAGAACATTTACGGTAGGTTCGGAAGATTATTTTGAATATATTGTACTCTGCAGTTTTGCAGATAATTTTGCGCCTGGTAGCCTAATATATCTACGTGTAAAAAATATAGATTTATTTACGATAATTAAGAATAAGTGAGCGTTACAGAATTTAGTAGAAATTGGTGTTACGTATTGTTTTATACCGTAATACCAAAGATATATTATGGTGTCTGGTTATGGGTCTTATATTAGATAAATAATAATAAAATATGTGTCACAAAATATTCCATGCCTACTTGTTAAGTTTTTCATCCGTGTCGCTAATTCGTCGTCGAATTTAGTTTAGCTTATTTTATTTTTTCAGCAAATTTGTTGCTTCGTCCAGTTTCTTCATAGCATCGGTGGACAATTGCAAATCTAAGTTTACTTTTTTTTAATAAAATATCCCAATTTTTACCCAAACGGTTTTTATCGCGTAATAAAATTTTACAACGTTTATGTAAAGTATATGCCAAAATAGATAAGCCGTTCCAAAAATTTTTTTACTCGTAAGAGAACAGAAATTTAAAGAAAAAATAAAATTCAGCTATTTACAAAAGTTTCCATTAATATTGATATAACAAAACAAAATGACGTACCACACTGAATGTGTTCATCAAGTTTGGTGCACGTCACGGTTTCTGTGCCTCATCTAATTTTTTATAAAGTCTACGGGTTCTAATTTAAAGACGAAGTTATAACTTTAGGGAAATTCTCATTAGCTGACTCAACGAGTAATATGGAATTAGGTAGAATTATTTATAACCTGGTTATTTGTGGTTTTTGGATTAGTAGAATCGATTTAAAAATATTCAGCTTTGCTACTTCCAAAACGATAATGATGATCTACTTAATAATAAATGGGAAATTATATCCTAGTCGACTAAAGAAAACATTTTTAATTACCTTCTTTTTGCAACTAAACGGAGTCCAATTGAAATTAGCTTATTTTAATTAACAAAAAACAACAAGTCATATAGACACATTAGTGAAAAAATAACTGTTTTAATTGTTTACAAATCTGAGGGTTGGATTAAATTTGAAACTCAAAAAAACTTATCAAGCCTGAATTCGCTTCACATATTGCGAGAGGGGTAACCCACATCAAAATTATGACATCTATGTAATTATAGTATAATCTCATTTAAAATAATAAATTGTTTTAACAAGTGTACACGTGCGTATAAAATGCATATTAAATAAAAACCTATACGTATTAAATAAAAACCTATACTTAATTTTAAACAATTTCTTAAAAATGGATTAGTCAAAAAATGGCCGTGATAAAGTTATTTGAATACGTACAGAAAATTAACAGATAAAAATACGTATATTTACGGTATATGGTTTTATGGCTAAAAGTATTTCCGATAAATAGGATTGAGTGGATAAGAAATCGTAAGATATTGAGTACACATTTGACATTTCGATGCAATTATTTTACTCACTGGTCATGAAAAAAGTATAGACCTCGCAAAGGTGTATTCGGTTACGGTAAAGATAGTTTCTAAGCAGTATTATATTATAAAAGTTACTAAAGAAAAACAATTGCTCATTTTTTTTTCGTATTATTATACTTAAAAAACTTATTTTCTTAACCGAATCGCATTTTCTAATTGCGCAGTAAATTATGTTAACAACCCCTATAAATCCTATTTTAAAACGCATATTTTTTCAATTATAATTTCTGATTTTTTATTATTAAAATGAAATATTTGTTTATTTTTGTTTTGAACATTTTTTTTTAAATATTTTATCCTAAAGCTTCCCAAAATAATATCGTAAACTAAAACTAACACAAAACCACCAAATAGGTCGAAATAATAAAAACATGTGATAAGTTGGTATATTAATTGACCTAATTATAAATATTAGTGACAATTATTTTTGTTAGTTTAGAAAAGCTTGGAATTTTCAATTATTTTGCCATTGGATACGATATTGTTTTAATACTAAGATAGGCAACTGATGAAAAAAAAACAGGGAAAAATTAACCGTACCCAAAAATTAAAAATGATATACATGGTAAGCATGATATACATGATGAATGATATACATGCCTTAGCAATAATAAGCTTTCTGCACACAGTGAAATTGAAAAACGTTTTACCGTGTCTATATTATTGTTTAATGTTGTAATGTTTCGTCATAAAGCTTTAGAAAAGTTTTTTCAAGAAAAGTAAGTAGAAATATAGTTTACGAAAGGCTTATTCAGGCTTCCCGATTTTAATTAGAATAGGTATATTGTTAATATGACTTTACTTGTGAATGTGTACTTACTTTTGTATACAATAATGTTAAAACTCTTTATCTTTTGTTATTTTTTTTCCTGTGTTTCACTATTCACAGTGCATAAAATTTATGTATATCAAGCGCGTTTTTAATTCACAAAGTGGTTTATTATATGTCGTAACAAATAACCGTTTGCTGAACAATAGTGAAAAGCTCGCAAAAATGGTTTCGAGATTAACAGGCTTCTTATTTTCTACACATTGTGACTATTGTTACGGAAAATAACTGTGCCTTTCAAAAGCAAAAAGTGACATACAGCGCACAAAACACAATTTCAAAAATGTACTGCACCAAATTGTGATCAGTTTAAAACATTCTCACGAGAGCAACACACTGAAGCGCGATGAATTTTATATGAACGAAGTGTTATAGAAGCGAAAAGGGCCTTAATGGAATCTAAAGGCCAATTGTTTTTAACGACTTTATTGACCTATAAAGTATTTGTAATTATTCAAATGCCTATATATTAACATTAAATAACATTTATTGGGTTGACTAATAAGAATGAAATCGTCAGTATAATAATCACCAACATTTTTTGTCCATGTCTCCAACGCGCTGGCAGAGAGTAGATAACATATGCGTAAAATTCAGGTGGCGTGAACTGAAAAAATTAGTCTTTGAACTGTCATGAGTGGTATTCATTATCAAAGTTTTCCGTGTAAGATATTGCTTAGTCATCTAAATAAACAATAATATAATCAATGAGTGCAACGTCTGAGGAATATGGCTTGTGGGGCATGTATGTACAACCAAAATCAAAAACTTTAAGGCAGATCTGTTTGCATATATAGGGACCGAGTTACGGCAACAGCTGGTCCGGGCTAAGTTCATGTGGTACACACGCACCGCATTTGAAGCTTTCCCCAAACGAAGTAAATTTTTCTCTATAGTTACGTGGGAGCACTCAAGCTCAATTGCTAGCCAGTGTATCGAATAAACAATGTTAACTGGTCGCAATCCGATTCCATAGGTCGACCAGAACCTAGTTGATCACTCAGGAAATAATCAGAAAATTGCTGGAACCATCATTTTGCAGTAGGTTCAGATATTGTTTCAGGGGCTACGCGTTGGCATATGTTACGCATATCATTGTCAGCAGAGTGATCAGATTGATCTCTTGTGCACTGTAAAATTTGTTTTGATATGTTTCATAGATGTCATGTTGGTAAAATAAGCGCTTACAGTCCTCTAGAATTAAGGTAATGGTTTTATTTAATGATGTGGATTAAACGTTTCCATTTATTTTTTCTTATTGCCTATTACCTTTAAGAAAAATTAAATTTTCCATAAAAGAAAGAACTCGTCTCTTATAAGGGTTTAATTTTATATTAAGGGTTTACACACCCTTATAGCTAGGATTCTTGATTTATATCAAAAATATCCTATATTTAACCAACCAACTCTGAAATCATTTTCAATTATAATAGTCTGTAAAATGAGAGTAATAAAAATATGTTTCTCTTTCACTCATTTTATCACTTTAAAACAAAATGTAAATAAGTGATCCTCATAATGCCAAGTTAAAATCATTTTTGAATTATATAGGTGTGGAATCTAGTATTTATTTTCCATTAACTTGCTCAATATCTTAGCACCAAGTTCTAAGTTTGGAAGGGAAAAATATGTAAACAAATAAATTATGGCATTCCACGGATTTCTATAACCCTGGAATTTTATGAACTTTTCTGTTGGGAGTTGAAGTTGTACAGATTATTAAATACTGTTTTCGCCCAAGGATAGTTATGACTAACTTTAGAAACTGTTAATATTATTCCCATTTACACAACAACATTAGTGGTAACACTAGAATCAACTTATAATAACACCATATGATCGCGAAGGACTTGGCAATACGAACCACATGGACAATAAAAATTATCGAGATGTAATAATTTAGCTATTAAATGGCTAAATCATTATCGTTTGTCAACAACGTACTAATGTATGTAATCTGTAATACAACATAATTTAAATTAATTTCTAATGATTTTCCTAAATCATTTGTTAAACTACATTTTAACGACTATCAATGTCTCCATTGATATTATAGAAGCCAAGGGAGGTTTAAGTTTGACTAAATATAAATATTAAAAAAATCGGTTCGACCATGGAATATTTTTGGGGCTCTACGTAAAGGGGTTTATTTATTCTTAAATATACTATTTGCGATCAAACACGTAGAATATATGCTGATTTGAATGTACTACATTCAGTAATCATTTTATTTCTTACTATCCCCAGGTTTCTTTATTTAAATGAAATTAGTTTTTAATTCTATTAATATGGCACTTTTTAAAATGTTTGGTCCATATAATTCAAACTTTCCAGACGTTACTGGGAATGTAAAAATTATATTATAAAACTATGAAAACTCTGCATTTCTTGAATGAATTTAAACACAATACGATAACTATTTGTTTATATTTAGTTTGACACGCTGAAAATAAATGATTTCGTTCAAATTTATTCACCTATTTTTCAGTTTATTCACTTTTCATAGCTTCTGTGCATTATCACAAGTATTATTAATAACAATACTACTTCTGACTTCTTTGATTTGGCATGATGGAAAAAGGGAAATACGAATTGCTAGCTTGTTTATTCTTTGTTTTACCGACATAATTATTAAAATTTAATACATTTAATAGCGATGGTTGAATCCTTTTTATGTTCATCTAGACTATTAAAAAATTATAACTTTGAAATATTTTACAAAACGACCTAAAAGTTACGACATAAATAATTCTTATTTAAACCAAACATGGCTAAAACTATTTTTGAGAAAATTTTATAAAACTGGTGGTCAATAATAGATGAAATTTATGATGAATCACAAGTCAAAATTTATGATTTTGTATGTTTATTTTATGTCGTTACAAATAATTGAAAAACAACTGCCGTTAATTATTACATGATCCCACCCTCCTGAGAAACTACCAAACGAAAAAATTTAAAATTCTTCTGAAATATATGAAATTTTTCGATGCTTATAGTGAAAATATTTTTGCGTTATTTAACGTAATTTGATGAAAATGTAAAAAAAATAAAACAAATAGAGTCAGAAAAAGAATTTTCTTTGCTTGAATCCAAATTGCGGTTTTAATAATTGAAAAGTCTACAGAATGTTTCAAAACTATCGATGGGCCTCAATGACGCAAAAATACTGTTCGTTGAGTAATATTAGTTGGTCTTTCTTTAAGACGTCACCTAAACAAATTATTTTTTCCTAAAATGGTGAAAGCCGTTGTTGAAAAATAAGCGGTAATGTATAAACGGCGTTTTAAAAAACCGAAAAATATTTTAAGAGACTTATCCAGTGATATTCCACTTAAAGGCAAGTCTCAAATTTCATTTTTGATCACCCCGTCACATGTATGTTTATTAATTTTTTTAATATTTTGCCACATTCAAACTTAGAAAAAAAAACAAGTGTGCTTTAGACCACACGACTGAAGTAAAACTTCAAATACACAAAATATGAACTTTAAAATGAATTTACAATTTTATTCACTTTAAACGTAGAATATTTAATGTATTGAATAAAATAATAATTTATAAAATTCTTCAAGAACGAAATGAAATTATAAAATAATCAAAAAATCACCGTTTGCGTAACGCTACCAAACTCGCAAATATATATATATATATATATATATATACATATATATATATATATATATATATTTCGGGCACTGACTATGAGAGGAAGAGAGAACGAAAATGTGCGCGCACTGCTCTCTCTTGCTCCTACAGTATGATACAGACAATAGGCTTGCACTGTGTCTTAGATATACGAAACATAACTATGAGAGAAAGAGAGAAAGAGAGAAAGAAAATGTCTGCTCGCACCTCTCTCTCTTGTCCCTACAGTAATATACTAAACATAACTTTCTCTCTTTCTGCCTTCACTATCTTATATCTCCCTCTCAACTTCCGTTTGCCTCGCCCGATCACACTTTTCGTAACGCTCTCGTCACGCATTCACCAGCTTACTCCCCAAGTCAAGCGTGCGTAAAGAAGTTTTACTTCAAAAATATCCATTTGGAAACTTTATGGGGATTAAACAAATTAAGTACTCGGAAAAAGTTTTTTTAATCTAAATGCATATGTGTGGGGTAACGTTTGAAACGACTTATTATGAGAATTTTTAAAGTCTTATTACATAATTTTTTTGTAATAGTTATAATTTATATATTTAAAAAGATTTTCCAGAAAACTCGCGAAAATAGAGCTTTCCTTCCTTAAACGACGGAGCCAAAAATCGTGAAAAAAATCGACTAATAAAATGTGACTAGAAATTTACATCAAAACTTTAGAGATTATGCTAGAAACAATGGAAATTATCCGCGATTTAATAACTTTTTAAAATATGCCAAATCTGTGCACAAATTTCGTAAAGTAAGTTCGACTCGTGCTTCACAGGTTATACTTTTTAAGTCGACGTCTTATATTAACATAATCATGATAGTTTTGCAATGCCAGCATTTGAACTATATCTAAACTTCTTCGCATTTCCAACAGTTCACCCAACGCACTATATTTAGAAAACAAGTAGTTTTTTTAATTTTAAATGTAAATAAATAATTTTTCTCACATATTGGTAAATTTATATTAAATAATGACCTTTCAATAGGCACGAATCGACACAAATGATTCGGGTAACGTTATTTCTAAAATGTTATTATAATTTTATTTTAGAATATTTTAAGTAAATCATTTTATTAAAAGGCTTATTTATTCTTTAAAAGTTTATTATTTATTCGCCGTGTAAGATAAAATACACGAGAAGCAGATTGATTATGGAGAACCCTGTGTGATTGTTTAATAATAAACTTATATAATGACGTAAGTAATGACAACATTTCACAAGAGAAAAAAAATTAGGTATCAAATAGCTTTTTACTTTATTGCTGAGAGGTCGAAAGTGCTACTAAGAGTTTAAACACGATAGAATATTATTTGTGTCCAGAGTGAATATTTTATTAGATTTTAGCTTTCAAGCCTATGTGAATTTTGAAATTTGCTGAAAACTTGCTTTAATAAAAAACTTTTACAATTAAATGAAACTACGTGATATAGTATTATTTCTACTTTCTTTAAGTTCTTTTACCACGACCTAGGTTTCGTTGTACTACAACATCTTCAGGTGGGCTATTAGAATCTTTGCTAATACCCCACCTGAAGATGTTGTAATACAACAAAACCTATGTCGTGGTAAAGAACTTAAAGAAAGTAGAAATAATACTACATCACGCAGTTTCAAAGGTTATGGAAAGGTTATGTTATCAGTACTTCGAATATTAACCTAATATGACCTGATTTAAACAAATTGTTTTAATATCCATCTGCAATGGCAGATAATTTATTGAATAGTCAAATGTTCATATCGAGTTATTTATAATTGTCGGATAAATTGTATTTTTTATAGTCATTTAAGAGTCACAAATATTTTGAAATGGCTATGCCCACGACTTCGTTCACAAAAACATCTAGCAATTATTAAGTTAGCTTTAAGGCCAATATACTTAGCAACATCTATTTTGATAATTACGCAAGTAAACTTATTTTACTTAGTGGGCTTTATCTCGAAATATCGATTTACCACATGTTCCTTTTAATAAGCCAAATATAAGGAAACATAGCCAGTGTTTCACTCCAGATCTAACAAAATCCACCAGTAAAATTTCATCAAAGATCCTTTAGTTCTTCTGACTTGATGCACATGGGAGTAGCCGTTTAGTTTTTATCAATTTCCACAGTTTTCCTATCTCGTAATATACATTTTGCTACAATCAATCAATTAGAAAATACACCAAATTTTACAGTATAATTATTATTATTAAGTCAAATGACAAACTTTATATTGTTAAACTGAACCCCGCTTGCAAAAAACAAAACCAAAAATCTCTATTCGAACCGACAAAGCAGACAGGAGCCACTGAGTCTTAAGCTAATTTTGCTAAGTTTTCAGGTGAATACATTTACTTACTTGATAGAATAGGGAAAAAAAGGTAAAAAATTATTCTTTTAAATACGGAACAGAAGACGTCTTAGTTATTTACAGTAGCTTCACTAAACAAGTATACAGTTCAAGGACTTGCAATGAAACATATGAACTTGGGTTCAGAATAAAGTAACCCCAAGCCCCGAGCCCTTACTATCTGAACATCTCTATAATACAGCTGCACTAAAAGCTGGATGATCTGCACGAAGAAAAATGAATATAATGTATGTCGTATTTGAAGTTTGTATCTGTAACATCGATTTATACACCAATTTCATAACTTGTTTGTATATTCGCTCTCTCCCTGAGAAGATCTGGAATTAAAAATCTGGATGCGAAGATATAACTCACTCGTCTAGACTATTTCGTAAAGTTTGCTAATACTTTACTGCTTTTATCTGATTACATTTTATGGGTAAGTTACACATATATACATTAAAGATTAACTTTACCCTTTTTATTGTGACATTTTTGATGGAATAATTTTGTTAGTTTCCACGTATCAAACTTCAATATAATATATGATCCGTGAAAAAGCTAAGAAACATACGTTGCTTAGCTTTTCGACGAATTTTTTTATGCGGTGTATACTGTACGTTCAGAGACAAATTACATTCTGGACGTCCTTTTTCCAGGTTTTCCTTCCACAAAAGATAAAATTAATTATCTTATTTTTTAATCTTACTTATCATTCTCGTAAAAAGGCAAATAATTTTATAGTCCCCAATGCTGCAATAAATAAATTAAAAATAGTGGCTTGGATGGTGGTGGCCATTATGTCAAATAGCACTAAGTACATCTATAATACCAAAAAGCCTAAACATAGTACTAAGAGAATATCCTGGATCTTGATCTGCGTAGGCATACTTCTCAACTCACCTCCCGACTTTTCAATTCTCCGTAGTCCCGCACGTGTGTTGCATTCCACCTCATCGTACACGTGCGATGAAGTAGAAATTGCTACAATTTAATGGAGTTCGCTTTATCGCTTTGTACTGTAGCCATATTCCTTTTTCCTTCAAACGGTCTTGATCTTTTCAATTTAAAATATTTTATCTATTTACTTAAAAACAAATGTCTTTATTTCAAGAAAGCGTCGATGTTCAGGTCAAAAACTAGTTAGTAGAAACCGGGCAAGAAAAAACATTCACAGCAGCATACTATAAGTATCAGGAACAAAACTATTCGTTACTTACGTATCAATGTCATATATATATATATATATATATATATATATATATATATATATATATATATATATGGTTTTCAAGCTGAAATATTAGTGAAATATGAAAAAAGCGCTACGAATGAAAGAAAAAAGCCAACCATATCATTAATCTGAAAGAATTTAATTCTCAAATGCAAAGTAAAATTTTTGGCCACATAGCTGTAAACCGATAAACGTCTTGTTGAAATCCAACTCCGAAATATAGTCATTACAACAAAAAATTACAAAATTAATGGTAATTATTGTAAATTTGACAAAAATTATTTCCTTCTTAAAAAGATCAACGGTACCTATTTTCGTCGAAATACAGTCTTTGATATACTTGTATATGTGGCTTGTATGTACATATTTGGCAAACAATACGCAGAAATGAGGTTATTTACAAAGGAAACAAAACAAACATTTAAAAACCATTATTGTAAAAATATATTTACAAATATTTTGTATAACGTTAATTCCTAATTTTCATATGCTTTCCATGAGACAAACACACTGGCTTTTGGGAAACTACAGAAATAAATTTTTCTTCCAATTCCATTGGTGTTTGGACGTATTTCATATAACACATTACACTATATCCAGGCGTTATATAAAATTTAATATGATTAAAATATGCATTCTGTAGAGACTACAAAAAAAAATTACATTACACTAAGGGTTTATTGTTTATCATCAGACGAGGCTAATGGTACTTTGTACATCCCTTCTTACACTTATACGAGAGTGACATATCAACTGACTGTATTTAAAGTAGCTATTTGCATATTTAGACAGAAATAAAGATAATCTGTTAAGTTCGAGTGGAAATAGGGTTCCATTAAGGTAAATATTATTTCTATTAAACTATTTAGAAATGTCTATATTATTATTCGCTTCTTTAATATAGTACATATTTTACAGAGGAGACAAAAAACGCTTACCATATATTTGTTATTACCAGTGAATACCAACCTAGGTTTCGTTGTATTACAACTCCTGGATGTTGTTATTTTTGATACAGAACTAAAAAAATCAACCTTTTTGGCGTCCTGTCATGACATTAATTACAAAAAATTAAAAAAGTATACTTCACACAAACGCTTGTTTTACAAAATATTTTTAGAACTGACCATAATCATAATTGGTATTATTATTAAATACGTAGAATTTAGCAAATTAAACAGTAGGTACTTTGTTTTATTTTGATTTCCCATTAACTGATATTTTACGTTAGCTTATATTTACCCGACTACAGCGGGTTGAAAGGTATAAGGACATAGAAACGCCGTGTATGTCAGTTTCTATGTTTCGCCGTATCTCCCAAATCAGTTGCTGTATTTTGCAGAAGTACTATCAATCGACTTGTTTTGTGGCGTGTCATAGATGCTACAATAAAATTAACTACTTATTCTTAAATTTAAAAACTCTTTAAAAACCCAATTTAAAAAAATTAATTTAAAACGAATGTACAGTGTATAGCATCAAGAAAGGTATTAATTAGTACATTCTAAAAATATAGAAAATTTATAGAGGAAATTGTTATTCGTACATTTCATTCCTCTTCTACTTGCATGAAAGTCATTAAATGAAGATTTATTATTTTAAGTTTCATTATTTCAATACGATAAGAGCAAATAGTTACTTTATACTAGTCACACAATAATATATTGACTAATGATTATTTGGATTATTTAGCACGATTAACCAACTAAAATCTAAATTCATTTGTACTTGTTTACCTTAACATTTGTATGTTTAATGTATGGTTTAATCATTTAGTAAGTAAATTATAAGCCTCTCAAAGATAAACAAGTGGATCAAAGAAAAAACCGACTGCACAAAAACGTATCACGATATTAGCGACAAGGGAAGATAGTTGCGATTTGAACGTATTCTACAGCTATGGCTACTTCTTCGCTACACCTCTCAAAAATCATGATAACCATATATTATAAGTAATAAAACTTAGTCTGAATTCATCAAATATTTTTTTCAACCTTCATAATAGTACCGATTACCTTGTAGTTTTAGCCAAGAGTTAACGTAAGAGTTAAAATCTTCTATAACCTAAAAGAGCGCAAGTTGTAAAGATCTGTATTGTTTGGATGAATGGTTTTGCAATTTAAATTTTGACAACTTTTTCTCGTTAACATTATTATATCTAATAAATAAAATCTCTGAACGTAATATATTAACTTACATTATTACAACCATACTCAAATTATCACTTTTTTATCTGTGAAACTGTACCTACGTTTACTTATTACTTCTACTCAATTATTTCATAACGTAATACCTTTTCATTAAATTTTAATGTTAAGGTATTGAATATCCTACTTTATGAATAAAATCAGCAGTGATTTGCGAATTGTACATTAATTCGGTACCATATCATTTCTGTTATAACATGTACATTCATACAAACAAAATTAACTTAATCACCAATACATAATAACAACTTGTTTAAATTTATACAACAATAAGTTTTTTTTATTTATGTGCCCTTACTTTCGCTCTTTCGCGAATTCACAATGGAGCATTGTTTTATTTCACCTTGACCAGAGTTTAACTCGAGTCTTGACGTAAATATTCAAGTATTTCCCTGACTCTTGGGACGGCACCGCTCGATTTAACTTTTGCTTTATCAATAAATGTCACTGCATTGTATTTTTGTACAAGCTACTTTGGCTGCCACAAAGTTTTTTATTTTCGGCTTACTAATCTTGCTACGAATTTATGTCTACTTTTTATTTTTATAAAATATAATATTGCATTTATATTTTATAAAAATAAAAAGTACACATAAATAGGTAGCAAGATTAGTAAGACGAAAATAAAAACTTTGTGGCAGTCAAAGTAGTAGTAGAGTCCTATGTAGGCAAATAGAGGTCGTATTGTTTCAGAGGTAATTGTTTACACCCAACTCTAATGTAACAACTAGTATGAAATGGTAGTACCGTGGCAAATGATTTTCATAAGCTAGTAAAAAATAGTAAATTCCGTTGCAAAAGTTGTTACAATTGAAAAGTTGGTACTCGTACATGTGTACGAGGAAACGAGAGAAATAAAACGATTATGTATAACAATCCGGTAAACAAAACAAAATAATTATTCGTCGAAGTTACGAAGCGGATAAGAAAATGAGGGGTATAAAAGAGATTTAGACTTATAATTTATGCGGTGCGTTGATGCTATTTTAGTCGATCTTGGAACATAGACTCTAAAAATATGTTTTTTATATTTATATTTAGCTCAGCTTAGTAGTTCAAAGCTATGAGCAGAAAGGTGTGTCAAACAAGGTAAGAGATATTAAGCAGTGAAAAAAACATAAGTACATAATAAACCGATGAAACTTTTAGAACTACAAATTAATAAAAAATACTGAATTTGAAGTCTCTCTAATTCATTGAACAGTTGTTTGATTAAATTTGGATAAAATGTGTCTCTCTAATTCAGGATAGGTGGAAGTAAAATTTAATAAATATACTTTGGTTTAAAATTTAATGAAAGTTTAAAAAGAAATTGATGAGAGTCAATTTCGAGGAAAATTTTCCGATGAATATCTTCGGATATTATGTAAAATAATTATTATTCAAGCCAAGATTTTTGTAGCAAGAAAAAAAATCAAATAGAACTTAAGAGTCAGCTGTGGTGGTTTAATGATGCATATTTCAATAAAAATGTCGGGCTACTAATAAAAAGTGGCTATAATTTAATTTAATGTTGATTCATACCAGATTTAAATATACATCTAAGATATAACGTCCGAACAGAGTTTTCATTAACATACATTCAAACAGATAGATTAAGAAAAGTTTCTTAACTTTAACTGCCTGTTAGCGGGCACAAAGACTTAAACTAAACTAAACGACTTAAGGTTATGGCAAATTAGATTATGTGAGCCGTTCAAATAAAATAAAAAAAAATAAAAATTATTGAAAACGTTAGGCAACATTAGAACAATTGTCGAATGCTTAGATGACTTGATTAAACATTTAAAATAATTGGTTCTTTGAACTGAAATTTAAAATATTTCAGTTGAAAGAGTTGATAAATTGGGAAAATAATAAGGAAATTCACAATAAAATTGAAATGTGTAAATGTGGTAAACAAAGGAATGAAAAAGAATGAAACCTTGTCATTCAGGCAAGATTCGTAAATATCAATATGTGAGGTAACTGTTTATTTATTGGATCGTCTCTATTCAATCAGATATTATTACCATATGAAGGCATTCGATTTTCCTCAAACGAAAGCATTCGAATTTTAATGTTTACTAAAAGGAAACATTAAAATTATATATAATTATATATATATATATATATATATATATATATATATATATATATATATATTTATATATGCATACTAATGTTCGAGTTACAGCGTTTAAAATATTTCGCCATTTTCGTAATGTTCGAGTTTGATTTTAAACATGTGCTTACGTCGAAACTGTAGGATATTTAAATATGTTTTATACAATATGATATTGAAGATGTAATAGTCGAATGCAGAATTTTTCCAGTTCTTTTGTAAATTCCGTCCAGTTAGCTTTGCCTAAATTCACGAGCGTTTAACCTGCGGAGGATATAAATGGATAGTGGTCGCCGATAGCATCTGGTAATAATTGGATAGTGGTCGCCGATAGCAGATTTGAATATTTGCCAAGGGGGTCTCTTCTGCATAATATCAGCTTATAGCGGTGATGCCGAGAGCTGTACGTGTTTTCTCCCGTGTTTGCCACGGCCATGTCCAGGTCGTCCGTGATAACCTCGTCGATAGGGTAACTATTGGCTGTTGAAAGCTAACATGAAATTCATGCAAATCCTTTTCTACGCAAGAGAGATCTGCCAAGATAACGATAATTGTGTCAACGCGTAATCGCAGCACTCTAACAACGATAACTTTACCCAGCCCAAATGCTAGATATCATTAACGTAATTTTAGCTTAAATCTCTTTGCTTCCTGAAATTTTAAAATTAATAATCTGACTTTAGTATAATTATGTAATCTTTACTTAGGTAGACACAGTAATGGCATGATTTATCTTCACGACGACGTGTTTTAAAATAATCGCAAAATCATCTATTGACTAGTTTTTTCTTTTAAAATTTATATTTATTGAAATCCTTTTTATTTTTGATGAAAGCTACCAACCATTATTTTTTTGGCATACTAAAAGGAATCACTAAAATTCGAATGTTTTTGCCTGAAGAAAATCGAATGCCTTCATATGGTAATAATATCTTATTGAATAGAGACGACTCAATAAATAAACAGTTACCTAGTATATTGACATTTACGAATTTTGCCCAAATGGCAAGGTTTCATTCTTTTCCTTTCCTTTATTTACCACATATACATATTTCAATTTTATTGTGAATTTCCTTATTATTTTCCCAATTTATCAATTCTTTCAAATGAAACTATTTTACATGTTTAATCAAGTCATCTGAGCATTCGACAAATGTTCTGATGTTGCCTAACGTTTTCAATTATTTTAATTTTTTTGTTTTGATTGAACGGCTCGCATAATCTAATTTGCCATAATCTTAAGTCGTTTGGTTTAGTTTAAGTCTATGTGCCTGCAAACAGGCAGTCAAAGTTAAAAAACTTTTCTTAATCTATCTGTTTGAATGTATGTTAATGATAACTCTGTTCGGACGTTATATCTTAGATGTATATTTAAATCTGGTCTAAATCAACATTAAATTAAATTATAGCCTCTCTTTATTAGTAACTCGACATTTTTATTGAAATATGTGTCATTAAACCACCACAGCTGACCCTTAAGTTCTATTTGATTTTTTTTCTTGCTACAAAAATCTTGGCTTGAATAATAATTATTTTACATGATATCCGAAGATCATCGGAAAATTTTCCTCGAAATTGACTCTCATAAATTTATTTTTAAACTTTCATTAAATTTTAAACCAAAGTATATTTATTAAATTTTACTTCCACCTATCCTGAATTAGAGAGACACATTTTATCCAAATTTAGTCTAACAACTATTCAATGAATAAGAGAGACTTCAAGTTCAGTATTTTTTATTAATTTGTAGTTCTAAAAATATGATTATATGGTAAGGGATTCCTGAACAGCACAATTTCATTAGTTTTTTATGTACTTATGTTTTTTCACTGCTTCATATCTCTTACCTTGTTTGACACACCTTTCTGCTCACAGCTTTGAACTACCAAGCTGAGCTAAATATAAATATCCAAGGTCGACTAAAATAGCATCAACGCATCGCATAAACTATAAGTCTAAATCTCTTTTATATCCCTCATTTTCCTATTCGCTCTACAACTCCAATGAATAATTTACCGAATTGTTATACATAATAGTTTTTAATTCTCCTGTTTCCTCGTACACATGTACGAGTACCAACTTTTCAATTGTAACAACTTTTACAACGGAAGTTACTAGTCTTTTACTAGCCTATGATCATTTAACACGGTACTACCATTTCATACTTGTTGCATTAGAGTTGGGTGTAAACAATTACCTCTGAAGCAATGAAACCTCTATTTGCTTACATAGGACTCTATATTGCATTTATATTTTATAAAAATAAAAATTACACGTAAATAGGTAGCAAGATTAGTAAGACGAAAATAAAAACTTTGTGGCAGCCAAAGTAGCTTGTACAAAAATACAATGCAGTGACATTCATTGATAAAGAAAAAGTTAAATCGAACGGTGCCGTCCCAAGAGTTTAGCGAAATACTTGAATATTTACGTCAAGACTCGAGTTAAACTTTGGTCAAGGCGAAATGAAACAATGTTCCATTGTGAATTCGCGAAAGAGCGAAAGTAAGGGCACATAAATAAAAAAAACTTACTGTTGTATAAATTTAAACAAGTTAATATTATGTATTGGGAATTAAGTTAATTTTGCTATTATTCATAAAGTAGTAAATTCAATATCTTAAAATTAAAATTTCATGAAAAGATATTACGTTATGAAATAATTGAGTAGAAGTAATAAGTAAACGTAGGTACAGTTTGATAGATAAATACATGTTAATTTGAGTATGGTTGTAATAATGTAAGTCAATATATTACGTTTAGAGATTTTATTTATTAGATATAAAAATGTTAACGAGAAAATGTTGTCAAAATTTAAATTGCCAAACCATTCATCCAAACAATACAGACCTTTACAATTTGCGCTCTTTTAGGTTATAGAACATTTTAACTCTTACGCTGTGGCTAAAACTACTAGGTAATCGGTATTATTATGAAGGAAGCCGTCTGCATCGAAATTCAGCACTGTTAGCAAATTAGAATAGTAAATTCTCAAATAAATATTTTGAAATTCAATTCAAGTAATGAGCTTCTTCATATTTTTAAGTGAATTTATATATGTGTGTGTATATGTATATATATATATATATATATATATATACACATATATATACAAATATATGTATATATATATATATATATATATATATATATATATATATATATATATATATATATATGTCTATAACATCTACTGCTGTTTGATGTGTGGGTTGGACGCTTTTTGGATGGATAAAATCTTATGAGTTCGTGTCACCGACATACTATAATAGCAGTATATCTACAGCTATGTGTATATCTGTACAACTAAAGATAAATTGACAACGTGGAAAGTTCAATGTGTCTATACTATGCATTGTTTAAATCGTTAAGTACAACGGTTTAAGTTTTTAGAAAAAACTTGTTAAAAGTTGTTAGCAAAAACTGTTTAGTACAACGGTGAGTACTAAATATGGTAATATTTTTATGTAGAAAAATGAATAAAAAAAAAGAATTTATTTTCTAATATTTCCAATATTTACATCAATATTTTCGTTTAAAAATTTAAGGTTATTTATTTTTTTTATATTTGACTTCTGCAATATATCAACGTTGAGTGTTTCATAGTGGCTTAAGAGTTATGTCACTAGCATTTTAAAACAGATGTCCAGTTGTTTGACAATATTAGATTTATGTGTTAAATTTTGAAAATATTATTAATAATGCAAAATTATAGTTTATTGCCTTATATTATTGAAATTTTTGTTGAAAAAATATACGGTAAAAAGGCTCCAATTTTCATTTCAGAAAATAATTTCCTTTACTCCAAAATTTAACATTAAAATTAAATTTTACGAATTTATTTTTTTTTGGTTTAAATTGTCAAAAATGAAATACATGCTATGTTATTTTTTGCAAAATTATTATATAAAACCAATGTTATTTCATAGTTTTCAATTTTTAATTCTGTCGATATTCCCCATGACTATTTATATTTTTTTTTTATTTTATTTATAGGGTCATACGCGACTTGGAAATGTTGATAGTTAGCACCAACTGATATTTTATTTGCTGATAGCTGGATGAAAAAGACAACGACTTATTGATAACATTTTTTTATCATTAAGTCGCTTTTTGACCGCATATTACTAATGAATAAAGTTAACAATGATGAAAGTCGTGAACACAAAATTATCATGAAACAACATTTGCAAGTTTAAACATTTGCTAAATTAAGATAAATTTATTTCACGATATTACATTATAAATTTATTCCAGGATTCAACGCAAAACTTCAACATCTCCATATGGAAACGCTTAACCCCTTTCTGGCTTTTAGCATTATATTAACGGATACGTTAACAGTCATTAAAATGTAATGATATCCGAGCTTACAATGACTGATACAAATTAATTTCGTTGAAATATTTTTGTATTGTAAGTAATGATACTGTTGAAGTTTATACTTTATCATTGGCGAGGATTTGAATTCAAGGGATTACGAGTATGTGATATTTGTGGTCAATTATTTGGAAAATTATATATTTGCTGGATGATTGTGAAAAACATTTTAATTACTTTTATATATTATTTCAATTTGTATATAAATCATTGACTATAAGAATATTACGACATATACATGCGTGTATATATATATATATATATACACACACACACATATAGTTAATTTTACAGCACCGAACTTTGAGTAGTACGCGCAAAGTTTAGTACAGATTTTATATGGGATATATTTGGGAGAACTTTTTGTCAATTTTGTGAGATAAATTTTAAAGGACTTCTATTTTGTCTTGTCTTATCTTATCTTCCAAAGTTAAATGCTTTTCTTAGTAATTTAAGCAATATTTTTTCATAATCTTTAACAAATCTTTAAAAAATTTTAACATATCGGCAGCCCTTATTAGTGTATTTTCTCGTAAATTTCTACCAATAAATCTCGCCAGCGCAATTGATTTAAAAAATATAAGCATTGACCATATGCAATCTTTGCAAGATATATTGACTTACATAAATTTCTAATTTATCTACTTTCACTGCTTTATGTTGTGAAAATAAAATATATTGTAATATTTTGTAAAGACACTCGAACCTTTTCTTAAATGTGTTCCAATAAACGCTTTTTCGGTAACGTGAATTCATATTTTCCTCAATTTTGTACTTTTTTGTACCACTTACTTTTGGACACTAACGACGGCTTCTTTAACATTATAAATTATGTTATTTTTAATCGCATTTCTGTTTGTAAAAGAAGTGTTTATGGAGGTCTCCTTTGATGTGGTTATTTTAGTTCTCATTTTATTACATTAACCATTAATTTTGCAAAATGTACAAATCAAGCATAACGTAAGACGATGTATTTCCGTAGTAACAAATAGTGAATGATGTGAAAATAATTTAATTCGTCAGCTAAAATTTACAAACATGTTTATGTTATAATAAAACTTTTTTGCCACCCACGCATAGATCTTTTAATCACTTCCGTTCGTATAAAGTTTATTTTAGTGTATTACTCTTAAAATACATCCGTAAATCCTTGCACTTAAAATCTTGAAAACAACGCATAAACTTCAATTGTATTGTCAGTAAAGTTGCGAAAAGTAACACGAACTTTGTGAGGTTCAGCATCATTATATTTTGAGGACTCTTAATATCACCATTAACAAAGTTATAAAAGCTTGAAAGAGTTTACGCGTTAGCATATTGAGTAACAAATGTTGAACTTATACGCTTGAAAGTGTATTGGGTTTAAAACGTTAGGTCGTCATATAGATTTATCTCAATTTAGCAGGTGTTTCAATATTTAAGCATATTTTGTTCTTCTTAACTGAGCTTTACAATCCGTAACTATGTACACAGTGTATCATCAAAGAGCAATGGAGCTTTAAACAATTTCAATTTGATATTTTATATTTATTTTTCACTGGAATGTTTACAATAACGTCAGATGAAATTTTTATGGTAGGTATTTTTCCCTAGGGATGTTTATCTTGTGTATAGACTCTCCTATTCAACTACAAAATTCTTTTACTAACAGAAAAAGATCAGAGGGCAATACAAAGCTAGATTTTGAAAAGTCGTTCGACGCTAAATATAGATAAAGGATTTTATACTCGGTTCGAATAGTAGAAGTAGTTATAACCCAGATGGCCGTATTTCGATATACCACACACTGACTGTTTCCAGAAGAGGTAAATTTTACTCGTTTGTGTCTTTTGGCTTCCAGGTGCTCATTAAGAAACATTTTTTTTTTCAAATTAAATCCCAAAATATGTGAATGTAGGGACATGTAAATTTGCACTGAGACTCGTAGACAGAAATAAAAATTAAAACATTTCTTTCATTTTTTTTTTGGAAAATCAGTAACCGTAAAAAATTATTACATAAGAAAAAATAAAACCAAATGCAATCATGGTTCCTCTTGTGCGTTGATCACCCGAGACTTAGTTAAATAGTTAAAAATAAAGTTTTGGAGTTGGATTGAAATTACAGCTTATAAAGTTGCATTTTACAGAATGTACGCGGTCCAAAAGAAATGTTAATGATCCATCCTTCATAGTAAATTTGAGAAGTAGGGGTCGCATATCAAATTTTAAAGTGGCAATGATATTTGAACTTTGATATTGGTTTGCCTAATAACATGCAAATTCTTATTGAAATGTAATATTGATACTAAGATGCTTTAAAATGAAGTTAGTACACTGTGATATCATCATGTCAATATTGGAATTATGTGTTTTATTAATTGACGAATTTATCATTTTAAAGTCGAATTTAATTGAATCAATAAAATAACGTCTGGCAGCTGTGTAAAGTACAGATTCAGGCTTAATAATAATGATGAGGGTAATATAATCCAAGGAATATGCGTCACGCTAATACCCTATTGTAGAAAAGAGCTTTTCACGTTTGATTTGGCAATCCCATACAGCAATAGTTGCTTTTGGTTTGTAAGTAAATGTGTAGACCTGTATATTTATCTCGTGTACTAGATCGAATATGCCTCCACCAGAAATGTATCAAGGGTATTCCTCTTAAACAATTGTTGGCTCGGTTTTGATTTGGTATTTTCTTATACACGTGTATACTCAAAAACGGACTAAGAGCGTGTTTCATACTGTGTATATATTAGATCCCTTAAAAACATACAGTTTTATTACCATACGAATATAGAACAAAGATAACTCTTCACGTTGACGGTAACACTGAAAGTTCTCAGAATGTCAAAACTCGACCGAAAATTTTCTCGTGGTAAATTCATCTTCACATCGCATAGAAAATTTTGGAATAGTCTTCAAATTGTCAGCGAGTAACAAATTCAAGCAAATTATCTCAACGGATTGCGAAATGTTCGGTCGATTCTTATTTTTTATGAGTCTTATCTCCAACGGCTAGTTCAAAGAATATCCAGTATTAACTTTTATGGAGTATATTTTAGAAGGGGGGATACTTTATCAATAGTTTAAAAAGAAATATATAGAAACAGAACATTACGATACCACTTCTATTGCGGTAAATAACTTTTTTTTATTTACATCTTTTTCATTATATGTCCAAACATATTACTTCTTGAAATTATATACAACATAATACCAGTAATTATTTTATTACACCGCAAATAATTTGATATTCCTTTGTTCCACATCTTAAATATTTTAAATGCCTGTATGATAAATTAAAACCGCATATTTCTAAAAGGAAGAAAGTAATTCGCTAGGATTTTTAAAATAAATATGATATTCGTATTATACTGAACATGTAAATGTATAGAACGTGATTACGTTTACCATTTTTTTTACTAAGAACTGTCATAAATGAAATAAAATACAAAAAATTACATTCAGTGGTTCAGTCGTGTTAATACAGGTCAAGTTCAACCCAGATGTATTCGTACGAATATATATATATATATATATATATATATATATATATATATATACATATATATATATATATATATATATATATATATATATGTAAGTGATATAAGTGATAACGCTACATCCTCGAATTGCGACCTCTACGAAAAAGGTAATCTTAATAAACTAAAAAACTCTTCAAAAGAGGCTAAATATAAATTTATTTAATACGAAATTAAATCATTAATTAAGATTCCCCACTTGCAAAAATATGACAAAGAAGCACTTAAAAATTAATAATATGTGTTGAATAAATTTGATCCAATTCAAGTTTGATGTTTCTAAATACTAATAATACCTAAATTTACAATTTTTGCTCGAATTTTTAAATTACCTTGTTTTGAATCACTGTGCGTCACGAATTTTGTTCCTGATACACGTGCAAAAAACACTAGTACAAGTAGATACGTTCACAAAGGACGAGAAGAAATAAGCTGGAAACTGTATAACGAGATGCCGCTACGAGAGCACCACCTGCCGTTTTGATTAATCCTTAACGTCGCTTACAACGTTATAATGTTCACTTCAAACGGACAGATTTTGTATAGCACACGGTAAAAGTTGGCCCAATTAAAATAATAGTTAAACCATAAGCTCAAGTAGTCCGAATGACGTACCCTTTTAGGTTTGCTAACCACTTTGTTTAAAAGAACTATACGAAACTACGATTTGTCGTTGACTTGAAATGGCGTTATAAACATGAGTTCAGGCTTGCAGATAACCAAAAAATAAAAAGAAAATATATTTTATATGAAATATATTTTGAACCCATTCACTATACCATTTACTATACTTATATCGCGAGATAAACATTAAATATAATTAATTAGAATTAAAGGACGAAAATTCCTTCTACTAGACCCACGAATATGTTTCTTTTAATTTATTTGTTACCAAACAGCTCTATAACATCGTTACTAAAGGGGAATGTCCACCAATGTTATCGGTTATTTCTGAATTGTATGGTGCCTATTATGTTTTTTTTTTCATATTTGTGTTCCTCATATCAATCAACAACCTTGAAAATGGTTTACCACGAATTGATTAAAAGTACTAAATTCGTATGAGTTGTTTGATATTTTGAATACCTCACATTTAGTATTCATTGAGGTTAGGGTGTTCTAGAATGTCATCAATATTCTAAGAGAGTTTAATGATTGCATTACGTTATATTTCAAACAATACTACTATAGAAACAATTCATGATACAAATTAAGAAATTTGCTACTTTTCAATCCGAGAAATATAATCTATTCTAGAATGAAACAGAATTTTTTTTATCCGAAAATAAAAATTCAGTACCATTACATATCGATAGCAGATGCAACGTGCCTTTTAATCGACAAATCAAGTATACATTATTAAGGAAGTTTTGCAATAATCCTATTGAGTTACACTAAAATCCTGTCATCTAAATGGAAAATTAACTCAGATTAAGCTGCGGGTAAAGCTAGTTGTCTATAAACATTTCGTGTACAATACAATGACTATATCTTTGAAACACCGTTTCTTGCTACAGTATTTAATTATTCTAAATCTCTTAGTATAAATTCGAAACTGGTGTGTAATAAACCTTACACGAAAATCATTGCTATGGAACATGCAAAAAATAACATTAATTAAATTAATCTTAATTAATCGTTGTAAAGCTTAGCAGAATTATATTGTAATAATGGTTAATATAGCTATTAATACAGCACTAGTAAAAAGAAAGGGTTTACACATTATGGATACAAATATTCAGCTTATACACTCAAGACTTATGTGTATTCAAAATGTTGTGTCGTTACGTAAATTTTATTATAATTTCGCGATGTCCGTAGTTGCGAATACCATTGAGTACATGATAATTGAGCTTTACTATTCAAAACAATATTGTCCCAGAAACATTTGGGATTTTGATGACAATAAAGGAAAGTATAATGACGGAATATGATATATGCAGTAATATTAAATTGTAAATGACTTGTACCTTTCTAACTCCTATAATCGAAAAATAGAGGTGTACATATTGGGTACTAGCTTCGAATCACGTTTTTTATGCAGCAATATGGTGACCCACAAAGTGAATCACGATTTTAAAATTTCAGGCCAGTCATTATTTCTAAGATTTTAAGCCAACATTTTCATTCTTAAATATTGTTAGATTTCGCGTTTTATGTATGCAGCGATTCATGTATGATGTATGACCGACAAAAAAATTGGGAATTTTAATTTCCGAGCTGAAATTAGAAACGCAAAATCTGTGTGGTATCTACGCAGGGTCTATTTATCCATTCGCTCATCACATATTTTTTGAGAAGATGGTTGCTTAACTAGTTGATTTAGGTTATAATTGCAATTTGCAAGGAAGCAAACTGATATAAAATTTTAAAAAAATGATTTGATATCTAAGAGATAATTTTAGGAGGCAAAACGAATTCCATAAAATTTGTGAGCTCTTTATTTAGTGTATAATGTACTCGCCAAACAAAAAAACTTCTTGGCCACGATTCGGGTGTTTACATTACTAAATTGTAACGTCTACTTATAGAATACTTTGCAGCTCCCGGTAAAGTCAAAAAATACATCAAGTACTGAAAAATACATACATATTAAAATTTATCCAGGGTTTTGATCTTCTTTAAGGAATGACACCACTCCAGAGATTAAAAGTAAAGCCAAAAAATACCCTATATTTTTCTAATAAACAAATACAAAATAAATGTATTATAAAAATTATGATTTCTTTCAAATACTGTACGTGGAATAAAAAAAGCAAATGAATTTAATTAGAAAGCTGCTAATGGAGTCATTCAACCCTCTGAACAATTTCACACTTCTCATCTATTTAATACTAACTTTGCCTCACGCTTTTACTCGCGGGAAATTCGGAATGAGAAAATAATTTATTTCTCTTATGTGATGCTCTTGGTTATAAACTATTACCATACCAAATTTCATTACAATCCATCCAGTAAATTTTGCATGATTGATGCACCAAATAATGTATAGACAGACACACATAAATTCTAAAAAAACGTTTCCCCGTCCTATTGTCATTCTGTACACTAAATCAATCACTCTATTTAAAATACTTTTGAAGTACAGAATTTACTCTCAAAATGTTGTTACATGTATAGATGCAAAATATATTGCAATAGACAGTGCAATGACCAATGAATTTTTTTTTCGTTTTAAATCTATACCATCCTAGTGATAAAAACTGCTGTTGATTCAATATTTAAATAGTTTTTGTACTAATTTCTGTTCCATTTTAAAATTCTTATATTTGTACTGTGCTTAACGAAAAAATAGTAATATTTACAGGAAGAAGGTAATTTTCGGCAATTCGATTCTTTCCAAAAATAGATCCTTAGTTAATCCATAATGTTCAAAGTTTGATGCTCAGGTAGTAAACGTAAAACTTGATATACTTAATAGAACCTAATGAAGAATCTTTTCAGCTTTATATGAATATTTCCTATATTTTAATCTACTCACGTATGTATGACACAAACATTAGGATTTTTAATTGCATAGTAACTATAACACGTAAATACAGTACGAATAAACGAGGATATAATTTAAACGTTAAAGATCTTGATATATGAATAACGTGAAAAAAAATACGACCGACGAAATAAGATGTCGGAGTCGCTCATTAAGCGTTCTGTAGCACCAACCGATATTAAACTTACAAGTTTGTGTTTTTTAGACGCTGTAAAAGAACATAGTCGGTATTCGAAAATATCCTATATCTCAAAAACTACACAAAATATCTTATTCATACCAATTTTCTTTGAAGGTTTATTTTCAATTCAACTACCTTAATTTTTCTCACAACATGTGTACATGTTGATTAAAAAGTCAGAGGGGAGACACACACTTTTTAAAACTTTAGAAGCGCATGTATCACCAATTATTAACTTAAATAAAAGTTACTCTGAAATCCCTATACAATTTTTTAAGATCTATCTAACCATACCCCGCACGTCAATGCGGAATACACTGGATTTTTTTCTTCCCTTAATTACATGTATGGAGTGTCTCCCTTAATGTTATTTTTTTCGTAATTCTACTATTTCATTGCACAGCGGTTCGTAAAAGACACCTACCATCCAAATTTCGTCTATATAGTACTAAGTCTCTGAATAAAATGGCTGTGATATATGGACAGACGGACAAGGTGAAATTATAAGGATTCCGTATTTGCCATTTGACTATTGAATGCTAATAAAGGGAGCGTTCAAGTGAAGAAATTTAGAAAAATTGTTTGTTTGCCAGACAAATAATCTTATTACGGAAACCGATCTTCAGCGTATAACATGTGTGACTAAAAACAAAAAAAAACTGGTAAATTGCGTATTGAAACACATACGAAGTATAGTTCTTCACATTACTTGAAATTATCAATGCAACTAATATAACAAATTTGCCTTTAAATTGAACTAGAAATAAGTATAAAACTTGAAACTGCAGACATTTTGTAGCTTATTATTTCACGAACGACATACGAAAATTAGAAATTGTGAATGAAGCCATTATTTCAGCTCGAGAAAACGTTTTCAGTTTTGTGCATATGTTGAGATATAAAGAGAAATATTTTGATATATTATTATACTATCTTCTACATTATTTCTACACACTTCCACCCGAATCATCGAATCATAAATAAATTCAATATTAAAGAAATTGTGACGCTGTTAGACATGAACGGAAAGACAGTCGGGGATGCAAGATGAAAGTACATGGGGGTAAAAATATAAATGTTTAAAAGTGTTTTAACACAGTTTTTAAAAGCGTTTTACGACATTAATCCGTAAACAAAAGGTACAAAATTAACATGGTACACTCATATTAGTGTTACGGAAATAAGATGTAACCGCCCTGTGACTCGTTCTAAATGTTACTGTTAAGCAATGGAATTATTTTGTTGTTAACAGTAACAAGTGTTAAGTGTTGTTGCTAATTTTGTAATAGGAACTCGCCTGAACAGTCAAAAGCGATTGAAGTGCTTATCATTTTATCAATACTTTGACTAAAGAAGTCTTATTTAAGGTTACTCCGCACTGTAAATAGTCGAAAAGGTCAAAAAGAACCTTCAACTTCTGATAGGGTTTAAGTGTAAGAGTTCAAATTTAGACAATATTTTTATCTGTAACACTGAACACCAGGAACATATTAATTTGGGTACTTAATTAAAAGTGTTTTATTTCTAATTAAGGATCTTTTATATTGTCACTTCTAAGGTGGTGTTACCTTAGAAACGACAATACAAAATAAGATCGAATAAAAGATAAATATACATGAATATTCACATGTCACATGTGTAAGCTAGCAATGCGGTGATTCACCACCTTTTCATCCTCATTTGTGGAAAATAGCGTGATATTTATATATAATAGCATATACATTTTATTTGTAATAGGAAATTTTATATTAAATAAACTTCCTAAGTTCGAAAATGAAAACTCAAAAAATACTATACGTCTATGTCATATGTATGTAGCTATATATTATCTAAAGTAGCTATATCGAAACACCGCTAGAAATTTCATGATTGATGTCCAGATCTAGGCAGACCCCAAACTTAAGCTTATTTCTTACTTCACTTTTAGAATCACTAATTACATTTCTGCAATTTATTTTTCTTGCCTATGTCCTTATTAATTGACTTCTCCTGATATTTCCTCATGTTTAATTTCTCATATAAAAACAAGAGTAGTTTTAGGTTTGTATTAATAAATTTATTTTTTTTAATTGTTTTTTAACAATTTAATACGACCCTTTATTTTTACACTTATTATAGTTGGCCTCAAGATGATGCCTTCATGGCAAAAAGTCATCCCACTGTGGCTATATCTTTTCAATTTAAAAGAAAGTGTTTATGATATAATTCATACTAAAAAAATAAATTATTTACAATATTAATTTCCATAATCGTACAAGTCCTCTGCATTTAATAAAATATTCATAAAATAGAGAAAATATTATTTCATACGATTTCAAATACGTTTACTCTACAATGTAGATTTTTGTGCACAAAATCACATATTTTTTTATGATTTATCAATAACGAGCCCTGGCTCTTTTTTAACCGACTTCAAAAAATGAGGAGCTACTCAATTCGTCGGAATTTTTTTTATCTATATTCAGCGATAATTCTTTATCGAGTGTACCAATTTGGATGATTCTTTTTTGTTTGAAAAAGGGTACTTTAGAGATAGCCCATATAAATATGAGGATGATCTAATTATGAGATCCGAAAATGAATGACGGAATTCCTTAACGAATGGCAGTAAATCAACGATGTTTGAAGATATTTGTTACGGATAGTTGTTACTTTGCAAAATGACTACACCACTTACCAGATTAGGATCTGATGATGAGTTCTGGGGATAGGTAATGGATTTCCTTAACGGAAGTTAGTAAATCAACGGTGATTAAAATATTTGCTACTAGTAGCTGTTATTTTGCAAAATAACTGCACCGCCGACCAGGTCATTGTCTGGTGATAAGTTGAACAATAGATCTCTTTAAGGGATGGTAGTAAATCAAACGTGATTCAAGATATTTGCTACTGATAGTTGTTGCTTTGCAAAACTTCACTATCGACCATGTCAGAATCTGATGATGCGTTTATGGGATGAAAAATGTAACTCCTTATTGGATGGTAATAAATCAACCGTAATTCAAGACATTTACTATTGGTAGCTTTTACTTTGCAAAATAACTGCACCATCGACCAGGTCAGGGTCTCATGATGAGGACTGAAAATGGATAATTCAACTACTTAAAGGACGTTAGTAAATCAAACGTGATTCCATACATGTGAACCTGGTTAGTTGTTACTTTATTTATTACTTTGTAAAATCTAGTATTTGACTTCGGAAATGGATAACGGAACTCGTCAAGTGGTAGTTGTTACTTTGCAAAATCTGATAATGGATTTCAGATAAAGAGAACAGAACTCCTCAATGGTTAGCAGATAACCACTGGCGGTTACTACTTTTGTTCATTTCAGTGTGTTATTTATAAACGACGTTAGAAAAAGTGGAAATTATCTGATTTTTAGTTATAGTGTGATGATTAATAGTATTAATCACTAAAAATTTAAAAAAAAAATATCTTTTAAAAAACCAATTTGAAAAAGTAGATAATAAAAAGTAAAAAATAATTAACTAAAAATAGCCTACTTATTCGCAATAAATTATTATTTTTGAATTCTATGTCAGCACCGCCGATCAACTCATTATTATTTGGGTCAGGATCTAATGCCGGTGTAGGTCTGGCAAGGACCGTTCGACGACGACTAGTAAAATCAAAGCTATTCATAATAGTTACACGAAAAATTTGGTTACTAAGAAGGAAGCAGATTTTTTTTTGAGATTTGCTAGAAAAAATTAAAATTGGAAATGCTCTCAGTGAAAAAATCTTTTAAATACAAAAATTCAATATCTCTATATTAAAGAGTGCCCAAGATAATTTATTTTAACTAAAGGAATTTTTCAATAGTAAATACCACATATTTATAAACAACCTTTCTTACAGCAATTTATATTCAACCATGCACAACATTATACTTGCAATCTTCGGATAAATATCATGATAAATAAAAATCACCAAAATTATATTGATAATTTTAAACCAATATAAAATGTAATAAAAGTACTGCTAATACCTTATTTTTGTGAAATTTTACTATAAATGAAAATTAACATTAAATACTTTTACATATAGGAAAGATCATGTTTTCTTTTAAATACGTTAATAGTATTTTGGCTAGCGGATGAATACACATGTCAGCGACGCATCTGAAATTTCCACAGATGTCACAAGTATACACAAATACATTTGTAAAATTATTTACGGTTTAATTATTTAAATATGCTTGATCATTTTTAAAGTATACCCTTGTTTATTATCGGTATTACTTGTATTACCGGTATAAACAAGAATTATTTTATTCCGTTAGTACAGATAATCTGAAAAAGTAATTTGAACATTATCGATTTACAGCTTAAACTTTTGAAGTAATCTGGTATAAAAACAGTACCTTCATTAAGAAATAGAAGCCGTCTGCACAAAAAGCAGTGTCGATAAAAGACGAAAGTTTTTTTGGCATTAGAAGATTAAATATCGAATAGAGACTCATTTTCAATGAAAACTAAATAAGATTAAATAGCAACTCGAGAAATATTTATAGACTTTCTAAACAAAATTAAATTCTAAATAAAGAAGGCATATAACTTTTCAGAAGCAATAAGTAGTTAGCTTATTTATACCCCTCTGATCTAATTATAAATCATAATATACTTTAATCGTTTCTCTATAAATCTTTTCTTTTTAATATTTTTGTCTGGGATTCAAAATTCCTCTGTTTTAAAAATTGCTTCACTTACCTGATGACTAAATACACAAGCCAGCAAACGATATGTATGTAATGCCATAATTGTCGAAACGGTATCTAACTGTGAAGATGGAATTTTATAAATATTTCAATAATGACGATTTTCTACTTTGTTATGTTTAAATTATGGAAATCAATCGTGATTCATTGTTAACTGTATATTATTATCTACAAGTTAAATTAAATATACTGAAGCAATCATATCTAAGCATAATATCATATGTAAGGAAGCAGTCATTTGTAAGATTTTACTTTTGTCCATTAATTCGTTTCTGAATTTTTAGCCTTAATGCAAAAAAAGGAAAACTACGTTATTTCCTTAATTTTTCTGAAAATAAAAACAATTCGAAAACTTAATTTAATTTCTATTTTTTAACAATGTTTAAAATAATTAATAAAACAATGAAATTCTGTAATTTATTTAAAAGGTTTAAGTGATTCAAATCCAATAAATAAACTGCTAGACCGACAGATAGGTAACACCACACTTTAAGTAACATTCGTATCTTATTTCAGATACTCTTGTAAGTTGTCTTCACAACACATCAGTTAAAAATTAATAGTTTTGAAAAATTCAAAGTCGCTTTAATTTGAAATTTCCACACAACTTTTGTTACGAATTCGTATTATCATAGCTTATTAAAAAAATAGCTATATAAGATTTTCGTATTTTAAAATAACTTAACTATTGCTCATGGTTGAGTGCAGTATTATAAGTAATTTGATAGCACAAAACTAATGGAAAACAAGTGAGCCTTAAGACACGATTAAAAGTCTGTTTTGACTCTGCCCGGTTCTTTTATCTCAAAAAGTGACGAAGCAATGTTTAAATGTATTCCAAACTTTACTACAGCACATTAAGGGAACTTTTCATTAACTCAAGTGCAGATTCGTCGTTTACGCTAAAGGAATGGGCTACGAAAATGGTTTTGACGTCATGCGTAACTGTAATATAATACAAATATTGCCGTCATTGATAATACTACTATGATAATACTATCTATAATACTGTCATTTGCTTTGTTGATCTTATTTTACTTGAAATAATAAATAATTGATAGGATGAAGACATTGTCTTTTATTTGAATGAGTTTTACGGCAATGACGATAAATTTTGATAGATTTATTTTAATAGTAGAGTTCTAAATCATTCATTAAAAATATTATTCATTTCACGCTTCAGAAATTAACTTAGTTGAAAATATAAGAAAGATATCGATAAAGAATTTGAAATAACACACATATCAAATTACAATTAAATGTTAAAAAATGTATGAAAGTTTACTGGCACAATTTTTGCTCTAGAGAGTTTGATGATTTTATTAAAATGTTTTAAAGCAAGGTCACCAAATTAAAAATATGAATAAATTACCTCAAAATATTAATGTATATAAGCATCAACTCAAAACAGTCAAATAAAAAAAACGAGGATAACACCTCTGTGATAATTTGTTTTTTTTCTGTTAACGTATGAAATGTTATTTCTATTAAATCATAATTTTTATGGACTTAATACCGATATAGAAATTTGCCATCAGATAATTATTTTTAAATACTATATTTATACAAGCAAAAGGCTTCGGCACAAAACCTAGTAATTCTTTTTAAGATTTATTACAATCTTTTAAGAAGAGCCTTTACCCGCGGCGTCGACACTTGCATATCAATTAATAAATTACACTTCTTAACTTCATGTCCTAATAATATGTACCTGCTTATGTTTCGGGCATTATCTACAGCTCTGCTTACGAATATATAACACGGAAATTATAACGTTTATATCAAAAGGCGATGCTCTTTCGCTAGACGTGAACTTAACAAATACGTCGTGACATGTCATAAAAACATAGCATAAATTACAGGGAAATGATAAGAATTTGTTGAATTAAATTTTATTTAAGGTATTATAATTAAATTGAAACAAAAAAAATTGTTAAAAAAATAATTTGTTTAATCTTTTATGATTTTTTTATGATTTTGGAAGAGATCTTCCATTCCATAATTTTCATTGCAATTGGCATTTGTTCTACAAAATTGAAAAACTTTGACAATACCCCTACAAACATGTTTAAGGTTACAAAATTCCAGTGCCGTCTTGAATATATAACCAAAATCATTATTTAACGTAGTAATTATTATCGTAAGCATATAAATTTTCCCATTAGATTCTTAAATTTCTTATCAAATTACGCAGAATGAAGCGGTCGTCGCCTCGCAGCGAAGTCGATATAAAAAACACGTGACACAAAAAAAGTCTCCCTCTACTTCAAAGCGAAACAGGAACGTGTATTTAAATACATTTCAAAAGACTGAACACGCGAGTGTCTGCTGCCGTATGCTGTTATAAGTTTTATTTTTATAAATAACGTTTGTAGAATTTCTTCTCTATGTCGTGCACAGGTTGCCATTGAAAATATTTATTAAGTGCGATTTAACTACGCGTAACTTATTTTCCACTTTCCACTGTCCAATATATGCCGTCTCGATGATATCCCGTCAATGATAATTTAAAAACAATGTGAATTACGATTAGCGTCTAAGAATTAAAAAAACGCATTGATAAATAGAATTATATATTGAAGGAGTACATATTAATGCCTAAACTTTGCATATTTTAGAACAAAATTTCCTGTGTGAATGTAAACTGAAAATATTTATCACAAAACCTGAGTATAGTTTGTTCTTACGACAAAAGAACTGCCTTGAACGTGAGTAGTTCTGCTGATTCAACGAAAATAATACAGAACTACTTAGAATTATTTACAGTCTGGTTGTTTGGTATTTGTATTAGTGGAATTGATTTAAACATTTCAACTTAGCTACTTCCAAATGATAATTTATTTATTTAATGATAATCGTGAAATTATGTCTCGGTCGATTAAATAAGATATTTTTAATTTTCGACTCCTTTCAACTATACGGAGCCCTAACAAAAATAGCTTGTTTTAATTGAAAAACAATATTTGTTCAATCTGCAAGTATACATCGGTCATATAGTTTTGATTAGTAAACAAATAACTGTTTTATTTGTGTACACTCTAAGGGTTGTTTTGAAATTGGAACCCAAAAAAACTTATCAAGCACGAATTCGCTTCACATGTTGAGTGTGGAGTAATCCATACTAAAATAACTACATTTTTCTAACTATAATTTGATCTCATTTAAATTTATATAAATTTTAGAATAGATATACATGCGCTTATAAAATATGCATCAAATGTTACACCTATTTCTTGAAGTCAATTATAAACAAATTCTTAAAAATGGGTGAGTTAAAAATAGCTATGAAAAAATTATTCGAATATATAGTGAATTATCACATAAAAATAGGTATATTTAATGTATACAGTTTTATACATACATGTTTATCTTATAATAAATCTTCTTTGCCACCCAACCATAGATCTTTTAATGACTTCCGTTCGTATAAAGTTTATTTTGGAGTATTAGTCTTAAAATATATCCGTAAATCCTTGCACTTAAAATCTTGAATACAACGCATAAACTTCAATTGTATTGTCGGGAAAGTTGCGAAAAGTATTTAAATATAATTATTCTGTTTAGTCTTTGTGAGGCTCAGCATGTTTATATTTTCATTACTCTCAATGTCATCATTAACAAAGTTATAAAAGCTAGAAAGGGTTTACGCGTTAACGTATTAACAAACAAATGTTGAACTTATGAGCTCGGAAGTGTTTTGTGTTTAAAACGTTAGGTCGTCATATAGATTTATCTCAATTTAGCAGGTGTTTCAATATTTAAGCATATTTTGTTCTTCTTAACTGAGCTTTACAATCCGTATCTATGTACACAGTGTATCATCAAAGAGCAATGGAGCTTTAGACATTTCAAGGTTGATATTTTATGTTTTTTTTTCACTGGAATGTTTGTAATAACTTCAGGTCAAACCTCGATTGTAGGTATTGTATAAACTCTCTTATTCAACTATAAGATTCCCTTACTAGCACTATCAGAGGGCAGTATTAAGCTATATTTTGAAAAGTCGTTCGATGCTAAATATATATACATAAGGGATTTCATACTCTGTTCGACTAGTAGTAGAAGTTATAACCCAGATGGCGGTATTTCGATATACCACACAGTGATTGATTCATTATGAAGTCTCCAGACGAGGGAAATTTGGCCCGTTTGTTCCTTTTAGCTTCTAGGTATTCACTAGAATTTTTTTTCAAACTAAATCTCAAAAGGTGTGAACGTAGGGATATGTAAATTTGCATTTAGACTCTTAGACAGAAATAAAAATTAAAACACTTCTTTAATTTTTCTTGGAACATCGCTAACCATAAATAATTATTACATAAAAAATTAAAACAAAAAGCAATCATGGTTGCTCATTTCGGTTGGGCGCCCGAGACAAGTAACTAACTAAAAATAAAATTGTGTAGTTGTATTGACATTACTGGGTTATAAAGTTGCATTTTACGGAGTGTACGTTGTCCAAATATATTTATATTAAGATACAAAAAAGAATTGGACATGATCCATCCTTTGTAGTAGTAAATTGCGAAGTTGAGGTTGCATGACGAATTTTACAGTTGTAATGAGGTTTGAACTTTCATATTTGGTTTGCCTAATACATACAAATTATTATTGAAATATAATATTGGTACATGTTTTAAAATGAAGTAGCCAAATTTAAATACTTACATCGTGAGATTAAATGTAATTATTTGGAATTAAACTACAAAAATCCCTTCTACTAGTCCTTTAAATATGATTGTATTAATTTATTTGTTATCGAATCGCTCAGTAACAAAGCAACGAATCGTTACTGAAGGGGAATGTCCACTAATAGTATCGGTTATTTCTGAACTGTATGGTACTTATGTGTTTATTTTTTTTTATTTTTCACAATTGCATTCCTCATATTAGTCAGTATAACCTTGACAACGGCTTAACACGAATTAAGTAAACGTACTAGATTGGTATCAGTTGTTCGATATTTTGAAAACTTCATATTTATTATTCATCGAGGTTGGGGAATTCTAGAATGTCATCAATATTCTTAGATTCTAATGATTGCATTGCGTTTTATTTCAAACAATACTACTATATAAATAATTCATAGTTTAAATTAAGCAATGTGCTACTTTTCAATTCGAGAAATATCATAATCTCTTGTAGAATGAAACTGGATGTTTTTTATCCAAAAATAAAAATTGGGTTAACATACATAGTATACGGTATCGACAGAAGGTGCAACGTGCGTTTTAGTCGACAAAACTAGTTTACATTATTATAGAGAAGTTTTGCAATAATCTTATTGAGTTACACTCAAACCCCGCCATCTAAATGGATAATGAGCTCAGATGAAGTTGCGGGTAAAAGCTTATTGTCTGTAAAAGTTTCGGGTACAATATAATTAATATATCTTTGAAACGATGTTTCTTGCTACAGTATTTAATTACTCCAAATCACTTATTACAAAATTCGAAACGGGTGTATAATAAACAATACACGAAAATCATTGTAATTGAAATCTTGAATATGTATTGTTATGGAAGATGCAGAAAATAACATTAATTAAATTAATCTTAATTACTCGTGGTAAAGCTCAGCAGAATTACATTGTAATGATTATTAATGTCGCTATTAATACAGCACTAACAGCCAGAAAGGGTTTACGCATTATCGTATATGAATATTGAGCTTATACGCTCAAGAGTAAAATGTGTTCGAAATGTTGTGTCGTCGCGTAAATTTATCATAATTTTGCAGATCTCCCAAGTTGCGATACTATTAAGTACTTCGTAATTGAGCTTTATCATTCAATACAATATTGTTCCAGAAACATTAGGGATTTTGATGACAGGATATAAAATATGAAGATATCAATTTTAAATGACTTGTTCCTTTCTAGCTACTTTAGTTGACAATTAGAGGTTTACATTTTGGGTACTAGTTTTGGCAATCACTTTTTTGCAGCCAGATGGCGACACACCATGTTAATCACGATTTTAAAATTTCTAACCAGTCTTTATTTCTTAGACTATAAGCCAAAATCTTCATACTTAAATACTGTTAGATGTCGCGTTTTATATATATAGCGGTTTTGTCGAATTTTCTTTTTCCGTAATAAAATTGGGAATTTTAATTTCGAGCTGAAATTATAAAAATGAAATCTTATTATAATTGCAATTTGTAACAAAGCAAACCATATAAAATATAATAAAAAAATGATTTGGTATATTAGAGGTAATTTTAGGAGACAAAATAAATTTCATAAAGTCTGTCAGCTCTTTATTTAGTGTATAATGTACTCGCCAAACACAACCTCTTGGCCACAATTCCGGTGTTTACATTACTAAATTGTGACATCTACCAATAAAAGTACTGAGTGTGACCTGCGTAAGAAAGTAGCTTCTTGCAAAATAAAATAAACTAAAAATGACTCAAACAGTTAGTGAAATTAATATATATGTGAATTATTTTTCTAAGAACAATTAAAATTTATCCAGTTTTGATCTTTCTCAAAGAATGACACCACTCCAGGGATTAAAATTAAAACCAAAAAATCCCTATATTTTTCTAATAACCAAAGATAAAAATAAAGGTACTAGAAAAATTATATTTTCTTTCAAATGCTGTACGTGAAATGAAAAATTCAAATGGATTTAATTAGAAAGCTGCTAATAGGATGGTTGGCTAACAGGTACTATGGATTTTTAGGAAATAATTGTTTAATTTATTTTAACAGAAATTATGCACGATTGAAATTAAAGAAGTTTTTTCATGAACACTTTTCACGAAAAATCATGAATTGTGTAAGAGCCTATTGACTAATATATAAAGTATCGGATATAAATCAAACAGCATGCTGTTCTTATTAGTAAAGTTGCTAAAAGTTGCTCCCATAAAACAATTTCAGTCACTTAAAATGTAAATAGAAATCCCTCCTGGATATCGTTTTAGTTTTCATATGTTATTTTGTTTAATTTATATATCCTTTTTTTATCATTTATCAAAGTTAAATGTGGATTAGCACACAAATTGTGGTACACGATTGTGGACACGATTACGAATTAGGTTTAAAAATGCGCTAGTACATTCACAATGCTATGACATTCTTGACTGAGGTGACATTCGTATAATTAACCATAGCTTGATCTTCAATCCCCAGTCAAATATTTACTATGTCTCCATTGGAGTAAAAAAATTTCCGATTTCATTATCTTTAATAATAAAATTACATTATCTTTTATTTTCCAAAACAAGCACTAAATTCACGTGTTTATAAATTAAAAACATCATCCAAGTTCAATAACTATTGAAAAATGGTTCTTTTTTAGAAGGCGAAGGAACATTTATGCCGTATAAATTGTGTAAAACAAGAGACTGTTTTCAATTTAATAATTGCAACTTGTTCTAAATAATACATCTCTTTCTTGGAAACCAATCGAGTATCAAAAATAATAAACAGAAAATACAGCCCATAATTACAGTTAGGGACTTATTTTTTTTATATTTTTAGATTTTTGGTAAACAAATCATAACATTTTTACAGAATTTGCTTATACTATATACTTATTTTATAGCATTTGGTTTTATTATTTCTCAAGTATATAAATTACGATTTCTTTTAACTATAATTAACGTCATTTGGACAATAAATAATATTTACACGCTAACTTCTCTCTTTAATTTCTTTGTTCTTTAATTTCGATTATAAATGAATATCTAGTGCAAATATCATTAAGGCTAATATTTTAGTCTGAAAATATTTCTTTTAAAAGAGTAATAATAATAAACGTTCAACAATTGTTCAAAAAAATATTCTCCTAGGTCTTTGTTGCCCAATTGTTTTTAAAGGATTATAAATTTAAAGTGCGATTCTGAAATCATTAACACATTTTGTACTCTTATCTCAACTATTGCCAATCTTAACTCCGATCCATAGTCATAACAAATATGATTAGTTTAAAAACAATTGTATCGCGAAGAAAATTTCGTCTCGTAGAAGGAAATTCATGGGTTAAATTCAAAATAAATGAACCCAACAGCTTCATTAAAATGAACTAATCGTTTCTAGGGGCTTCACTCCCGTTAATTATGCTATTGTTTTACTTTTATGGAACGGAGAATTAGAAGTTTCACCTCTTAAATCTATTAATTAATGATCATCTATTGCCACAGAAAGGTGATACTTCTTTTTCAAATGTTTATTTGAGTATTCATTCGAACGAGTTTTTAATTGATAATGCATATTTTTTTTAATTTAAAATATATTCTAAGAATTATAATAAATTTTAACAAGGCTGAAACAAAAGGTATTAGTGTCAAAATAATTCACAGGGTAAATGTTTAAACAACAAAATTTGCCAAACTCAAAATTAGAATTATTGTTTCGCAACGAAAAGAAAATAAGCATTATTATTTGCAATCGCTCTCATTGTCAATACAAACATTAAATATTTTATTACATACACATACATATGCATGTGTTCTTTCTGTGGGACATTACTCATGTCCAACAATTTCTCTTCAGAATTTTTAAGACAGCGCACTAAGTCATTACTGAGTGAGAGCATGTAATCAAATTTTAAAAGCCTTAAGAAATATTTGGTTCGAAAAAAATTATCGTAGTGAAAACTCTATTCAAATCGGTCTAGTGAATTTTGCTGACACTCAATCAAATGGATAAATGGAACAAACTGAAAGACAAAAGTTTCAAAAATGTTTCATTTCTTATTCGCAACTACGAATATCCTCGACTTGCATAAAAATTAATGACATCTTTGCTTTAATTTGAATCACTATGATAGTTGCGATAATATTTATTCACCTTTTCTTAAGCTTGCACTTTACTCTGCCCTAATTGAGCGAAGACATGTTATTAAATTTTAAGTGTCTTAAGAAATAGTTGGCAGGAAAAGAACCTCGTTGTAAAAATTCTATTGAAATTTATCCAGTAACTGTTACTGCAACAAATAAATAAATAGCTTAAAATGGTTTATTTATCCTCAGTACTTTATTTTGAATACTGTTATAATTTTTAACATGTCATATTACCTTATGCAAAGATAATTGATTTACTTTAACTTACTCTTTTTCTTCGGTCAAATTAACATCGACAAGTTTCTACTTTTGAATTCCAAATTCTAGTAATTTTATGGTAATCTCGCATATAGCATATTACGTTAGAGGGTTTAATCTTTGATTACACTAACTATCCTTACATTTTTCTATGCCTTCGCACCTCTTCCATAGACACAACTCGTATAATGCATTATCTTGCTATAAATTCTGGCTAATATTTCGCCAAGTGCTGAAATATAAACAAGTTATGCCACATTTAATATCAATTAACGTAATAGTAAATCCTCTGTCAGTAAACATTTCATAATCTGTGTATTTTGCCTGACGTCGCTCGTGAGAATTGAAAAGACTCATGGTCGCAGTGTTCGTAAAAGACAAATCCAGAAACTAGCATAAAGTTTATGTTCAGCAGCGGATAATATCTTATATATGATGATAATATGTATAAACTTTAGTAGGAACTAAGATCTTATTAATAATTATAGGGTATTAAAATCAAGTCGGATGTCTATGTAATCAAATATATATTTTTAGTGACTACTCGAGAGCATATGTCAAAAATCCAACAAAAGTGTACTTACTTAACAAGATACATATCTTCTTAAAAATGCACAGCAACCAATATCTCGGTTCACTACGCACTATGATAAGACATCTCGGTTTGCCTGCCTGCTTTAACTCTATGCTCTCGAGTAGTACTGATCTTTATTTATTGAGGGAATTTTAAAAACTAAAATTATTATGAATGAAACATTCATAAAAGTACTTGAGCTGTGAACATTAAAGTATGGTAAATCGAAATAAAATGTGTCTTTAAACTCTTAAAAATGCGATGTGATATATACAGCATTTTTTGTGTATGGAACTAAACTATCTCGATTTTTCAATATGCATCTTATAGTTTCATCAAGTTATGTCATATATTACATAAAACTTCCTTACGACTTTAATACAAACAACATAGTTACTGTTCTTATGGCTTACAGGATGAAATACGATTATTTCTTCCAAATATGAATCTTCTAGGTTACTATAATATTGATGAATACCATTGTCCTGCATGAATATGATAACCAAATTTTTTTAGTCGGTTATTTATTTTCGCAACAACTTTCAAAAGAAAGTTAATTACCTTTACTTCTCCCACTCCATAACTTATTATTGCTATTGGCATTCGTCGTCCCCATTCTGAAGTACAAAATCGCCTTTCCACTTTAAATATAATGCCAAAATAATTACTTATGTGTGAATTAATGTTTAGCCCTAAATTAAACAAATTTCTTGGAAAAATCTTGAATTTATTTTGAAGTGATGCGGAATGAAGCGGAGTGTCTTCTTGGAGTGAAGTGCTATATAAAATACATATATAATATCATGCCATCCAAAAAAAACTATAACCTTCTTTCGCGAGTATATTGGCTCGTTGTGAAAGAGAGATAAGAACGAAATGAGCACCACCAAGTATCCTCTCCCGCTCCAATATTCGTACTTAAAATCGCAGCGGGGAATGCACGATATCCATCACCATGGTGCAAGTGCTTCGATAAAGTGTTAAGAATGGGGCCAAAGAAGGTCCCTTTTTATTTTATAAAACAGCTTCGCTCTACTTTAAAGCGAATTAGAAATGTATATTAAATAAGACACAAAACACTATTGGAACGATGCGATCGTCTGCTACGGGAAGTTGTAAAAGTTTTATATTTATAAGTAGTCTGCGTAAAATTAGTTCTCTATATCGTATAATATATTAATCTTCACACACACACAGGTTGCCGCCAACAAGATTTAATTAAACATAATTTTCCAGTTTCATTAAGTCCGATGTCTTTCTTCTCGACCGGTATCTCGATAATTGCGATCTAAAGACAATTTGAAATACAGTTTATATTGACCAGTTAATGCTAATATGCTAACAGTGATAAACAAAATAAAACATTGAAAGACTACACCTTAATGCTTAATCTTGACATAGTTAAAAACAGAATTGGGTGTGTCAATTTAAATTGAAAAGAAGGTCATATTTATTAAGAAATCGAAGTTTAACTTGTTCTTAATAAAAAAGGATTGTCTTGAATTTTATGGTGAATGTATTAAATATTTCGTCATTAAATTTAGCAGAATGTAGAAATATCTCAGCTTTACCTTGATATCACTTTTTGATAAATCTATTTTTTTCATTTTAAAGAAAATCATTCGATTTCCTCAAAACTTGAAGAGTGTTGTAACCTTGGATTTGATCAATAGGGACTTTCATTGCAGACTTCCATAGTCATCGACAAATTTTGCGTCGTTTTAATTTATAACAATTTTCTATATCTTTATTTCTGTTTCAACGAAATATGCATAAAATTATGATTTAATACGTGTATAGTCAGGAAAAAAAATTTTTTTTAGTGTTTATCCTAATCTCACCTCTCGAAAATACAAAATTCTAGAAAATTTCCGAATCTCTCTTAAACGAAAAATATTTCATGAATTCATTAAATCATATCATGTTTCCCGCCTATTTAACACTAACTGTGCTTCACGCTTTCACTCGCATAAAATTCGGTATGAGAAAAAAAATGATTTCTCTCATAATGTTGCTCTTGGTTATAAACTATTACCATACCAAATTTTATCAAAATCCTGCCAGCAAATTTTGCTTGATTAACGAGCAAAATAACATACAGACAGAAAAAAATTTCAAAAAAAGTTTTCCGATTTCTATTATCATTCTGTACGCTAAATCAATTACTCTTTTAAAAATGTTTTCAACGTACAGAATTTACAATGCTATAGTTTTATTATGTGTATTTTATGCAATAGACAGAGCAAATAATACAATTTTCTCTTGTTTTAAACCTGCACCGTCCCATTGACAAAAATTACTGCTGATTCAATATTTAAATATTTTATGTATTAATTTTTATTCTATTTTTAAAATTTTTACATTTGTTCTATGCTTAAGAATGAAGTAGTAGAAGAAGACGACGGCGGTAATTGAGACGAAGACGGTAATTTTCAGTAATTCGATTCTTTCCAAAAATAGATCCTTAACTAATGCATAATACCATGTTCAGAGTTTTATGCTCTGGAAACAAGTGTAACTCTTGATATACTTCATAGAATCTAATGATCTTAATTTAAAAGATCGAATAAAAGATGAGTATACATGAATATTTACATGTCGACGAAAGAAATATGTCACGTTTGTCTTAATAAACTAGTAATGGGGTGATACACAACTGCTCTATCCTTATTTATGGAAAATAGGGTGATATATCGTATACATTTTATATATAATAGTAAATTTTACGTTAAAATAAATATCTCTTTCGTACTTCAACTTATTCAACTTCCGAACGATACTTCAACTTCCTAAGTTCAAAGATGAAAGCTCAAAAAATACAATTTGTCTGCAACATATATATGTAGCTAGATATTATTCAAAGTTAAGCAGCTGTATCGAAACACCACTGGAAATTTCATGGTTGATGTCCAGATCTAGGCGGTACCGCAAACTTGACCTAATTTATTAAATCACTTTTAAAATTGTTAATTGTATTTCTGCAATTTATCTTTCTTGCCTATTTCCTTATTCATTCCCCTCTCCTGATATTTTCTCATGTTTACCTCCATATGTTAAAACATTAGTAGTTTTAGGTTTGCACTAATAAACTTATATTTGTTTAATTGTTTAATAACAATTTAATACGACGCTATATTTTTACACTTATTATAATTGGCCACAAGAAAAAAAGAAAGTGTTTACGAATTATATAACTAAAAATAAATTATATATATATATATATATATATATATATATATATATATATATATATATTATTAAGTTCTATAATCATACAAGTCTTCTGAATTTAACATAATATTTATAAACTAGAGAAAATTTTGTTTCATGTGATTTAAAATTAAAGCCTAACAATGTAGATTTGCGCTATACAAAATCACATATTTTTTATAGTTTAGCAATAACGAGCTCTGGCTGGCTCTTTTTTAACCGACGTCAAAAAAAGAAGAGGTTCTCAATTCGTCGAAAACTTTTCTTTTATGTATGTTCAGCGATAATTCTTTACAGAGTGGACCGATTTTGATGATTCTTTTCTTCTTTGAAAGAGGGTACTTTAGATGTAGTCCCATTTAATTATAAGAATGATCTAATGATGAGGTCCGGAAATCAACGATGAAACTCCTTAACGAATGGCAGTAAATCAACGGTGATTCAAAATATTTGCTATAGATACTTGTTATTTTGCAAAATAACTACACCACTTACCTGATTTGGGTCTGATGATAAGTTTTGGGTATAAATAATGGAACTTCTTAACGGAAGGTAATAAATCAACGGCGATTAAAGATGTTTGCTACTAGTAGATGTTATTTCGTAAAATAACTACGCCATCGATCAATTCAGAATCTGATGATGAGTTCTGGAGATGAGCTATTGGTAAAATTTAGCATTAAATACTTTCACAAATAGAAAAAGTCATAGGTTTTCAAGCAGTATTTCGGCCAGCGGTTGAAAACATATATCAGCGAGGCGTCTGAAAATTTTCCAGATATTGCAAATCTACACAAATACATTTATAAAGTTATTCGGGGTTTACATAATTATACTTGAATATGACTTGTTCATTTCCAAAGAATACCTTTGTTCATCAAAACATTTTTGATATCTCAGGAAAATGTAGACAATAAACCATTATACTCCAGCTCTGAAAATCTAAGTAAGTAGGAATGACGTTTTCTAATGGAAGATAATATACGTTTTTTTTGGTATTACTGGTGTAAACATGAATAACTTTATCCCGTTAGTACAGATGATCTGAAAAAATAATCTGAACGGTGTCGATTTACAGCTAAAACTTTTGAAGTAATCTAGTATAAAAGCAATACATTCATTAAAAAGTAGCAAACCGTCTGCTTGAAAAGCAATGTCGATGGAAGACAAAAGGTTTTTTTAGCATTTAGGGTTTAAATATCAAATAGACTCATTTTCAATGAAAACTAAATAAGATCAAATAGCAGCTTGGAAAATATTTTTAGACGTTCTAAATATAAAATTACAGTCTAAACAAAGGACGCAAATAACGTTTAGGAAGCAATAAGTAATCAGCTTTTTGTGATCTTCTGGACTAATTAGATATCATACTATACATTAATTCTTTCTTTATAAATCGTTTTTTTAAATTATGAAAATCAATCACGATTCGTTGTTAACTGTATATCATTATCTACAAGTTAAGTTAGATATACTGAAGCAGTTATTTGTAAGATTTTACTTTTATCCATTCATTCGCTTCAGAATTTTTAGCCTTAACGAAAAAAAAGAAAACCACATTATTTCCTTAGTTTTCCTGAAAATAAAAATAATTCGAAAACTTAATTTAATTTCCCTCTTTTTTAACATTATGTACTATAATTAATACAACAATGAATAATCTGTAAATTTATTTAGGATGTTTAAGCGATTCAAATACAAATAAATAAACTGCTAGACCAACAGATAGTTACTTAAAGGGTAGTGTTACCTACACTACACTTTAAGTAACATTCGTATCTTATTTCAAATTCTCTTGTAAATTATCTTTTCTTCGTATTACCATAGCTTATTATAATAATCTCTGCATAAGATTTCCGTATTTTAAAATGACTTAATTATTGGTCATGTTTGAGTCCTGTATCGTACGTACAAAATTAATGTAAAATAAACGAAACATAAAACTCGATTAAAAGTTTATCTTAACTCTACTTGGTTCTTTTATCTCAAAAAGTTACGAAGAAATATTTAAATGTGTTCCAAATTGAACTGCGGCACCTTAAGAGAACTTTTTATTAACTCAAGTGTAGATTCATCTTTTACGCTAAAGGAATAGGCGACGAAAAATATTTTGACATTTTGACTTGAAATAATTTGTAGTCGATAGGGTGAAGACATTTTCTTCTATTTGAATGAGTTTTATGGCAATGACACCTAAATTTTATACGGTTATTTTAGTAGTTGGGTTCTAGATCCAATAAATGAATAATATTTCTAATATTATTTATTTCATACTTCAGAAATTAACTTAATTGAAAAGATACGAAAAACATCGATAAAGAATTTGGAAGAACACATATATAAAATTACAATTGAATATTAAAAATGGATGAAAGTTTATGGGGCTTTTTTGTTCTAGAGAGTTTCTCAAGATGGAGACTTTGTGTATTCAATAAAACAAATGAGGTTATGAAGATTTGGAAAATCGATTATGATCCCTCCCAGTGGCGTTTATTAATTGACTCTTCAAAAACAAGTCTAAAAGCAATTTTACTGCATACTGGAAATATACTTCCTTCCGTACCTCTGGCCCGTGTTGTTAATATTGAAGAAAATTATGAAAATATGAAGTTATTACGTTCGCAGTAGACGTTTTTTTTTCAAAATCCATGGCGATTTAGAAGTTGTTGCCCTATTACCTGGACTTCACATTGGTTATACGAAATATTGCTGCGTTTTATGTGAATGACAGTTGAGGCAGAACAAACCATTATTATAAAAAAATACGGCCTAGGCATGCATCTTTAATTCCCGGACAGCAAAATGTGAAATACTTACCTTGTGAAATACTTACCAGATAGCTCATCTGAAGTATTTCTACCGCCACTGCACGTCAAATTAGGATTAATAAAAAATGTTGTAAAGGCGGATGGAAATCGCAATGGGAATGGATTATTGTATCAAAAAGAAAAATTCCGCAAAACAACTGATGTAAAGATAAAAGAGGATATTTTCGTGAGATAAGAAATTTGGGAGTCAATAAAAAATCTAGTACTCGAAGAAAAATCGAGCGATTTAGAAAAACTAGAGTGAAAATCTGTTAAGAATATTGTTGCAATTTTTTTGAATAATCATAAGGTGACAACTACAGAGAGTTTATTAGCGAGCTATTGTTGACTTATCAATATGTCACTCAAGATTCATCTTTTAGACTCACGACTGGATTTTTTCCTAAGAATTTGGAGGCTGAGAGCAATGAACACAGAGAAAGGTTCAATCAGGATGTCCAAGTACGAGATTACTGGTCCAACGTGATAGATTACTGCTGGACAATCAAGTGACCAACCAGGAGCTAAATTTGCAAGAAATTTTTAATAACTTCATAATAAAGCTTTTTAAATTTTTACTTCAGGGAGTTATTGTTTTTTGAATTATTTTAAATAACTTAAGAGAACAAAATTTTTTGTTAAGTGATTTCTTTTTAATGTTTGTTTTACTGATCTATAAAAGTAAAAAATAACAAAAAAGTCCGTGTGGCACGACAAAGTTAACATTTTGTTAACTAGTGTTATTTGATTAAACATTTCTTCATCTATAAATTAGAGACATTAACCGTGGCAATTTTGTTTTTCAATTAATCACTTTTGAGCTTCGTTATGCGCTATCGTTGTTTTTTATAACAGTATATTAATATCAATTTTGTTGTTCCAGAATTTAATTTTTGGCTCTTGATTTTCAAGAAAGGAAACTAAAGGGAAATACTAATTAGTCTTTATCCTTTTTATTGCTACCAATATTTTACTATTCAGCACATTCAGCATCCAAAATGAAACCCTTTTTTATCCTGATAGTCTATCACAGAATTACGACTTATGAAATATTTTATAAAAGGACCAAAAATTTAGAACAAAAATTATTCTTAATAAATCTATGCTGATATGAAACATGAGAAAATTCAATAAATTATTGCTGAAATGAAATATGAGAAAATTCAATAAACTGCATACTTAATTACAAGTTAAAATTTATTTCATAGCACTAAGAGAAATTAGGTAAAACCTCCCTAAAATATATAAGCATTTTAATAATTACTACTGCAAATAATCGAAAACATTTCCGCAATATAAAAACTGTTAATAGTAATGAAAATATTTTACTACTGATAAAAGAGTATAATTTTACGTCATTTTGTCACAATTAGTGTAACCCGATGATATACAAAAATGAAGAAAGGGAATCAAGAGAGGAATTTTCGGAGCCCAAATCCAAATTGTGGTTTTAAATAATCAAGATATCTACAAGATTATGTTGATGAGTATTGATGATGGCAAACCAAGGTTGGACTCAAAATATCAAAGATTCGTTCGTTTCTCAGACGCCACCTAGATACCGTTACTCACTAATATAAATTCAAGGCGAATTTCGACAAATGTGGTGGAAATTTAAAGTGGCAGGGGAGATTGGCTGCGGAAATGGAATGTGGAAGTTCGCACGATGCTACCGGCTACCATCTTCCGGTTAAACGACGCGTGAACTTTTACGACAGTAGCGATGACCACGTTCATGAACACCGCACTTAAGGTGAATTCACTGAAGGTAAATTGCAGTTCTGGTAACGTTGCAACTGAAAAAAACTCGCCCTTTCAGAATGGGATATTATCATGTTCAATATTATTTTAGTCATTTCATTATAACTTAGAAATACGATAAATAATCAACAATCAAGAACTGATGGAGTAATATTATTAAAAAACCTGTCTATTTGATTTTTTTATGTAAATTTAACCAATTAATTTTAATTGAAAGTGCTTTTGAAATTCGTCTGGTATTTTTAACCGACTTCAAAAAAGGAAAAGTTTCTCAATTCGTCGGAATCTTATTTTTTTGTGTGTGTTCAGAGATAATTCTTTATCTAGTGGACCGATTTTGATATATTTTTTTTCATTTGAAAGAGGGTGCTATAGGTGTGGCCCCGTATAAATATGACGATAATCTTATAATGAGGACGGAAATAATCGATAAAACTCGTTAACGAATAGCAGTAAATCAATTGTGATTCAAGATATTTGCTTAGGGTAGTTATTATTTGCAAAATAACTACACCTACTAGATCAGGGTCTGATGATAAGTTCTGGATATAAACAAAGGAACTTCTTAATGGATATTAATTAGTAAATCGACCGCGATTAAATGTATTTGAAACTAGCAGTTGTTACTTTGCATAATAACTACACCGCCTACCAGGTCAGTGTGTGATGATGAGTTCTGGAGATGGACAATGGAACTCCTTAACGGATGGCAGGAAATTGAAATCGATTCAAAATATTTCCTGCTGATGGTTGTTACTTTGCAAAATAACTGCACCATCGACCAGGTATGAATGATGTAACTCTTTAACGGATTCAATACATGCTACTGGTTAGTTGTCTTTACTTACTACTTTGCAAAATCTGATATTGGATTTTGGATGTGGAGAACAGAACTCTTCGACGGCTAAAAGATAACCATTGACGGCTACTATTGTCGCTTCAGTTCTATGTATTGTTGATAATCAACTTTAGACAATGAGGAAATTATCTATTTACTAGCTTATGTCCTGTGACTTTTAATAAATATCCAATATTCTAATAAGGAAAATAATTGTGATAATTTATATTAATATATTGATCACTAAAAATTCTAAAATAAGATATCTATTAAAAAACCGACTTCAAAAATGGTTGTTATTAAAAAGTAAAAAATAATTAACTCAAAATAGGTACATACTTATTTGCAAAAATAACTAAGTTACTTTTTTTTAAATTGGTGCCAGCACCGTCAATTAACTTAAATAGATGTAAATTGTTATATTATAAATAAACCCTTTATGAATACCTTCAGCATTGTAAGTACATTAGAAGTTAAATTTTTAAATTTACCTTATAAATTAAATTAATTATAAATTTGTTCAAGTTAGTCGACAGTGCTGGCATCAACTTCAAAAATAAGTAACTTCCTTATTTATTGCAAATAAGTATGTACCTATTTTGAGTTAACTATTTTTCACTTTTTAGTACCTACCTTATAAGAAGTCGGTTTTTTAAAAAATATGTTATTTCAACAATTGTCAAAGCCATAATTGAAAATTAAGAATCACATCATATGACATTTTGAAACTTGATATCTTGCAAATAGCACTTATATGTGAAAAATTTATTAACGAAAACTATTTTAAAGAACTTGCACGAAGGGATGTCTTGAAAAAATTTTTATTCATCACTTCGTATGTGGAACGATTATTTTGTTTTTACATTTTGCTCTATTCAACTAATACTTAGTCACTTATCTTATGGATGATGATAATTTTTTACTGAAAATCCTTTTTGCCAATAACAGAAAATGACCAACTAATGTTCTTTTTTTGTAAAAGATTAAACACAACGCGACTTATGTCAATGCATCTTTCTGCTTTAAAGTATTGTTATTCTCTTCCTTCTATTAAACGTACCTCGATGGAATATAAAAAGTTTGTTATTGAATACAAAACACCGAACCAATTGAGAGCCAACGAAACACAAAAACCAATTGAGCCAACCAAAAACAAAAACCATTTGAGAGCCTTCTGTTCCGGTAAACGATTTGAAATAAATCATTTAATTATGCTAGCATGGCATCTTATAAATTCAGTTCAACATTACACACATAAAGTAAATTAAGAATATTCACTTTATTACATTTAAATACTTCCGTTATATCTAATTTATTATCATATACGATTTCTTCATGTAGAGCTACATCACTTTCCATTGATGAGATCTAAATATTGATAAGTGGCAGCCAGCCTTTCCTTTGTAAAAAGGCCGGACGTGTTAGTTCGGGATACCATAATAAAATGTTAATGTAATGTGGTACTCGTTTCTCGCTATTCCATCGCAATAACTAGTTTTTGTTACGGCACAACTTAATACCTCGGCGTTAACTGGTTTAGAGCCAAGGCACAGCCAACAAATATTGTAGCTGAACTCTAATGTATTTACTTGCATAATATAACATATCATAGGCGAAATTTTTCCAAATATTCTGTATTTACAGATATTTTATCAAATATAATATTAGGAGAAAATACTTTATTTCCAACAAGTATTCGTAATTAATTGCGATATTTCTACGTAACATAGCGTGTAACCAGATATACTAAAAGATAGTTTTCAAAACAAAAAGTAATTGTGTGGCCAGGGAAAATCAAAAATTTTTAGGCAGATTTATTTTGAATTTATTTCGCTTTCGATTTTAGTTCCGTTGCAATTTCAGTGCTGCTTCCTAACTAATTCAAGAATCTTTATCATATGAACCACATAATAAAGTGTGAAAGAATCTGGTTGAAATATATTATAATCAATACAAGTTGATCAATGATGTTCTAAAAAATTACTGATTAAAGTAATTGAAATTTTCATGAATTTCGATACAGCGTCAAAGATATTTAGAATAAAGGTATTTATAAATCTAAAGAATGTTTATCTTATTCTATTTTTATTTTTTTTATTTACTCGTACTTTAGCGTACATATAATACATATATTTGGCGAACTTATTGCTACAAGAGGAATCTCTTCCAGTGAATCACATTGATTAAATATACAGTTTTTGTGATATGAATGATTGTAAAGACATTCGTAAAACAAAACAAATCTTAGGATATAACAAAAAATGTCATAACATGTAAATAAACAAAACTAAGCTACATGTGAATAAAGTAAAACAAAAAAAAATGGTTAATTATAAATCTTGACATGGTTGGAAATAAAGAAATGGGGAACAAAATGAAATTAGGAACGATAGGACAGAGGGATTATACGAGGAAGGACATTTTCAAACGATCTTTGAATACATTTAAGGAGGGCAAGTTCCTGGTATCCAGATCTAGTCGATTCCAAAGTCTTATAGCTTAGACAGCGAAAAAGGTTTCATTAAAAGTGGCTGTATATTTGAGAAAAAAGAGGCTTTCGGAGCGTAGCCATATGCCATGTGCAGACAAGTAACTAAATCTGCTTTTAAGAGAAGTTGGATAAGTAGCATTATTCACATTATAAAGAAGTGTAAGAATGTGAAGATTAAAAAAAAAAAAAGAAAGAAATTACGCACTTCCGTTCATTTAAGTTGCACTCTGAATTGAGATATATAATCTTATTTTTTGCAACCAAAAACAAAGCGTATACACAAATTTTGTAGACATTCTAATTTTATAAGGCCATACTCAGCAAGGGCGGTATAGCATACTTCTCCGTAATTAAGCAGTGGCAGTAAGAGTGTTTGACACAAATGAGCTTTGGTTTGAACGTCTAAAAAATTTTGAAGATGCTTAAGGGAGTACATTCTGCTGAAGATACGACGACTAACCCAATTACCTGAGGTTGCCAGATAAATTTTGATTGACCAGTAGACCCAAATCTTTAGCAGTTGATTTAAATGGAATTGGTGTATCATTTAATTTTACATACGGCAGGTTTGATAGCCTAATTTTAGAAAGCAGTCTTTGGCTATCAATTATTATAACTTGAGACTTAATTGGATTAACTAACAGACCCATTTTATAAGCCCACTGACTGATTGGACCGTGGTCTTTATTGAGACATATATTTGTAAATCATCAGCGTAAAGATGATAATTAATGTGTGTATTCCCAACAACCCTATCAATGAATATTGAAAAAAATAGTGAAGAAAAAACCTTTCATTGAGGCACGCCAGCTGACAAGTCCATCCATTCAAAGAACGCCCCTGAAGACTTCACAGACTGATATGAGACTATATTCAAAGATTTTAAACAAGTTAGCAAAATATCAAAGTCAACGGAGTTGAATGCACTGCTGAAGTCAAGAAATCATGTATTGTGAGTTGGGTGTTATTCATGGCTAAACGTGTATTATCTGTAATTTTCTCTAACACTGTTTAGATACTATGGCCAGTTTTGAAACCAGATTGAAGTGGGTTTAGATATTTGCAAAGTTAAGATATCGAACAAGTTGAGAATGGACTATGCGCTCAAAGATTTTCGATAGAGGTGACAGTATGGAAATGAGTCGAAATTCTTAGAGATGTACAGGCAACAATGTTTTGGTGAGGGTACGCTTTCTTCCATTCAGAAGAAAAAGTGGCAGTTGTCAGAGATGTGTTAAATATGTCAGTAATAACAGGCGTTACAATATCTAATACAAGCTTAAGGGATATAATCGCCAGAAGATTGATTTTAACTTCCGAGTCACAGGTATTGTTAAATGTGAATTCGTGGTTAGAAGGGAGGGGATGAATTCTCTTTAATGTTTCCGACTTAACAGCTGGCTCAAGTAATACGGGGGGTTTAACAAAGAAAGAATTTAAAGTATTAAGGTGAAGCTGACAACACGTATCAGTATGGAATTACCAACTTCCAGAGTACCAAGCAACTTCCAAATGTTTAAAGAAGAGCATCTGCGTATGGAAGCGGAAATGTAATGCTTTTCAGTATTTCTATTTGTGTGCCTCTATTGCTAAGCACTCTAAATGTCCCTCATGTTATAGGACTAGTGTTAGCTTTATATCTAATTTTGGCTTGCTCGCACTTAGCCATAACTTTTTTGATGGGGTCATTAAGCCTTTATTTTAATTTTTACTCGTTTAAGGAGCGCATGCTTATCATACGGTTGTCAAGTTCAACAACTGTTTCATCAACTGTTTTAATGGCTAAAATACTATCCCTATCAATAAGCTTGGCATCCTCAAGCAATCAAACCAAACTACGAAAAAGCTACGAACATTGGAAATTTTGGGAGACGGCTTAGAACTACGCAACTTATATGATAGGTTAATTCGGTCATGGTGTGAGAATCCAAAAGCAGGAAGTTGGCCGTAGAAACATACAATTTCAGGGGAGGATATAATGGAAAGATCAAAAAGGGAATGACAATTTGCCTTGTGGGAGGTAGCAAAGGATGGAACAATGGTGAGGTTTCTAGCATTTACAATGTCCCAAAGCTGTACACTTTTCATACCACTTTTATAGAGATAAGTGTTGAAGTCACTCATAATCACCGTATGGGGATATAACGATATTTGACTGTCAATAATACTCTCAAAATCATCAAAATCCGAAAACCAGGAGGTGAGTGCATAAATCCTAAGAGTAATTTCATTCCGGAGAAAGTTATTTCAATAAATAAATATTCCGTTGTAGACTAAGAGTCGGTCGGGGATTTTGTGATGATTTTAAAAGGAAGAGGTGTTCAAGGTGATCGAAGGTAGGTGGCAACCCCACCACCGCACCCACAATGGCGATGATTACGGATTAATATGAAACTTAGAAGCGAATAAATATTAGAGGAGAGTGAAGGTTTATGCCAGGTTTCGATAATAAGACAAACATGCATATATACATTTTCAAAATAATTAATAAAATCCGAGTAATGGGATACAATACCCTGAGCATTGAAATGCAACTTATAAGGGATAATATGAGAGAAATGCAACCCCTAAGGGCTGCGAGATAAAACAGACTAAAGTATATCTTGTGTGGTTGTATTAAAGGCGTCACAAAATGGCACAAGGTCATCAAACATCATGGTCATGAAGCGGAAGAGACAAAAGGGAAGCAGAAATCATTAGGAGAGGAGCAGAAATCAAAGAAATAAATTGAAGATTTGAATGACATATCATCTAGCCAGGATTAAATTAACAAAAAAATATATAAATTATAATATAAATAAAAGAGAGAGAGAAAAATATAATTAAATAACTACAGACTTACACAAACGCGATTTTCAAAATTAATAACAGTTCACAGTGCTGTACCAAAAAAAATCTGTAACATAGTAATTCTGGTACTCAGACCATATCTGAGAACTAATATCTAAAATAAGTTACATAATTCATAAAAACGTGATTTGCTAAATCTTTCCTTCTTGAACTTTTGACATGAAAGAAATTTTATAGCATCCATAAAAATTATTGTACGGTGATATCAAAGATTATAAAAAAGTACCATTTACAACCTGTGTTTCGCTCCCAAAAATAAACCTGTTACGGGAGAGTAGAACGCAGATTACAGATTTTCATAAACACTTAGGTACGCAAAAAAATGAAACTTTTGAAGCCATGTAATCTTTTAACCCGACCAGGGCAAAGGAAGTATTATGACTATATATGTGCGTATGTAAGTAAGTTTGTTGATTGTCAAGACCAAACTACTAAAGTGATTTCAACAAATGTGAAACCTTTAAATTTTCCGTGATTCAAAAAGTATCTAGTATATATAATAATATAACGTTATGAATTTCACAGGCTATTTGAGTAAGTTCGCCCCTCATACACATAAAACTACTAAAGTTATTTCAATAAATGAGATGTCCTTAGATTCATCTTGATCTATAGAATGTATTAGAGTACATGATATTATGAATTTCACAGTCTATGTATGTATATATTTCGTGCTTTTCTGTTATTTTGTTTCATAGTCGGGTTTCAGTTTTTCCTCTTGTTATTAAACTGTTTGCAAATAATTGTATTATTTTTTGCTATGTATATACACTCTTTGTTATAAAATTTTTATGCCATTATTTATATCATTTGCCATTTTATATTTAGCTCTTTTCAATATTTGTTGTTTAAATACAGATTGTCATATATATATATATATATATATATATATATATATATATATATATATATATATGTAAAAAAAGAAAAAAATGTTGGGTTCATTACTCGAAAATTAGAACGGAATTCTTTTGTTATTGTAACGTTGTCTGTCCACCTGTCCGACAGTCGGTTGATCAGGGGCTTGTAGCTTCTAAAGGAAACAAGATAGAAAACTGAAATCATATATAATATGTAATTTTTTGGCCAAAATCATGTAAAAAATTGTATTCCAAGAAGCTCTCGAATACACGAATACAATTGTTTTCCGGTTGTGCTAGAATATATTAGGTTAAATTAAATATTTATATAATACGACAATTATGTCGCTTCTGATATTAAATATTGATCTAAATATAATTATATTTACATCACAGTTATACTTGCATTTATGTCAATAATATTGCTTAAGTTTTGACTGAGCTAACTAAAAAAATATTTTATACCTCCTCAATCTTGGGTCTTGCTTGAATAGTGCGATTCAACTAAAGAAGTCCCACTTTTAATTTTAAAACAAAAAAATAGAGTTTATTACTCCAACCTTTCCTGTTTTGAAGTTGAATCAATCTAGAATAAATTTGTCATGAATAACAATTGACATGATAATTATATTTTTTAAAAATGAAATTAATAAAATGTACAAAAATATATATAAAAAACTTCCGCTTTCTAAAGCAGATTTGTAAAAGTGATATTATTTCAGCAGCACATTTAAATATGAAAGTCAGTCGCTTTTATTATGATTAAAATTTAAAATGGTTACCTTTAATGAGCAGTCTGAGTTAAAATTTGTTAAAATTTTCACCCAAATGAGGCAATGCGTAAATTAAACTGACAAAAATAAAGTTATAATTTAATACTAAATCAATATGAAGTATGTCACTGTACTTTTTGCATCAAGAGAAGCAGACATATCCGTCTTATAACAGCAAAGAATAAACTCTAAAATCTGAGACGTTAAACAACGTAACTATAGCAATTGCATCAAATTAAATTTATCTTTTTTCTGCAAACTTTGTTAAGACAATAAATTCAACTGACTTCACCCAAAAGTATTTCTACACCCTATCCATTTATAAGAAATTTAGTTATATAATGGTATTTCTGAAGGTTCACGAGGAACTGCTTTGAATGATTTTATTACGAAATGTGATTATTCTGGGTTATAAAACCCTGTGCTTTAAAATCCAAAACATAAACTTCAACGGTATTATTACGAAAGGTGAGAAAACTGTATTAATTAAATGAACCAGCATTAGTCTTTTTAAAGTATAGATTATGTTATATTTAATATCTTGTGTTATTAATAGAGTAATAGAAACCAAATACGGGATAAATACTCTATACAAATGTTAAAATTATTCGCTTGACAGTAAAGAGTGTTAAACTGTCATCACGTCAATTTATCTTAATTTAGCAGTCGCTTGACAGTAAAGAGTGTTAAACTGCATTCGCTTGACAGTAAAGAGTGTTAAACTATTATGTCATCTCGTTAATTTATCTTAATTTAGCTAAAGACAGATACTTGTTCAGCCAGCAATGCCCTTCCCATATTAACTAAATTCGAGACATTATTATCTTACCATTGAGAAAAAAATGGAAGTAGGAATATACTCTTAATATTACACTGTTTTTCAGAGTTAAAATTCACGCCCTTCGTTTATAATCCTTGAACTTTATGATGGAGGTTATATAAATCGTAACTCCATTATCTCACCTCTTTTTTGTGCTTGGTGATACCAAGAGTTTCCCTAGTTATTCATCATAATGGAATGTCTTAAAAATTATCCACGCAATTCCACTAACTCAACAGTTTATGGGCTCAGCAGGCTTAGCGTCGATATAGTTCAACATTTAGTAACCAAAAAAGGTGTAAAAATGATATAACTTACGAATGCCAAAATTGTCAAATTATTAACAACGAAATAAGATAAAAATGTGCTTAGGCACACATTGTTTAGCATATAAATAGAGAAATATAGTGGCTATTGGCTTTCACCAAACCAGATATATTAAGTAACTGCTAAGCAAATTTAGTACTCGTATAAACAATGCCAATCCAAACAGTGTATCTACCAATCCCCATGTAAAATTGCAAAAAGACAACTGCCCACCTGAGAAAAACTATCCTTACAGAAAAGCAGTGGAATTGCTGATTTATACTACAAGTGATAAGTAGACCAACACCGTGTTTTCAGTAAGCCAAGGTAGTAGATATCGCATTATTACAACGAATTTCACTGGAACGCAGTTAGGAAAATACTGAGATAACTAAAAGAAAGCAAGGGAACCAACTCTGATATACTTGATAGGCAACAACCACGCAGATTATACTAAGAACGTTGAAACCAGATGCTCTTTAACTGGTTATACTTTTATCAAGAATTGTGTCGTCATCACTTGGTTCAACCAGTAACAGCAGGCTGTAGCCCTGTCTACTACCGAAATAGAGTTCAGCTCAGTTCAGCAGCTTGTGTGGTCACTAAAGAAGAAATATGATTGAGACAGTTATTGTAATATAAGTGAATTTAATAAAAGGGTTATGTGTTTGAATACCGGTAAAATATACTAAAAGTGTCACAAAAATTGCTGAGTTTCGCAAATATATAGACAATAAATATAAAGGTCCGACAGAAAAATATCATAAAAACACTATAGGCTTAAATCATATATGTACACATAAGCAATATGCAGATATATTCACGAAATCCTTACCTAGAAAAAAATTAAAATTTACAAAAGTAGGGATTAGGTAAAGTGTTAGAGTAAAACACAATTGTTTACACTAAGAAGTCTCATAAAATGCAAAATTTGTTAGATCAGTGCAATCAATCAGTATTTAACCTTATCCAATTATTAAGTCCTCCTTTAATTTCATTTTTGATAATGAATTTTCTAATTTATGAACATTAGCTAGTATTTACTGTAGTCTGTATCGCTAATGTGTATTATGATAAAATAAACTGTCTTCTGATCGTTCAATGCCTTATGGGCACATATCAACTGTAGCTTTGTTGCAAAGATTTAAATACCAATTTTTAATTGTTCATAAATTCTTTGATTTTGTCTACTTGTAAAATGGTTCCTTTATATATATTGGGTTTTAAATTTTGCTGTGGGAATGGAAATGGGGGACAATGTTTTAAATAAGGAGTAAATTCAAATCAAATTGGATACAAATAATATATATTCGAGTTGATTACATTTACAATGAATATTTGAATTCAAAAAGCAACTGTACATCATTTTGGTCATATAAGCGCCCAAAGAGCTACCCGAGGCGCTCGCGACGTTGCTTCATGTGATGGCATGTTTGTTCGCGGCCCAGCGGCGCCGGAAAATTTCGCTGGACAGTTCTCGTCGGTTTACAGTTCGAACGTTCCTCGACTAGACATTTCAGTAGCGACTTCTTGAACCGTACCGGTGCCGACGTTGATGTCACACATGTCTCTAATAGTGATATTCAACTTGCTTTCTCCAAGCTTAATTTCAATTGGGCTCGATTGTATACCCGGATACATATATAAAGCTTGCACTGATATTTTTATGAAACCTTTAATACGTATATTTAATGTTTCGCTAAAAACTGGCACTCACCTCTCACGTTGGAAAGTGACTCGGGTAACACCTATACCTAGGGTTGGCATGGAGTAATTTCAGATTGCTATCCTCTCTGCCTCGGCTTAATTATTTGACTTTGTTATACATCGCAACATACACTCGAACTACAGAGCTCAAATCTGTGAAGAGCAGCATGTGTTTCGAGTCGGATGTTCAGTGGGCACAAACCTTTTATGCTTTCTTGACAATGTTGCCTCTCATGTTGACCTCGGATCTCAAGTAGATATTGCATATTTTGACTACCAGGAAGCTTTCGATCGTGTAGATAACGAAATCTTATTACATCGCCTTGGCGCGGCAGGGTTCTCCGTCCCACTTTTGTGATTTTTCTCTTCCTATCTTGCGAATAGAAAACAATACGCACAAGTGGGCAACTTTACTTTCGAGACTTTACATGATCGAGAGTGAGCTAGAGTTCGAATGAGCCCTATATTATTGTCTAAATTTTCATTCTTCGTACCCAACAATTTCCTGCGTTCACGCAATCATCACCTGTTTGTTATACCATCTTCTAGAACCAGAACTCTTCAGTTTCCCGCGGTGTGCAACTCAACCACTTGATCCCAGTCGCACCAGAGTGTGATTTATTTTTAATGAGTAAAGTAAGTTTGTCGTATTGTGTCGTCGTTATTTTTTGTAGTTATCATGTAATTTGTGCTTATGTTTGAGATAAAACTTTACTTTATGAAAACATTAATTTCTTCACATTAAGAATAAATTACCTGTATTATAACGATAAATGTGTCTGTAAATAAATAAATAAAAAAAAGAAATATATATACATATACATATATATATATATATATATATATATATATATATATATATATGTACATTCAAGTAGATATAAAACTATATTCATGTAAACTTATTTCAATATAAGTCAATAATAGATATGTAAAAATTAAAAACTCATGTAAAATCAGAAATTCATTGAGTAAAATCAGATACAGACAGAAGAGTTGTTACTAAATGATTATGATTTTGCTGTTGAAGTTGTAACCGTTGAAACCTCTCTCTCTCTCTCTCTCTCTCTCTAGACACAAAAATGCAACTAGGAGTACTTTCCCGATTTATTTATATTCGGAAACGATATTGTACTGCAAAAAAAATCCAACTTAGTACTCCTAATTTTATTATTTTATTACTTTTCATAACGTTTTGACTCAGTGTTTATTTCAAATAAATTCAAATTTTTCGTTAAAAAGTTTAATTTTTCCATTTTCGTAATTATTTAGTTAATAAATTTGGCAAGTTAAATTTTATATAAAGTTTATTCTTAATGATATTCTCATTATGAACAAACAGTAAAATTCTCATTACTTTACACATATTTCTTTTAGCTTCTAGAAAGCCTGTTAGGAGGCATTTTTCGAAATTCAGCTGCTAAAAGTATGAAAATAAGGGAAGCAAATTTTTGACAATTTCGAAATAATTAAATGGACAAACTAAAAAATTTGTATTTAGACTCTCTCAAAGAAATAAAAAAATACCTAACCCAGCATTTTTTAAACATCGATAACCATAAATAATCATACAAAAAAGCGAATAAAACAAAATGTAGTAGTGGCCCATTTTACCCGTGCAAAGTCTGCAGTTAATCTTTCATGTAATATTCACTTGTAGGAAGCCATAAGGACTAATGAGTCAGTTTTCCTAATCATACTCGTTAATTAGTTCAATTTTCTCAATGCTTATTATCTAAATGGAAAATAATCAATGTAAGTTATAAAGTACGTTATTTACTTTATAATAATTATACACTTGATAAATTTTCCTATTTTTTAGGTAGTTTCTAAAATGTTTAAACTTTTCACTCAATGTGGCACAGTGCGAATGTACCATTGAGGCTATAGCTTCCTTCATAAAGTATTTTGATTATTATTTTAAAATTAATGCACTAATTTTGTTTCCAACAGATGAAATAATTTTGATTGAGACCCTGTTTATAACCAAATAGAGCTTTAGTGCTCATATAAATGTATAATCGTTAATTGATATATTTTTTATTCGAAACACGCCATCATAGTTTTTATTTTGTCGATAAAATTAATAAATCATATGCCAGTACCAAGACCCCTTGTAATTCTTCGTTATTCACGTACTGGCTTCATTTAATTCGATACTAACGTTTCGACTTTTGTACGATTGTTTCGATTTATAATTTTAGAACTAAAATCTTAAAGTCCTTAGGTAACTCACAGCCCACTCGCAATTTTTAATTAACCTTTTTACTCATTTATTTGAGTCGTTTCTTTCGTAAATAATACAAGGCGTAGTTAAAGAATAGGTTTTAAAAATATTTTATGTAATAATTAGAGAAACAGAAACGGTGACAAATTTTGATTTTCTATCTGTTCACATTTTAGCACTTTTTGCTCTTTCCCGATTTTTATTAATAACCATATCCTTAATTAAATTTCCTTCTGCGATAACAGTGAGATGTTATTTACGAGTTAGCCAGCTTCTCTTTTGTAGACGGACTAATCGTGCTATAACTCTTTTGTAGACGGACTGATCGTGCTTAACATAGTAATTTGTTGGTGTAATATGGTACTTATTTGCTACCCATCGCGATAACTAACCTTTGTTACGATACAATATCCCGGTATAATCAGTTTACAGCGAAAGCACAGCCAAAAATTATTGTCAGCAGATTCTAATGTATTTACTTGCGTCACAAAGTTTATCAAAGGCGAAAGTTTTCTAAATGTCTTGTATTTATATATATCTTTTCTATACATACGGATTATAACATTTGAAAAACATATTACATATCAAAGACCATTTGTAATTATGATTCTTCGATAGAATATCGCACATATCCGATGGACGGAAAAAGATCCTGAATATAAAAAAAACGAGAGTGCTTTAGACCACATGACTGAAGTAAAACTTCAAATTCCCAAAATATGAACTTTAAAATGAATTTACAGTTTTATTCACTTTAAACGTAGAATATTTAATGTATTGAACAAAATAAATAATAAATTATAAAATTGTTCAATAACGAAATGAAATTACAAAATAATAAAAAAATCACCGTTCCTGTAACGCGAGCAAACTCGCATATATATATTTCATGCACTGGCTATGAGAGGAAGAGAGAAATAAAATATGCGTGCGCGCTGCTCTCTCTTGCTCTTACAATGTGATACAGACAATAGGCTTGCACTGTGTCTTAGACATACTAAATATAACTCTCTCTCTTTCTGTCTTCACTAACTTATATCTCCCTCTCAACTTCCGTTCACCTCGCCCATCCTCTAATTTTTCTTTTAAAAATATCTTTATTCATTTACTTTCATTATCCTTTTGGATGCTTATATATATATATATATATATATATATATATATATATATATATATATATATGTATGTATATATATATATATATATATATATATATATGTATATATATATATATATATATATAGATATATATATATATATATATATAGATATGTATATATATATATATATATATATATATATTTATATATATATACACATAACATATGATAATTACGAACATGCATTTTCTTTTTCACCTGAATTTAAATTTACTTAATGAAAGAACCTTTATGTATTTTATTGTACACTTAATATATTTAGTTTTTTTGGTTTTATCCACACTTGGAATCTTAATTATCCTGACTGTATTGTATCTATAATATCAATAAAATATACACGGAATGTGGACGCTATTTTCAAATATTACGTTCGCTTAAACATAACCGAAAATGTATCTTTAATAAACAGTGACCTTATCGAATTTAGGAATCGCACTGAATACTGCACAAAAAGGAAATTCTAACTCACCGCTAACTTTAACTCCAGAAAAATTTTACTTTTTCATATCGTTATTGCATATAAGCACTTTTATTTTATTATACAAATCAATTTATTTTATTATACAAAACAATTTAAAAATTAGTAAACGGATTTTGCGGAACATTTAATGTTACATAATTAAAACTAATATGACGTCTAACTAGATACAATTAAAAAATGTAACTAAAATCGATACAATCACAAAAAAATATCATCGCCATTTTTGAAAGTACTGTCAAATTTCAAGAATTGCATAATTCCTAAAAGCGATTTATTCAAGGTGCATGTTATTACAAACTTTCTTAATTGTTAGTAACACGACTAAGGCCGCAAACAAATTTTGTTAAGAACAAAAAAATTAATTTATTCAACAGTATTTTTTCATCGTATAAAAAATGCTATTGAATAAATTAATTTATTTGTCACCTTAATAAAAATTGTTTGCAGCTTTAGCCGTGTTAATAATATACACGCAATTTCACTTATATAATCGTAACTACCGTAAATATTTTACGACAGAATTTGTCTGTTAAGAGCTGTATTTATGAACCAACACATAAACTTCAATGGCACTGTTACTGGGGGTGAGAAAAATGGATTAATTAAATGTACCTACATTAGTCATTTTAAATCATGGATTACGTTACATTTAATGTCTTCTCATGTTCACATTAATAGAGTAATAAAAACCAAAGAGGGTTCATTAAATGCTAAATACGAATGTCAAATTTATGCGTTCGAAAGTAACGAGTGTCAACCCATTACGTCGTCAGGTAAAGTTATCCTAATTTAGCAGTTGAATAAATTTGTAAATATTGTGTTTCACTATGTGACTATCACATATATATATATATATATATATATATATATATACACAGAGGTGTAGTATAATTTGAAGCAAAAACACTATATCTATGTACATATGTTACTTTGAATGCGATGTCAACAATTGCGGTTTTATTCCTTACTATATGAATATATTCTAGTTTAGTTAAAACTATCAGATGTATACAAACGTTCTTTTCAATTTTTGAATTTTTAATTCAGGAGAAAAGTTACAAAATAAATGAATGACATATTATTGCGCAATAATATTCTGCATGATGTAAATTGTAAATACCTATTGCGTATGGAATTGCAACTCATGCATAAATACATCACCATACAGTTAACATGTCGTGCAATAAGGATAAATTTATTTTATATATTTATAAATTTCATAAAAAAAACAATTATTGTATAAATTTAGTTTGCCTTTGCCGTTGAAATACCATCGGAATATTCAAAAATTGGTATTAATTTCCAAGTTATGGATAATGTCCTCCTGACGTTTCACGAATCATTTCCAAACTGGATTTAAATAATGACGAAAATTATTTAAATACTATCAAAGGGAAAATGCATATAAATTTATTGCAGGCTGTGGCATCAGTCAAAATCAAGAATATTTTGATAACCAAAAGAAAATTTGAAATTTTCAAAAATTAATGATTCACTGTAATTATTGCGAAATTCTTCATGTCACCCATAAAAAATTGGTTCTTTGCTAAGAAAAACTACCTAACTTAGCCGTCACGAATGTTATAAATTTGCATGCAAACTCATGTTTCCTCCAAAAAAATGTTTAATGAATTTTATCACAAAAATGAGAAATTAAAGCTTAAAGATCATAAATAAACTCGCAGATATCAAAATGTTCAGAAATTTAAATACGAAGTCCTGGTTGTTTTCGTTGTTTTAGTTAAATTTTTGACCAAGACTTTCTAAGCAATGACACTTTTTAATAAAACAAAATGTTATTGTGACGTAAAATGCAAATAACGCCATCTGTTGGGCAAGAGTAGCGCTGATTCAAAATTTCTGACAATTAAATTAAATATATTTTTGTTTCTTTGCAAATAAAGTTAATATAAAATATAAATGGATCAATATAAAATAGGAACGTGCAAAATAAAAACGAGCATAATCAAGTGTAAGCGTTTTCTATTACGGTAAACTCAAATGAAAATTATTCCTTGAACTTTGATAAACAAAAAAATCCACACTTACTTGTACTAAATTTCTAAAAAAAAATCACCTTAACCAATTTCCGATATTTCTTTCTTGTATATGTAAAAACCTAACTACATATCTTTCAAGTTTCAACGTCTACTGAAAGTAGGCCAAAGGTTTTGACAATAGTGAGACAGTGCCCAAATTAACAATTTTTCGAGTCGTTATCTCAGAAACTACGATTAAATTTAAATTAATACATCTATAAAATTTAAAAAGTAATCTGGGTTTTTTTTCATTTCCTTGCTTTAATTTAAACTTGTTATATCGAACAGGTCTTGTGTTAGAGAGGTGGCAAAAGTGGTTCAAAATGTTTTATATAAATATCATACGGTGTATGCACGACTGTCGAGAACTTGCCTGCGCGCTATATTGCCCATAGATAAGTGTAAATCATTTTGCTTACACCTCTTCTAGCCTATACAGAAAATAACGCTACAGTAAAATACACTTTTTTTTAGACTTTATACACAAACGGAGCTTACAATACCCCTATATAAGTTAGATTTTTACTTTTGATACCTATTGATACCAAAACTATGAAGAAGGTCGATCGAAGAAAGATTACAAAAACTTTATAAGGTATATTTCTGAAAGATATTTAATGTTATTTTTGAAAATTTATAAAAATGCAACGAAAATAATCATGAAATTTTATTATTTCAAAAATTATGTAATATTTACTCTTCAAGCGAATAACCTTCTTTCCAATTTAAATACTTAACTATAATTTCAACCTTCAATAAAGAAAATACATTCGAAGCTTTGAACCGTTATCACTTAGAATGATAAAACGTAATAAAAAATAATAAACGAAAACACTTATTTTCTTCCTCCTGGAATACGTGCAAGCCATTTACCGTTAATTAGTTGGTTCTAAAGGAAATTTGGAAGTAAAATTGGGTAAATACTAATTACTTGTTACCAATTTACCCGAGTAATATTGAGAAAAAAAAAACAAACCATTAATAAATGTGTCAAGACGTTATAATAAATTGCATTTAAAGTGTCAATTAGCTGCTCCGCATTTTAAACATCCTCAGTACGACTGCTGTTATACCACTTCTGATTTTACACCAAAATTTAGCCCCGTTCCAGGTACACCGAGAGGTAATAGAATGCTAATCTTCATGTGCACGTAACAGTGAATACGAAGATTAGTATTCTATTACCTCTCGGTGTACCTGGAACGGGGCTAAATTTTGGTGTAAAATCAGAAGTTGTATAAATTATTACTTTTGCACAGGAAAAGTGGTAATAATACTGCAACGCAAATGATATTAGGAAAATAAATTTAAAAAAAATTAATACATTTACCAGTATTTTTACTCCATATCTATTTCAATGTAACTTAAATTACATAATCGCCTTGCTCAAAATGGCTACGAGTATTTATCCTAAACATTAAACTTCAAGAGTATGGTTACGAAAGATAAGGAAACTATGGGAATTAAATGAAGTTGTATTAGTATTTTTAAGGTGTAAATTATGATACATTTAATAATATTTAAAGTTCCTTTTAATAGAGTCATGAAAAGCAAATAATGAGAGAAAACAGATATCTTTAAACCGCTACGTATTTATATAAATACATTTTTATTTAGCAAGTGTATAAATTGATAAATATTGCTTTTGAAATATCAAATATTATATACGATTGACCTACATATATATGTGTACATATAATTATAACTGTATATATATATATATATATATATATATATATATATATATAAATTTTTTATACTTTAAATCTACTAGTTATGGCTATTTCGTTTCCCGCTGTGTCTATATTCATTAAAAGTATGTTGTTGAGGGTTGAAATATCTAAGTATATCACATAATTATTAATTTTATTAATAGTTCTTCCAATGTCCTTTGAGAAGCTTTCGGAAAATATTTCCGAAAATAGCGGAAATAATTCGTGCAGATTTAAGAAATATTCTGTTCTAAACTAAATGAGTGGGATTTGAAAGCTTTTCGAAAATGTCATAAGTTGGACAATGCGTTAATAATTTTTAACCTAAAATTGTAAGTAAGATAGTAAGTAAGTCTTTGGGTTCTGTATTGAAACAATGAATGAGTCCTTATAACTTCGCCACGTCTTTCTCTCCATTAATCCTCTCTCATACTTATTTAACCTGAAGTATGAATTTTATTATCAGGACAAACTGATATTGCCTGAACTAAACTAGTTTTACCTAACATGCGTTTTCTAAACTAATTTGGCCTAAAAATAACTAATTCAGCCTATTTTACTTATATATATGTATATATATTATATATATATATATATATATATATATATATATATATATATATATATATATATATATATATATATATATATATATATATAATAAAGGATAAGGAAAAAGAATTCCTTCTTTTTAATTTTATTTGTAGTAATGTTGGTTGACATCTTTACTGATTATCAATACTTTTATATCCATATATATTGCAAATGTCGACATTGTTGACATGCTCTGTGTGAATGATATTGACACATTTTTTTAAGTTTATAAATGCGTTATCATTTTTCTTCTTATAACAAAAGTACTTACAATTAAAGCAAATAAAATAATTGAAGAAAAAACTTATTGTCGCTTCTGAAGTTTTAATTTCCATCAGTACTGGTGTGGAGGGGCGATGTCCAAAATTATTAGGCACATGTTAAAGCTTTCCTTAAGATTTTTTCTGTCTTTCAATTTTAGCTTTACTAATTAATTAAAATGGCAAGGCATTTGATACATCCTTTGTACATATCGTAATTCTTTTTCTGTTAGAATATTAGTATTATTTTTGCATTTTTTTCTATAACCACATTTCTTCCAGCTTTCCAATTTATTAAGATTGTTTAAAAAAGTTAAAATGTATATATTGGAATCAAAAAACCTATATTTTCTCACTGAATAATTTACTTACAATTCCCAAACATTATACACGTAATTCGAGATATATATTTTCATTTCATACCTAATTAGATTTAATTTTCTAAGGTATAAATCATATAATATTATCTACCCAAATCAACATATTTATAAAATAGTTTTGATACTAGTAGTTAAATGTTGCAACGATAATCCATGACACTTGAAAGAAAATAAAAATACGTACAACAGAAAGCAAAAAGTGACGAAGCATACCGTACTAAATTCTAATTATTTCGAGAGCATCGCGCGTAAGCAATACGTATTGCAGCGCAACTCACATGTAGGGTGGAAGAGAGAAGAGAAGGATCATGTGGATGACTGAGATGTTACGTCAGCAACGTTTATCCCAAGTTAACTAAATAAAAGCGGTCACTCCCTCATTCCTTAGAGCGAAATTGAAATAAAATTTTATTCTTTGCTTACGTTGTTATGCACTAAGGAAATGAACAAAAAACTGAAGCATATGACTTTATTTAAATTGCACTGATTAGCTTAGCAGACAGCTCTGTACCTGATCAACTTCAGAATTATCTAACGAATCTATGTCCCGTAAGCTGCAACATGAATCAATAGAGGGAAATGAATTAGAGGCACCAGATTACGAAGCTGATAATCGAAAATATACAACTGAATGGAAATAAGTCTACCATTAATATGAATTCTTAATTGCTCATTACCTATCTCTAAAAAATACAATCTATTTGCAATAAAATAAGTACAATCGTCGCTTCAAAATTTTGCAAATATTCTCTTTAATTACATGAAGACAAATTTCGATACATGTAGTTTACAACAAACAGGGAGCCGTACCGAACCTTATAGTACTTAACGTTACGAAACTTTAATTAATTTACGGGCACTGCTCCTTATTCCAAATATGTTCTTAATAGACACAATATTTTTGAATTTCTGTTTGTCAACATCCTTGATATTTTAGCATAATTGTATAAATTTCATTTTATAATGATTATTAACCTCATCATTTTCCTTAATTGCGGCAAAATACATTTTTATTTTTCAATAATCCAGTATGTAAATTACTTTAAGACTTGAATATATTAAATGGAACAAACGGCAAAATTTTAGTATTCAGGTTCAATTTATATGTTACTAGGGCTGAAAACTATAAAAAAATAATTCAAGTTAAAATGGATACTTCACCTTTTGTCTTTTATAGGGTATTAATTATAAACACACTGATAGTACAATAAACAACATAAAATAGCATATTTCTGTAACACGTAAATAAATTATTCATTGAAAAGTTTAATCAAATTTAATAATACATATAGTTATTGAATTTATTAACCAAAACCCGATAAGATATGCTCAGCCCACCTGAAGATGTTTTAATACAACGAAACCTAGGTCGTGGTAAAAAATTTAAAGAAAGTAGAAATAATACTACATCACGTAGTTTCATTTAATTGTGAATAATGAATTTCTACAAAATTAATGCCAAATATATTCAATATTTAAAAACAAGACATTAACAAAAAAAAAGAAAAATACTCGAAGACCTTTTCTTCTGAAGTAAAAATTGTTTTCTTCATATACATGTTTAAAAAAAAGTGAAAATATAGTGATAGATATTGTCGAAAGATATACATGAAAGAAATGTTGAAAACATTTACTCTTACTTCAGTTTAGAAACAAAATTAATGGGAAACTTAAAAAGCATAACTTTCAACCTACAGCTGTTTACTGATTGTAAAAAAATATTTACAGTGATTAACATAACTACATCGAAGAAATAATTGATTAAAAATTTGGAGAGAAATTCTATTGGAAATTAGAGAAAAAGGCATTCTAGATGAGAATAGAATTGCAATTAAAAAATAAGACGACCAACGACTACTCATGGATATTAAATTCTCAACAAATTTAGTTGAAATTTCAAGTGTGGCCGGAAATTTATTACGGAAACCAAATAAATAAGTTCGCGTAACGCGGTCGTCCGTTGGCTTCCCGCAATGACCTGTCAGGGCGATAGTGACGACCGCGTTCACTTCAGATTCAGTTCAGGAAGATTACAATTTAGAGTGCAATTTCCGTTATATTTAGTTATAAAAATTATTTTGTCATGGTCGTTCCAGAGAATCGGATGATTCATGTTTTAAAAATAAAACTTGCCAACAAAATTTTACTGCGGTTATTATAATTTTACAGATAGATGTATTCCTTTTTCAGTAACATAAGGGTAGCAGGGGTATGTATCAGCAACTAATAAAACTTTGGCTATATGTACGATTCAGTTGATATTTCTAAATATTAAATGTTTATTTTCTATCATTTAAATATATCTAGTATTTTGTTCTAGTAAATATATAATTTGAGTAGGCGCGCGGCTATGGATTATTTGAACGAAAGCCTTCAAGAAATAGTATGGAAGTAGGGATGAAGTACTACAATCATAAATTTAAATTCACTTCTAAACACCAACGTAGAGTGACTTATAGAAAATTATATACCCAAAAAATCTCGTTTTCCTTCTTTGTTTTTGAATAAAGTCGTTCTCCTTCTTTCCAATGACATCAAGAAATAACTGAAAAACTGACATTTTATTTTATTATACACAAAACGCAAGCTCTCCAATTGTTGCCCATAAAAAAATTATCAGTTGATCCCTAAAAATCATCCATTCGACCGAGAAAAGAAAGTAGATGATAAAAAAATAATAAATTTGTGGCTACAACTTTGATTGATAAATACTAAGTGAAGTGAACTGCTGCAACAAATGCTCGATTTTGAGTTTATCGATTGTTTCTCTATAATTGTAATGATATTCCTAGCAGTTTCTATTTGCACGTTTATACAAAAATTCTATTAATAACAAACATGTACGTGAAATAATTTTAGTACATGAAATTAAAAATTGCGGAGACAAAGTTTGTCGACCAGTAAGAATATAGAGTAAAATGTTAATATCCCCTTACCAATTATTATGATCAAAGAAACAAATATTAACTCTTAACTCATATTTGTAACAGTACTCATAACTATACATAATTATAACCCTGTTTTCAAGAGAGGTAACAGGAACGAGGACTTACTTTAAGTTGATGCTGAAAAGGTGAAGCGGAGATTATTATAAGAAACAAATCAACTTAAAACTATGGAAAAGCAGAGACACTTAAAACCAACTATTTTTAGGCGGAATTTTGAAAAGTCTCACGCCAAAAATCAAGAACCAATCTGAAACTATCTATATGTTTGAAAATTTGGCTCAATGTAAATTTAATAGCGTGGATTTCCTTCAAATTTTTAGTAGCCAAAATATATTACCAGTCCAAACAAAATCTATTATCAGGTCAGAAGCGAAAATTACCGCTTCATAATCACTTTTATTACGTAGACTACCAAATCTGGAGAAGATAACTTCATAGAAAAACAGTAAAAACGCCATGTTTGAGTGCGGATCACGCAAAAACCATTGAACAGATTTTATTACAATTTTGAAGTTTTTTACCTAAGCTAAAAAAAATAAAAAACTTCTACGAAAGAAATCTTCAAAATTATTGCTCAATTCTACTAAAACTTACTTATTTAACAGATCGGTACTTAATGATTTCACGGACACATATGATCCTCAATAAGCATCCACCATAAATGTGTCGTTTTATAATTCTCCACTACAAACATTTTTATTTGAATATTAATAAATATTCTTATTTAAATTTACATAGCAGTAATTACAGTATCATCACTATCTATCAGACTATAGGACATCTTCCTTACTGCACCCCATAGAGATAAAATTTGGAAATTTATAAATATATAAAAAAATGTTGGAGCAAAATTTCTAGTAACAAATAAGCGCTGAATTTATTTCTAATATAAAAACCAACACAATAACGAAATTCACAAAATCGTAACGCTAGAAAATCGTGCCAAAATAAATGTGAAAAATTCCTCCTTACAATCGTACATAAATGTACTAAATTATAGTGAGGTACAAGAGGGAAGGGACTACGTAAATTACGCAGACAAGTCGGTTAGGTGTGTTTAAAGGGATTTTTTTACTTATCCTTTTATTCTGCTACTAGTAATCCACCTAGAACCGCATTTTCTTAAATTATGTTTTATCGTAGAGATCTGTGGGATTTATTACGGTATATGTATGATTCATAATACGTTGGTAAATATTATTTATAATTACGATATATGTATGATTTATAAATACCTATACGCAATATATTACATAGAGTAATTAATCAAAACCAAATACTTCAACCATAATATACAAAAAGACTGTAAAAAGATACTAAATCACGAAGCGTAATATTAGTTGATCAAGTTTTTACATTTTTTATAACATCGAACTATCAAAAACATTTCCGCCAAATAAAAAACCGCTAATGTTATAATTAAAATAAAATTAAGATATATAGGACGCTTCATGGCTTAAGCGCATCTCATGAATTCATTCTCTCTTGAATCTCATGAACGCATTCAAGCATCTCTTCTTGCATGAAGACCGCGGAGAAGGCAAAAGGGCAAACCACACACCATTAGGCAATAATTCCTCTCTCATCGTAACTGCGTTGTTGAGTCTATAAGCACAAACCCTATATATTTCAGGATACCATGCAACAACGTCACAAGTGTTGCAGGACGTTAGGCTTCTGGCAATTGCAGACTGCAATCGGTGGACAGAGCTTGCCGGAGAGACAGGTGGCGATAGCGTCCTTTGTACGCGCATCGAACGCAGTGCAGGTTGCCAGTATATTCAAAGTCTTTCATTAATTTGACGGCCGACATAATAGACTTTTTCCAAGATAATGAAAGAGGCACGTTAGTAACACTTTTTTAGATAGAAGAAAGGTACCATAAGTATAATTTTTTTTCAAGAATTTAATGTTATGAAAACATAGTTAATGATATTATTTCATGATCAATGAGTTCCGCGATTCAACTATTCCATTCGTTTGATTTAAAAATGAAAATCAAGTCAGATTTCAACAATATTTACATGTCTGCGTGCATATCACGCACAAACCACTGAACAGATTTGATTGCAATTTTACAATTTTTTATTCTAATTAAAAAGTAAAAAACTGCTTCAAAATAAATCATCAAAATAATACAAACATACAAAAATCTTTATAACTTTAGGACATATATTTGATAAGAAAAGCAAAAATTGGTTTAATTTTTTTTCTCAAAATTTAAGTATTTTCTGATAATAGATTCTTTAAACGCAAAAAAGGAACAATTGTCATTGAAACAATTCATACCTTTTATGATTCGTAAAAATATTTTGTGTTGTACTATTTATGAAACATGACTACGGACATGACTATTTCTATTTTTTATTTGAAAAAGTAATAGTTATAACTTTAAAATGATATTTCTAAAACTTTTCAAAATCGTTTTTGGCTATTTAAGAAAAAAAATTGTTATGTGATAATAATACGACGCTTGACGCTTCTAATTAATCTAAGTGAATTAGGTCGCATCATTCAGAAGTCATAACATTTCTTAATATTATTATATAGACATTCCACGTATAACTTCTAAAAATACTGAGGCCAAGCACCCACCTATGACAAGAACCAGACATAAAAGACTAAATCCTGTTAATATAATCACAGACTTTGCAGTTGTATCATAATTTGCGGGATTATACACACATCAAATGAATTAGCGGGCACACGAATAAACTTCATTGCCATTCGTTAAAGATTTTACTATTATTACTTCACGATGGAATACATCTTGTAGGTGAGATCCTAGCCAATAATATTCAAAGCATATTTTCTTCATAAGTTATTGCACTAATCACCAAATTAATTGCAGTCCTTCTGTATCTCTTTTTTCTTAAAGGGCTAAATCATTCGACATTGCCGTTATATATTCTATCTTGCGGCTTTCAATACTAAATATGTGGTACTCACGTATAAATTTACACATTTTAACACAAAACTTCTGATTGTGAATAGGCAAAAAGCAAGCAAGCAATTCGCAAAATAAATGATGAACTCAAGCAAAAATCGCATGTTCGTTCGCTAACGACTAGCAAATATTCGAACACACGTTCGTAAATTTCGATCACTTTTGCAAGGGTTGTCTTTAGAAAACAACATTCAAACGAACCTGGTACAGAACAGTAGCACAGTGCAAAATTAGATTAGATCACAATTTCGTTAGATGAAATAACCAAATAAGAGAATTGCAGTCGTATTTGTCATCCAAATAAAGAAAAATGTATCAAAATTCAATAATAGGTACGATATTTGAGCACCTGGTTTCAACTTTAAAAAAACTAAATAGTATTTTTTTATATATAATTAGAAATAATATCGAGAAGCTTCTGCGAATAACTGTTGAAAACGAATAATTACTCTCGGAATCCTCAAACCATTTATTTAAAATATTTATACTTTAGAGCAAGTCACTAATGGTTCTGGGCTCAAAAAGTATAAGATGGCGATCAAAAAGTATCCCTTTAATTTTTAACACCCACTGAAGGATCCAACTATAACTAGTGGAGTGATTAGGCTTTTTTATTTTATTTTATGTAAAGGGGAAAAACAAACACAAACTATTTGAAATATTCTATGAACACTAAATACGAAATAAGTTTGTGTTCTAATATTTCCACAAAAAATAAAGTAAAATAAATGCATTTATAATATATCCAATTAAACACAACAACACATAAATGTGACAATGTTAATTGAAGTAAGACATAAAATTAATATGGAAAACACTTGTTATTAACTTTAACTTATCAATTAAATAAAGCTACAATTATGGATTACAAGTTTTCTATGTAAGGCGCTCTATTTAACTAAGTTAAACAAACAATGAATAAAGTTAAATAAAAATAACATTACTGATCCGTCTGCTGTGCATAAATTTCACGGAGCTTGTTCTTTACATCTGATCGAAACTGGGGGCGTAGACTTGCAAGGATGTCAAGAGTCAAAATCTCTTTATTGTACAAGTCGCACAACCACCGTAATGGTGGTCTGACACCGGCGTTTGTTTGTGCATTATCGACATGAAATAAGAGATAGTTACGAGTTAGTTTTTTGGACAGTAATAATACATATTATTTACTCACGTATAGCAAGTACGTTAAGTAGGTTTCTACTTTATTAACTTTCATCCATACTGTTTAATTTTGACTTACTGTTTTAATTTTTTAAATATTAATTATTTAAAATGAAACAGTTGTTTCACTAGGGAATACTAAAAATAACTAACGATGACAATATAACAAAAATGTCTCACCTTTTTACTGCCCAAGTGAGATATGATTGTTTAAAAAAATTTCTACTACAAATGCTGATAAAAGCCCAAAAGATCTTAAAAAATACTAATAATTGGTCAACAATATCATTTGAGAGGCTTTTAGTAGAATATTTTGAATTTCTTTTTTATTAATATGGATGACACCAGTGAATATTAAAAAAATGGACAAACGCATATGAATTATTTACTTTAGAAACCAAATTATCAATAAAAGGTGCAAAGAAACCGAAAAAGGCGTACATAGAAACCTACTTAATATACTTGCTATTCGTAAGTAAATAATTTATATTATTACTGTCCAAAAAAATTTTCAATAGCTTTTGTAGGGAGTCAAGATTTTGGATACAGGTAAAAAATGTTAAACTTCTATCTTTATCTTATTTTCTATTCAAAATAATGAATTAAAGTATTTGTCTTGGCTTATAAAACTGAAACGACCAAAAGTTTCAAAGTAATAAAATTTATAAACGTGACACAAAATAAAATGAGACATAATCCTTTTCAATTACGTTTAAATAATTCTTCGTAAACAAAATAATTAGAGACTGAGGTATCTAACTATAAAAAAGAGTCTAACAGTACGTAAAAAAGACAAAGAATTGCAACTCAAACTTAGATTTAACATTTAATCTAAAGATGGAATCAACGCTACAAAAAGTGCTTTATATGGATGAGAAACTCATACTTTTTCAGCAAACTTTTAATGAGATTCACGTTTCATGAGCATTTCGGAATTAACTAATTTTACAGTGTGATTTCGTAATTGGTACTTCAGGAGGCCTTTTGCATATATTTTTGTTTAAACTGAGAAAGAGTCTGCAAAGTCAGTATCACTTTTTTTTGTCTGAGAGCATATTTTTTATTACCTTCATTTCGAAATTGAACCACGTGACCACTGAGAAGTGAAAACGATAAATTGTACTATACAATCTGGGAAGACCGTACTTATTTTCACACACTTTAGTTTATCCTTTTCGTTAGAACAGTGATTATATCTAGGGATTAAGGCATTAATTCATTTATTATTATATTGTTATTATTATATTTCTTGAATTAGACATACCCACATAATTGCTCACAAAAATTAAGTATAACTTATCTATTTATATTCCAAGCAGTGCATACTTACTATCGATGGTTATCCTGGTAAATAAATGGCTAAACTTGAGATAAAACGAGATGGAGTATACAGAACACCTCAATTACACAAAACAACTGTCATCCTGAAAATATTTATGCTTATAGAAACGTAACGTATAATTGTCAAATATGTTTACCCCCCACAAAAATATTATGTTTTCAAGTGAACCGTTAAAAATAATTATTTCAACCCAATAGTGTCATCATTTAAAACAGGGATGGGATTCTGAAAATGATTAGTAGTTATCGTAACAGCTATGGATTCAGGTTTTTTTTCTATATGAAAACAAATTTTATTTTAAAATTACAACTCAGTCAGTCACTAACTAGCTAGATAACTATTGCCGAAGCAAAAGCGGTAATTTTGATACAAAATGCATGTCTGTGTGGTAGCGGAGGGACTGACCATCTTTCATAACGTATTTATAGGAAAGACGAAGGTAGACGAAGCGAAGCCGTGTTGACACTAGTGCAATTTGATGATTTCCCTATATTTATTTACGACAAACCTTCCAAAAAGATGTAAGTACAATTTTAGTTAAAAATATAAATATGCATTTTCATGACATAGTGAATAAAAATAATGCCTTACCTTCAATTCTGAATTGAACTTAGTGAAGCGAAGTAAAAACAAAATAAGAAAAAATCTGCCTGCACAGAAAAGTTAAATGATCCATTGTTTATTTTCACGTAATTTTAGTTGCTGTGCATAATGGATACTTTACAAAAATCCATAAAAATCGTTTATTTCTTATCATTAAATTTACAATAAATGGTATATATTTACTGACATATTTAATTCGAACCGCAAAAAAACACAATTAATATGAGCATTAAGCTCATATTGATAATTTTTAGACAATACTTGTGACCTATGCATAAGTATATGTTTATACGTAGAAGAATTTCACTGCTATTTTCACTATTGATTAGAGTATTTGTTTCGGAAAATTTTAGTGTGCAAAATATATTCAGGAAAGTTCTTCGTCAATGAATTTTCTTCTCCCCTAAACATGCCAGAAATGGTGGCGCAAAGTTAAGGACAATTCTTGGATGTGATGGAAAATTCGAGAAAGTTCAAAATAATTTGAGAGATTTCTAGATAAACTCTCACTCACTGAATTTTTCTCTCCCCGAAACACACCAGATAGCCATATAGAATTGCGATGCTATGTTTAAGAACATTCTTGAAAGTGAGGGAAAACTCTAGGATTTCGATACTTTCTTCACCAATGCGTAAAGTATTTATTCTTGAATCTTTTAGTGTACAAGATATCAAGAAAATTTAAAGTTCTAGAAAATTCAACTCTTAATTTTCTTCTCCCCAAAACATACCAATTTAAAGTAAGCGGTTTGCAACTCAAGGTTAGGGAATATTCTCGAATGCGAGGGAAAATCCGAGAAAATTTAACATTTAATTTATCTCTCTCCGAAAATAGCAAAATAGCACAATACAATTACAACGTAGTGTTAAGGAATATTCTCGAATGTGCGAGAAAATTTGAGAGAGTTCTATGAAATTCGACACTGAGTCAAAATCTGATAAAACTACCTCAGTATATATTCTTTCATTTAATCTTTTTCTCTTTTAGTTTCAGTGCAAATTACTCTGTCTAGTTATGCTGTGTTTTTTTAAAAATTTGATATACTAGTATTATATCTGATATATAATTTGTTTCCTTCTGTGGTCTTTGTTTTCTATGACATAGGGTATATATTCAACATAAGGCATAGAGATATTATAATACACAAAATAAATTCAACAAAATATTACTAATCGCTATTGAAGAGTATAATGCAAATAGTTGTATACGCTTGTAAAATAATAGACTTCATTAATTTCGTTAATTCCTTTCCAAAAGGGAAAAAGCATATATTAAATAGGAAGACAAATCCAACAGAAAAAAGGAAAATATTCAAAAGGGAATTTAATTTTAAGAAAATCACTGTCAATAAAAATTTTTAAAAAGAAATATATATATATACATACATATATATATATATATATATATATATATAAGTATATATATATATATATATATAAGTATATATATATATATATATATATATATATATATATATACTTAAGTCGTATCTATAGATGTTAGATATAAAATAGAAGGATTGTTAGTGATATCAAATTTTGTAAAATGGGCATCCTATGCTAACAAAGCTTGTTTATTAACATAATTTCGGATGTTAAAAAGACTAAGCATATTATTTCTAAAGATATAAAATGAAAAATATTTATTGACAATAACAGCAACTCGAATATTGCTATGTAACCTATTTGCCAATCAGCTTCAAAGAACTTAATAAATGTGACAAATAGCAGTTTTGCAGTTTTACATTACGTTTCCATATTGAAAATTTGACAAAAATATTTAACTATAAAATAAAGGCTTTTAAGTACAGAAACGCTGCGTTGTGAAATTTGTAACTTAATCTTTCATATCTCTAAATTACGTGTGCATATATAAATGCTGTGAACTTGGGTGTAAACATTTGAAACGTTGATTTAAGCTATGTTTTTACTCACATCAACAGACCTTTATTGATATGACCTGAATATATTATATGCCAAACGTTTGCCCTTGAATCGGGTAAGGTGGATGTAAAATAAGTATTTCTCTTGTCTTAATGAGATTTTAACATCATCTCAAATTAAAAGTGCAAAAAAACAGAAGAAATTCCGAATGAATAAATGTAAAAACGTTCACTGTGCACTATGCAAGATAAGTGAATTTTGCACCTCACATTTGAGAGATAAAAGCAAATACATGTGGAACGCCAAGAGAAATTGAGCAAGCGTTATTCATAAAAGATTACTTCAAATGTGCACCCGCCATTTCTTAATCACGGAAATGAGAACAGGGGACTTTCCATATTAAAACTAGCGTTGATATCCGCCTTCGCGAGAGTGAAAAGAAAAAATGTGGCTGTTTAATTTAAAAATAAGTTTGTTGTAAAAATATTTGACGTTAACATTGAAAATGGCTAAATAGTTTGAGATATTTGAAACGCACAGAACTGAAAAAATGGCCAGATAAAAGAGAGTATCCTACAGTAGTAGATAACCTCAGGTATTAATTAAAATACATACTGACGTACCCGCACTTATCGCTAAGGAGGTGTTTATATATATATATATATATATATATATATATATATATATATATATAGACTTTTTTAAACTTTCGCGAATCGAACACATATTTTATTTGATTTGAAACGGGTTTTTTCGCGGTAATTATATATTTAATGAGTAAACCTAGATATTATAAACTAAGTACTCACTATGTCCCGACGTTTCAGACTGGTTGCACAGCCTGTGGTCACGGGAAGACTGACGATGTATAGGAGTCACCGCTGCGACGCGAGAGTGTTTTTTGAAACTACCCCCACTTGGTTCTACGAAACGCGAGTGTCCGCCTTCTTAAACAATTAATTAGAAATCAACGGTTAAATTTGAACAAAGTACAGTGTGACCTTTCTGACCTTCATTTAGAGTGCAGTGTTGTGTTATCAAGAAGTGACTTTGAATTAGGTGACCGAATTACGTATTTACGAGCTAGTCGCAAGTTCGAATTGTGTACCGAGGGACATGATAACAAATTGCATAGGTTGTTGTCACGTACCAAAGTAGTGAAGAACCAGCATTCGGGTAACAATACAACACACAAGTTAACAAACACGGTAGTAAACTTAACTCACTCGAGTTTGGATGATGACACACAGAGCGTTCTTGAGAAGGGATTGAACTTTGCTATGACATCTAAACAAATACCGTATGAGGAAGTTATCAGCGGTGTAGAGGAGACAATCGTTCGCAACAAAATACCACCAATAGACGCGGAAACGCTGAGACAAGATGTATCAAGGGTGTTGCGTAACTGTCGTCCTCAGAAACCCAATGTCACTGCGGGTGAGCGGCAAGCACTTAAGAACCTACGGGAAAATGAGGAATTGTTAGTTCTTAAAGCCGATAAAGGCAATGCTACCGTGGTGATGTACACCGAGGACTACAATAATAAGGTACGTGTGTTGTTGAGTGACAGTAATGTATATAAGCCGGTATCATATAATCCAACGGCCAGAGTTACAAGACGCATAAGGGCAGCTATACACGAATTTCAGGATCTATTTACGGAGGATGAATACCAATATTTACACAGGCCGGCTATTGTTCAACCACCAAAATTGTACGGATTACCTAAGATTCATAAAGACGAGGTTCCTTTGCGGCCTATAGTGAGTCAAATTGATTCGCCGACGTACAGGTTGGCCAGACATGTAGCTGAAATATTGCAACCACATATAGGTAACACCTCATCCTTCGTCAAGGATTCCCGGCATTTTGTCGCCATTGTTAAGGACATAAGGTTGGAACCAGATGACATAATGGTAAGCTTTGATGTCGAGTCACTGTTTACCAAAGTTCCGTTAAAAGACTGTCTTGATGTGGTCAGACAGATGCTGTGTGATCTCGAATTACCAGACCAATATGGGAGACTTTTGGAACATTGTTTGGATGGAAACTTCTTTTTGTACCAGGGTCAGTACTATCTTCAGATCGATGGTGTCGCTATGGGTAGTCCGGTGGCCATAGCACTTGCCAACATCTGGATGGAATATTTCGAACAGCTGATCGACAGTACGGCCTGTGGTATAAAACTATGGAAGAGGTACGTGGACGACATTTTCTGTATCCTGGACAGAAGGATCCGAAGGGCTAACGAGGTGAATGAATATCTCAACTCGATTCATCCTCGAATTAAGTTCTCCTATGAGCTGTAGAAGAACAGGACGTTGGCATTTTTGGACGTAAAGGTAATGGCGAGACCTGATGGAATGTTGGCTCACACTGTATACCGGAAACCGACTCACACAGACAGATACTTAAACGCTGCATCACATCACCATCCTGCTCATCTTCAGTCAGTAGTCTCCACACTAACGCGCAGAGCTCATGACCTCATGACAGCATGTCCAGGAGGTACTAAATATGAATGGCTACAGAACACGGAGATTGCATGCTAAGCACACTGGAATTAAACACGCCGAGGCGATCAGACAACCGGCTTTTCTACCTTATGTAAAAGGGGTGACGGATAAGATTGGAAACCTACTCAGACGGTTTTCAATAAAACCGATATACACCCCTCTTACAACAATGGCCAAGCAGCTGCGGACACCAAAGGACGTAATTCCATTGCAGAAGCCAGGTGTCTATAAAATCGACTGTAGCTGCGGTCTTTCCTACATAGGTCAGACAAAAAGGACAATCGCCCAACGCATGAAGGAACACATAGCAGCTGTGAAGAACCGCCAGATAAGTAAGTCCGCTATAGCAGAACACTTAGTTGATTCGGGGCCCAATCACTGGATCGAACTTCATGACCCCAAGGTTATTTCTTCTGAGCCTCATTATTTCAAGAGGATTATACGGGAAGCGATTGAAATTAAAAAAACATCCAAATTTCAACCGTGAAGACGGATTCAAATCCTCGGCGGCTTGGAATCCAGTGATTGCAACTAGGTGTTCGCGATGTGTACATAAATCCAAGTGTCATGACACCGTCAGTGTAGTGTGTAGGTCTAGTGTGAACGCGCCTTGGATTTCTACAATCAACCAAGTGGGGATAGTTTTAAAAAACACTCCCGCGTCGCAGCGGTGACTCCTATACATCGTCACTCTTCCCGTGACCACAGGCTGTGCAACCAGTCTGAAACGTCGGGACATAGTGAGTACTTAGTTTATAATATCTAGGTTTACTCATTAAATATATAATTACCGCGAAAAAACCCGTTTCAAATAAAATAATATATATATATATATATATATATATATATATATATATATATATATATATATATATATATAATATATATATATGCATATATATATATATATATATATATATATAAATTGTTGACCGGTTTTTGGAGATCGATAGATCGGTAGAAATGGCACTTCAGCATTTATAATATTTTAGTTGAATTAGGATAAAACCTGTTGAACAAAAGCCATTGTAAAATGGAATTGACATCCCTATATATCTGATAACAATCGTTATTTCTGTCTATTATAAACATGAACTTCAGATAGTTGAAGCAAACAGCACTTATCAGTCATGAGAGTCATCTATCTCATCTATCATTAAGAAAGACCAAAATTACTACCTTGGTTTGTACCAGAAATACTAGTGCACCATTCTGATCTCATTTTCTACTCTGGTGAAAATATTAAGTATTTGGTGAAAAACTAAACCAAATTGAAAAACAAACAAGAATTTCACTTCCATATCATGGCTTATTGGGATCTAGAATAGTTTTGGAAATAAATATAAATAGTAACATCTTTCATAAACCTTTCTTATCAAATAAAGGGAATATTTATACAGAGAAAATAAAAAAATGCCAATGCTAATTATTCCTTTGTACTTAAACCTTCAGTTGTGACTTTGAATTTTAATTGTATTCTAATATGATTTAAATGAAGAAACTTAAATGTATCATTAAGACCCGTCCAACTTATTTAGCATTAAAGTTTCTTTGAATTTATAAGCTTTACCTCAATAACACTATGTGTAACTAATAAATCGAAGCGAAAGCTTGAATTTATCGTTGAGCAAAAGAAAATGAAGCAACCTTTTAATTTTTTGGATAGTGGACTTTGAGGTCACCAACTCAAACTGCTTCTTCTATTCTTAATTAGGAAACCAATTATTCAGAGTTCCTCAAAAATTACAAGACCTAGTAATATCCTCACATTTTCTTCTATAATCTTCCATTTATATTCTGAGAACTTTATTTTTTTCGTGCTATTGATAATGCGGAAAAAATACGTTTAGTATATTATATCTAGCCTTTTCTAACGATATCATACAAGTTATATAAAATTTGAAAATAAATTCAAGTGCATCATATGCCTCTGTTAATATTACCATATAAATATTTGTAAAGTTTTAGCAAACTATGAGAGTTTATAGAATCTAATGCTGTACCAAATGTCAAGTCCCTACATCAGTTTCTGAAAAAATGAGCTATAACAAAAGGACAGACAGGTGAGTGATCATATTAGGATCCCATTTTTACTTTTGATGTAGGAACCCTAAAAACGGACGATACGTTAGCGTCCCTGAGTCAGATTGTAATACGACTGATATCTCCAATGAGATTTGTTATAAATTTGTCGTTGTAATAATATGTCACCTTTATTAACTTTGTCTTTTGCGGAGCCAACTACATAAATATATCAACATGATAAGACGCTTGGCCGCCCGACGCTATAAGTCTCCTCATAGCTCCGAGCCGCATCACCCGCCTTTTAACCCAAACATCCGGGAATTATTTATTATAATCCATTTGACATAATGTCATTTTTGTTATAGTCGAAAAGTATTCCTATAATCCAGATGGCTTGCTTAGTAACCTGATGATATCGGAGAACGCGCGGGCTCGCACTCACTTCGGTGTAGATGCAGATTTCCGAATTAAATGAGGCTCATTATCATCATATACCTTTTTACCAACAATGTACGATTGATACATATGGGCACTGAATGCCTGTAAATATTACATACTTTTAAAACAACATATATGTATAAGTCTTCTGATTGTCAGTTATACAAGTGTTATTTGTTTACAAAAATATATTTTTTAGATTAATTCAACAACAAAACAAAAAAAAATCAGTTGTGTGCTTTGACCACACAAATAAAGTAAAAATTTCTAATTTTAATATATATATATATATATATATATATATATATATATATAAATACAATTACATTGATTTTATATGATGTACAGTATTCGGTAATCAGGAGCTATACCTGATTATTATTTTAAAATACAATAATATACAGCGTCATCTATAATTTTATTTTAGAAAATACTCTTACCCATGCACGTAAAAATTGTCTTCTAAATCACTGAAATTGCTTGTTATTCTGGGGGTATGATTTTTGCATTGGATGCGAGAGGTACCGGATTCAAATTCCAGACAAACCAACCCAGATTTATGTAAATTTTAACGTTTTAAGACAGTCTAATGCAATAACGCGATATAAACATGCTAGTCGAATTAAGTCGAAAAGAGGTGACAATACAACAAAACTGGCCGAATGGGGAATTAGTCAGAAAAATAACACACGCGTATTATATTAAATTATACTCCAATAAAATTTAATTAAAAAATAGAAAGTAATTCTTGAAATTATGCACTCCGTGTTAGACTATGAACTCGCATGATCGATGCCGAAGAAAGTTGAGTTTACCCGATTGAGCTTCACCGACCCGTGCCAACGTCACCGACACCGATCATTTTTTACACTTCATCCTTTCTTCACCTCTGTAGGTAATTTTTCAGAAGAAATCATCCACTGCGCAGACTGTCTCTTAGCTTTGGGTTCATAATTGTACATCCACCCTTCGTCACCAGTGATGATATCGAATAGAATATTTGAGTGATCTTGGTTGATTCTTTCTAACATTTTGCGACACCACCAAACACTGAGATTAGTACGACCAGGATTGAAGTCATTAAACTAGTTATAAATAGTTAGGTGGAATGGAGCTTCTTTATTAAATGCTAATAAAATAAACTGTTACTTTGTTTTTGAGTGAAAGCACAATGAAAATCCTAAAAGGTAACCGAAATAACGAAAATTTTCCCATGTTAAATTCACCTTGATACACACAGCTCCAAATTGCCGCCGATTTGTAAAAGTAACTGACAAATTCGAGCAAAGTTTTGGATATGAGGAAGTCTTGTACAGAAGTGACTTGAAGTTTTATATAAATTTTCTAATTTTATTATAAGTAAAATCACTAAATCTTTACCTAAGTCAAAGTTATTTTGATATATGTTTCCTACCAATTGCTCTGATTAATAGAGGATAGCACTATAAGTTTTGAGAACAGGCTATTCGTAATAATGACAATAAAAAATAAATTTAAATTTCGAAAACCGAACTTTTTCGTAATCCATTAAGACAAGACTTCCTCATATAATGGATTACGAAAAAGTTCGGTTTTCGAAATTTAAATTTATTTTTTATTGTCATTATTACGAATATCCTATGCTATCCTCTATTGATCAGGGCAATTGGTAGGAAACATATATCAAAATAACTTTGACTTAGGTAAAGATTTAGTGATTTTACTTATAATAAAATTAGAAAATTTATATAAAACTTCAAGTCACTTCTGTACAAGACTTCCTCATATCCAGATACGTCTATTTACAGGGTCACATTTTGAATAAATGTATAAGGTCAAAGGAGATTTTCAGTTTAGGCATTTGGACATTTTGCTGATGCTTAATATATATAAATATAAAGGCACACAATTTATCAAGATTAAACTTGACGTGATTAGATGACTTTGTTAGTCATTTGTTTTCCTTGTTAGCATACCATATTCTCATCTCAGAAGAAATAAAAGCATTTATAACATTTTCAAATCTTTACCATATGTAATTGCTATTCTTATCGGTTTCAAAGATTTTGATGCTAATAATACTTACAATATCGAAAGCTATAGCAAATAAATCACCGATATTTTTTCTATAAATAAGCTTATTACTATTTTGAAATCCATAATGCCATATATTAATAATCGTATATATGCACGTGTACTTTCGTAGGTAAAAAAAAGATGGAAACTCTAAAAAAAACTCAAATAAAGTTACCAAATGTCATTAGAGAAAAGCGCTATTTTTAGATACTGACAGAAGCATTGTTTTTAAAAATAAATCGGCAAAATATTTTTCCACAAATGTTTTCCATGATCAGTTAATAGGATATTCGACTGATGTCGTTATTTTTTGAAAAATGTTTTAAAACTGCAGAGTAGGTTGATAAAAACCTTATGATGGAAAAATAATACATATAACAAACAATTAATCCAAACCTTTAAATAGGAAAATGTAAATTTTTTTATTCGTTAAATTGAAAAAGTGATTATGAATTTAGTTTCCACACAAAAAATGAAAAAATTATAATATGAAATATAATTTAAACGCAATATTTATGTAATAAAAATATTTAATAAACTCCATTATAATTAATGCTAAATAACTGGCCAGTGACGTCATAAGTCAGTTGTGTTTTGTATGGGCGTTTTGGTGCTAAGTTTTTAAGTCGTTATAAATTTATAATGAAAGTCGTAGATACGACATATTTATTTTAACCGTTTTCGATGTTACTACTTATTCTATTATAATAATAAAAAAATATAATCAAATACCCTGTTAGTCTTACAAAAAACATTTTTTCAACAACCATTAACTCGAGTAAGATATTTTAGTAGGTCGGTGATACGTATTAGTTTTCAAAATCGTTAAGAATAAATCCATTAAGACACAAGTTAATGCATGTTATGAGCTATTCAAAAATGTTTGTTTAAGTATTGACTGAAGTTCATTAAATTTAAATATAGTATCGGATGGTAGAGCTATGAATAAAATTAGTATATTTCTAGTTATTCTGGATAATACTATTGTGAGTTGATATGGACTTGTGACTTTGTGCTGCTAGCTGCAACTGCTTTCAGACTGGCTCGATGTTGTTTTACATTTTCTTTCTTCGTAATAAATTGAGTTTTATGTCATGATTTCTGATATAGTAATTTTACAAGTTTATTTTAACATAATATATTTGTTATAATATTTTATTATACTCGTAATCTATCATTCCATTAATTGCAGCTCATTCATTAAGCGTTTTAACACTGTAAAATAAATTTCTATATCACCCTAAATTCTTAAATAATCTCTCCATTATTTACTTGATATTATGATATTCCCTTTGTTATATGATGTACCTAACTGTATTATAACACATAATTTATAAAACAAAACACAAAGTTTACCACACTAAAAATGTAACACCTGTAAATAAATACCTTAAATGTCAAGGAAAATAAGCTGTTACCTATATTTGTCGTATCTTACCTAAGTTTGTTGTATATTTGTCTTATTTTTATTGTCATTAATTTCTTTCTCTCGCATTAAGCACACTGTCCTATAAAAATATCAACACGATGAGGCCTTCGCCCTCGCTCACAGCTATTAATCTACCCGCGACAGAGTGTTTACCTCCGGGTCGCATCGCTCGTCTCTTAGCCCAATTATTTATTGTAATCCAATTGACATCTTGCAGTTATTGTAATCGCCTAAAAGTATAAATACAACCTGAAAGTATTAATTTATAGCCTGTGGATATTGTTGATAAAGGCGCAGGTTTTCGTTCACATTGGTGGAATACCGTTGAACTATATTTACATTGTTTAACCAAAAATTCTGAGTAATAATATGACATTTTTATTTAAATTTTATTCGATATTTTGAAAACAGCTAGAGTTTGAAATAGTTATGACAAAAACTTATATTTTTGGGGCCATTATAATGCCGTGGAAACACATATATACTAAAAATTTATATTTCATTTTTGGTAGTGAACAAGAAAATGAAGTAAGCATAGTCATACTGACACGAGGAATCCAGAAGATAAAACTTATAGAGCGATGAATAAAATGTCAGTATCCAAATCAAGAAGAACTAGATCCTGTGGAAGATCAGGGAAAGGGCGGTTCAACATCATATTACTTCGTAACTGTACATTCTGTTGCAATATGGACTGCAGACAATAAATTGCTCGGCCCAAAATTCCTTTAATGTTAATATATTTTCAAATCATGTTGTCATTCGTTATACATTTATGAGAATTTGTTTCTTTAGATGGTTTTCTATTGATTGATATGTTATCATTTTGAAATTCATAACGCACCGAAAGCCAATGATAATGAGAAATGAAAGATGAGTTTTAAGGTCGCAACCATGATGGTCTAAGTGAGCTGTAATCCCAAGGAGTAAATAAGTAGAGTAGTTCCTATTAACGGTGTGAGATTCAGCTGATTCTGGTGATAATTCTAAATTTATGTGTGGACGTCTAGGAGATGTCATAACATGTGTTAAAATAACAAAATCTGATTAATTTTTGAGTCATTTAAAACCTAGAGCTTCATCGTAGCTGATCAGTCTTGTCAATGGTACCAAGTCAAATCGTAATTTTATTACAAAAGTGGTTGATGCTTACAGGATCTTCGCAGCATTTTGGTGATAAAAGTCAATACTGGAATATTAGGCATAAATTTGGAAATTATTATTTTACGATAGAAGGTAAATTGGTTTAGAAATTACGGACAAAAATTTAAGATGGAAGGGATGCGTTATGATACTATTGAGCAAGATTTTCAATTAGCTTCTTTAGTAGCTTGAGTCTGATGCAGTATTCATGGATTAAACGTACATACTTTATTTATTTTTTTATTTAAATATTTAATGGATAGAAGTTCTTAATTAGTAGAAACAATTTTTCAAACACTTTAAATGAGTATCACAACACATTCGTTGAAATTTTGTATTATCTCATCTGAGATTATGTAGTAACTAAGAAAACGCGGTATACATTTTTAGAAAATATGCAATGATGATGTGAATTAATAGTATCAAAATAAAATGTATTTCAAAGTGTCATTCGTCCGTGAAATTGTCCGTGATTTCGTTATAACCAGGAGTTTTCAAGAATTATCGTAATTTTATATTTCAAATGCTTATGATTTTACTGCCTTACAAATGATTAGATGTATTCAGAATCATAGCTTTTGCCCACGACTTTGACCGCGTGATTAATTTAATGCAAATTTAATGTAACCTTTGTGTCAATCTAGGCTACAATTTGTTTCTGTTCCAATTATTACAAAATCCGTTCGCGTTGATAAACACATCTAAACAAGTTTCAAAAAAGGAACGTGTTTCGAACAACCCCTGGTGTTCGTATGCTATCAATGGGAATCTATAAAGTATAACATGTGTCAGCAGCTTATGTCCACGACTTTGATCGCGTGGACAAGATTAATGTAGCCTTTGTGTAAATCCAGGCTTCAATTTATTTCTGTTCTGATTATTTCAAAATCCCTTCCCGTTTAGAAACAATCTAAACAAGTTTCAAAAAAAAAGGGGGAGTTTGTATACAATCAAGAGGAATCTATGAAGTATAATATGTGTCAGCAGTTTATGTCCGCGACTTTGATCGCGTGGACAAACTTAGTGTAGCCTTTGTGTAGATCCGGGCTTCAATTTATTTCACTCCGATTATTTCAAAATCGGTTCGCGTTCAGCAACAACTTCAACTCAAAAATTTTCAAAAGGAGAAAAAGTTTGCATGCTCTCCACAGGAATCACTCCTGTCTTTGAGAATTTGGGGTGGACGGTATTATTTAATACAGGCTAAAATTAAACTTACAGAATTTTCCTTTCCGTCAATTCTAATAGTACTACATGATCAAGTAGTATTATATGGTGTCTCGGAAAAATTACATATAAAAGTAAGCTATAGGTCAATCCATGTTTTACTCTGCTTGCAGGACAAATTTTGTGTAGATTCGTTTAAAAGTAGTTAGTAACAGTTCCCTTTAATAATAGTAGTTAAGTTTAATGGATGGATGGAGGTTTATATTTCCGTAATACAGAAAAATAAACCTCCATCAATCCATTAAACTTTCGTATTAATAATATTGGATTGGATTATATAGACATGTGTTTTTTGTTTATTGAAATAAAAACTGTATCACCAAAACTTGTCATATATTTACCATTATGATTTCACGTCATTTATTTCATTTTCACACGTTAAGCGGACGCGGACACATATAAACATCACCATATGATAAGGCGCTCGCCTTGCTTTGGGCAATCAATCTCCACATGAACGAGCGTTTACCTCCTAGCCGCATCGCACGTCTCTCAACCCAATAGTCAAGGAAATTTTTGTTATAATCCATTTGACGTTTTATTATGACTCTTTAAAATATCTTTAAGTCATGGTTGCATTGATCGCACGTAAGAAATTGATAATTCTAAAGCAGTGATGTTTCAATTGATTGCTAGTTAATGTTGTAGCAAATTATGGTTGCGATAAAGATTACTATAAAAATATTTGTTTGGTCTCTCCAGACAGCGCAAGAATCGATTGTGTCAAATGCTAGTGAATAACATTTTGAATAAATGTTGACCAAATTCACGTTACAGCCGATATCACAATACTGTATAAAATGATGGTAGAGCTCTTCCTCAAAGTTGGCGAATCAAACAAAATGAATAATTTAATTCAGAAAAATAATAATTTAATTAGGGAAATTTCCTTTTACTTTCAATATACACATAGTGAATTTATTCGGTAACGTTATGAAAACATATGATAGAAGCAACACGGTGAGAGTGGCGATAATACACTAAACTATAGTCGAACATTAGCGTATACATTCGTCATGTGATGTCTTTAGTGGTCTAAATCTTATTTAATAAAATGCTTAATCACGCCGGCGAGCACATTAAAGAAGCATATTGTCCTATCGGTTGTAGTAGTCAAATAATCCCCAGATTTTATAATGTTTATCGTTGACGACAATTTATTTTTTTCTTAATTAATTTTTTTTAATTGTTTCATCCAATTTACAGTTAGCAGTAGCAAACATGTTACAATATATTTGGGAATTCCTATATAAATGAATTTTTACACAAATGTAAAGGTATTAGCAATTGTATCCAAATGTAACTCCATTTTTAATAGGAATGTGTTATGATCTAAAATTATTAACGGTATTGGTATATGTTAAAGTACAGAAATCTAAAGAGTCTCTTTTGTATCTTCTGCTATACAAATCTATATGTAAATTCATATGGATACAAAGTCACTATGTCTATTTCGGGTTTTTCATGTACGAGGGTAAAATAAAACTTTAATACTGTCAATATTCAGAAAACCACAAGCAGCTATTTTTCAAAATATTTATAATGCGATAATCAAATGAGAGGCTTCCGTAACTTACCGAAGTTACCCGCGTCAGGTCAACGCTTTAGTTACATTGATTACTTTTAATCTTCATATTCCTATCTCGCAGATAGCAAACTGAGACAAAGGACCAACGACATACCGTACGTCGTTGGTTTCAAACATACCAAGTTCGTTTCTTTTAGTAACAGGATTATTTTAAATAATAACACGTAGGAACTCAATGTTGTTTTCTTTTACCCAAATCCGCATCTGTTCCTGCAATATATCTGAAAAGGGGCAGTAAGTTTCAAATTTTTAACAGAATTGGCAAGCCATCAAGCTAATGTTTCCCCTAGACGAGGCATCTATCAGGTGTGTATCATAATTTGTAACTGACTTTATCAAAAGGAAAATTTTTCAATTCGTTTCGTGTTATATTTTATAGATCGATGTCAAAAGGTTGCATCAAATTAGTCGTCGAAAAACAACAAAAAGCATTAACATAGCAGTATTGGGCATTAATGTAAGGTTACTGATCTTTAAGTGGAAAAGAGACGTTCTAAATTAATACTTTGCTTTAAACCCAAGATTTTTCATATTCAACAGACCGCATATAAAATTAAAAGTAGTTAACGGGAACTAAACTAAATGAAAGGAGCACCCTAAGCGGTAATTTAATAAAGACACTTTCAGAGCATAGATTATTTTTATATAAATTACACGAATTTATCAATCGTCCGTGGTATATTTCCGTAGGTGTGTAGTCAATTAATGATATAAGATTCATAACAGTGACTAGACTGACAGTTACTCTTATTGGATATAAAACCATTTTTCTGAATAAATAATTGTTTTTCGAAACGAAATAAACAAATTAGTTCAAAATCATAAAAAATCCTGCCAATAAATTCACTGACTGGATAAAATTTAACAATTGCGCAAAATTAGAATAAGGTTTAAACTTTTAATTTAGTAGTAACATTAGGTTTTAACTCGATGAGGGTAGTGTGTAATAGAAAAAACGAACCAAGTCCGAATCGTTCCGTACGATTGTTCCATACGAGTGTCGACGAAGGATTCCATAACACCAAACAACATTAAACTTATACATTTATATTTGTTAAAAGCAATGTGAAAAACAAAGTGATTGCTGTAACTTTAAAAACTACACAACATATTTTATTCAATTCGACTTTCGTTGAAAGTTTATTTTAAAGTCCACTACTTTAGTTTTTTTTCCAGAATTTTATATATGTATTAGTTGAAAATTTAGAGGGGTCGGGGAAAGGCCTTTTTCCAAGACTTTAGAAGCGATTATCTCACAATTATTGGCTCAAATAAAAAGAGTTATTTTGGAATCTCTATATCATTTTTTAAGACCTTCTAAGGTAATTTCTAATTTGATTCAATTTATAATTTGCACATTTGTGATTCACACACCTATGTGCACTGAATTATTTTCCATCGCTCAGTTTCATGAATATAGTGCCAGCGTTAATATTATTTTTTCCACAGGTTCATTTTTTCATTGTATAGCGCTTCATAGAAGACACCTGTGATCCATATTTCATCTGTACAGTGCCAATAGTTTCCGAATAAAATAGCTGCTACATACAGCAGGTAGACAGGACGAAATCATAAGGGTTTCATTTTTACCATTTGGGATTTTTTTATGGAACTATAAAAAAGATTTTAAAGTAGGACGTTGTTAGTTGTGGATAAGTTTAAATAAAGTAGCATCATTTGTTTTTTAAATCTCTAAGCTTTTATTAAATTAAATTATGCGCAGCTATAAAATATGTTCATTCTACTTGCCACGGTTAGCTTTTTAAATTTTCTTCCATTTACTTTCTCTTTATTAACCACTACCGTTTTTATAATAGTTATGCCAGTTCACTAAAGTTCCTTTATCTGTGACTATTCCACCTACTCCGTTGACATTATAATCAATATCCCAATATTTATGGAACATAATCTTTATACACTCCAAATAACTAATTGTAATCTGTAAACAATAATTTATCATATTTCGAAACTTGTATGTCAATTGAATTAGTAGGATCTATATTAATTTCAAAAGTTCAAATATGCTAACAAAAACAAATATAATTTTTTGCCTTTATAATGCTATTTGGATGAAAGAAATATTATCAAGTTGTGAATAGTTGCATTTCTTATCAAATATTTAATTGTGTAATGTTATATTAACGAAATACATGATAAATAATTTTATAATGTTATATTAACTGACAAAAGTTATATTGCCGAAATTACAAAAGTATGATAATTATTTTGGAAGGGTGCTTATAACTGTTGATAAATTCACACATGCAGGAATATATTTGAGAACACTTTTATGTATAAACAAATTAAAACCTTTGTAAGTTATTATGAAATTTCCAGATTTTTTTTTACTTTTTGCTATTGTGTCATTTTCAGCGAATAAGTTGGCGATAGTGAATTTTTAACGGGTAGAAAAAAAATATTGAATAATTTTTTTTTTCGGAATGTTTTCGAAGCCAATTATTTTATAAATCAATTAATATTGAATATAAATGATATTGACTAACTACATTTAGTGCTACTTGGCGAAGGGAACGCCTTAAATTATTATTCATTATTATGAACGCCATTATATATTCATTATTATGAACGATATGTAAAACAGCGACGGAGCCTTAAAGTAATGTCAAATTCATCTATATTATTATATCAATCTAAAATACTAACTTGAATAAGCGGGCACGTACCCGTTACTTATTTTTGTTGGCCAATCGGGGTTATATACTGTATTTTATGGCTATGCGTGAATCCGACATGGTAATAATAGCGAGCTGCATATTTTCCAAATAGAATGTGAGCTTGTCACATACAACCATAAATGATTAAGATTTTATTACTAATATTTAGATTTAATGTACTGTACCCCACCAGTCCAGCCCTGCTCGACGAGCACCCGGGAATCAAACCCGGGTTCCCGCAATGCACTGCGCAGTCAAAAGCCATATGCCTTGTAATCAACCCAACACACCACGGTGACCACAACATATTTTTTGTTTGATATAAAGATGTAAATCGTTTATCGCGTCGGCGTTGCGAACGCTGAAGTTTATGAACCGTCCACTGGTGGCAATTCTGTTGAATTAAAGACCATCATAATTATTATAACATTGATAATGAATCATTAGTCAAACTTGAAGTAATTAAACAAACCCCCTCGGCAATATAATATCGAAATACAAAATATTCCTGAGAACAAAAATATAGAAGCCAACTTAGCAGCAACTTTAAACGTGCTCATGCCTTCAAAGCAAGTACGCAATGCACATAGCGTTGCTACCGGCAGTTTGGACCGCCCACGTAACATCGTGGTACAACTGGTTTGCGACGCTTGTGTGACGACGTTCTCGTGGCGGCACGCGTGCGCGCGTCGCACATGCTCTCTTCAGCTCTCAGTGCCCGAACAAAAGATCTACATCAATGAACACCTTACGCTACACAATAAAATACGTTACACAAAAGTACGTGCCGCGGAGAAACAGAAAGACTACGAATATGTTTGAACACGAAATTTATATGAGGAAGAATTCCGTGGGCGATTCTTTCGTAATCAAGTGCGAAAACGATATGTGAGATGTGACTATTCATTCATAGCATATTTACTCCCAAAATTACCTGTGTTTTATATATAATATTTGTAACCTTTTGAGCTCTAGTATTAATGTTAATTATTATCCTATATTGTATATAATTGAAAATAATTTGAATTATCATTATTCAGTCAAACCAACTCAAAAATTTAAACACCGTTATAGTATACCACTCCTGCATAGTCTATTTGTCAATCTATTTGTATTATGTTTGTGTAGTAATTATCTGCTGGATAGGTTTCAACAATTTTTTATTTCTTCCTATTTTTTTCATTTATTCTAATTTAAAGTACATAACCACTAATTTGAAAACATGAACCAACTAGCAACTTTATCAATTTATTATTAGAGTTGTGGTGGAATTAAAACTAAGACTAGTGAACTGCGCATGAATATTCAAGCATCTGACTATACGATGTAATTGTGCTTGTCGAAACTTGGCTCCACCAAAACATATTTGACGCAGAGTTCATAGACGACCGTTACATGATGTTTCAACGTGACCAAAACCTATCCAGCAGCACTAAATAGTATGGAGCTGGAAGTGTTGTCACGATTATGACAAAGTTTATTACAAACCATTGCCATCAATGGGAAGACGAAGATTTAGAGGAACTATTTTTTCTTTGCGAATAAAGAATTTCTCCCTAAAATTATGTGATGTTTATATACCACCGAAAATTTTGCCAAATTTCGATAAAAAACACTTTAATAACTCGCAAAATTTATATGCTGATAACTTGAGTAGCCACATAATAATTGTTTGAACCAATATTTCTTAAAAACATACAGGATACAATTTCTGTTCCACTCATTGCAATATTTAACATATGTAACACGCACTTTTGGTACGTTTTCCGGGTACTGGAAAGTTACATTCATAATACGAGTATATAAATCTGACAGCAAACAATCTATCGAAAATTATCGACCGATATCCATTTTGTCAGTAATATCTAAGGTATTTGAAAAAGTAGTTCACAATAAGATTTATCCGACATTGCATCGGCATATTACTGTGGATTCGTAAAACCGATCAACATTAACCATCCTGTTATTATATATGCAATATCTCTTTAAATCTATGGATAGCAGGACATAGATTGACTCCATCTACACAGATTTTTGGAAAAAACTTTCGACAAGGTTGATCATCTCATCATGCTGAAAAAATCCGCGTTTAATAAAACGCGTAAATATAGGCATAAAGGGCAATTTACTTCTTTGGTTCATCTTCTATCTCAGCAACAGGCAACAAGCAGTAAAAATTAATAATCTTAAATCACCGCGTGTTCTAGTGACTTCAGGGGTACTCAAATGTGTTGACTAAATTGTGTATAGACTATCAAGAAAATGTAATGCACGCGACGTGAACGATAACTTAAAATGTCACGTTCATTTAAAAGTTATACATAACTCAATAAGAGAATAATCAAAAGTTATCTTTAATAAAAAGAACTTATCAGATTTAGAGCCAGCATAGAATACTGAAAAAAAGAAATGGAATTTCCTTTTTCTACTCAACGCTAATTTTAGCCACAGCATAATTTTAACTTTTTCTTATCATTATTGGATATAAGTACTTTAATTTTAATTATAAAAATCACGTTAAATAACGATTAAAAAATTAGTGAATTAATTTTGCAAAATATTTAATGGTACGTATTTAAAATTATCATAACGTCTACCCAAATACAATTAAAAAATTTGACTAAAATCGACACAACCACAAGAAAATATCATCGAAAATTTTGAAGTATTATCAAATTTCAAGAATTTCATAATTCATGAAAGTGCTGTATTCAATGTGCATGTTGTTACAAACTTTCTTATTTGTTATTAACACGGCTGATGCTGTAAACAAATTTCGTTAAGATCATAAATTAAACGAACTAATTTATTCTAGAGTATTCTTTAATCGTATGAAAAATACTATTGATTAAATGAATTTGTTTTATTTATCACCTTAATAAAAATTGTTTACAGCCTTAGCCGTGTTAATAATATGTACACAACTTTACTTACATAATCGTAACTATCGTAAATATTTTATGAAAGAATTTGACCATTAAGAGTTGTAAATTCCTGTATTTATAAATCTATACATACATTTCAACGGTACTGTCACGGGAGGTGAGAAAACTGGGTTAATTAAATGTACCTGCATTAGTCTTCTTAAAGCATGGATTGCGTTACATTTAATGTCTTCTAACATTCACATTAAGAGAGTAATAAAAACGAAAGAGGATCCGTTAAGTGCTGTACACAAATGTTAAATTTATGCGTTCGAAAGTAGTGAATGTTAAACCGTTATGTCGTCACGTCAATTTATCTTAATTTAGCCCTTGTATACATTTCTAAATGTTGTGTTGCACTATGTAACTATTCTCCATGTATTGTATTATAATTAAAAGCAAAAATACTACATGTATGCACATATGTTACTTTGAATGTGCTGTCAACAATTGCAGTTTTCTTCGTTACAATATTGGGTATATACTAATTTAGTTAAAAATATTAGATATGTGCAAACATTCTTTTCGTTTTTCGAATTTTGAATTTCAATTTCAGAAAAAAATTTTACAAAATAAAGGAATGACATGTTATTGCACAAAAATATTACGCATTACGTAAGGTATAAATAACAAGTGCGTACGGAATAGCACATAGAGTTAACACGATGTGCACATAGAGTTAACACGTTGTGCAATAAGGATCTTCTAAAACAATGTATATTTTATAAGTTTAAGATAAGTATAAGTTTAAGTTTGATAAAAATAATAAAACGGCCGAATCTTGTGGGAAAATTTGTAAAATTTACAGCGAGGATTCTAGGATAAAGGATAGCATACGTTGTCGTTGCTGTCTAAAATTAAAAGAGAAAGATGATGTGAAACATTTAATTTGCCACTGCCGTTGGAATTCCATCGGAATTTTAAAGAATTAGTATTAATTTCCAAATTATGGATAATGTCCTTACTAATTTAAGAAAACGTATTCCGAATTATTTCACAAACTGGATTTAAAGAATGCCGAAAGTTTTGTAAATACTAGTGAAGGCAAAATGCACATGGATTTATTGCCCGCCGTGGCATCAATCAAAATCAAAAATATTTTAAAAACTACGAAAAGCAGAAATTTTCAAAATTTGGAAGAAAAAATCAATAAGAACTTTTGCTGTAAATATTACGAAATTCTTCAGGTCACCAATAATATATTAAAAATTTGGTTATGGGTTAAAAAAGCATTTTGCTTAGCCGTGGTGAATGTTGAAAATTAGCATGTAAATACATATTTCCGCGAAAAAAATTTCTAATGGGTTTTACCCAAAAAAAATGTTCAGAAACGCAATAGCAACATCCTGACAGTTTTCGTTGTTTTATTTAAGTTAAAATTTTGTGTCGAAGACTTCGTAATAATATGTATTTTTTTTAATAATTGTTTTTAATAAAAATAATTTATCGCGATGTAAAATAGAAGTAACGCCATCTGTTATGCAAGAGTAGCGGTGACTCGAAATGATTTATATTTAAATATTTCTCAAGAACTAATCGCAAGTGGTTTCAGTTACCAATGAAATTAAATATATTTTTATTTCTTTGCAAAGCAAAAGTGGAATTTTTGCAAATGTACAGCACAATAACGATCAACATATTAATGGATCAGAACAAAACAGGAACGTGCAAAACAAAAACGAAGTTAGTCTAGTATGAGCGTAATCTATATCGGTAAACACAAAGGAACATTATTACTTAACCTTTGACCATGCATATTTTATACAAAAGATTCCACATTTAACAGAACTATGTCTCTAAAAAACATAAAATGAGACAATGTCAAAATTAGTCATTTTTGGAATCAACATTTCAGAAAATTTGAATTAATATATTCATAAAATTTCAACCTATACTATTGTAACATGGTGTTTATTAGTCCTTTGATCATATTTGAACCGGGTGTATCGAACAGGTTCTGTTTTAGAGTGGTAACAAGAGTGGCTCGAAATGTTTCGTATAAATATCACACGATGAGTACATGACTGCCGAGAAGTTGCCTGCGTGCTTTAGCGCGTTGAGTATGAATCATTTTGTTTACACCTCTCCTACTCTACACAAAAACTAACGCTATAACAATGTAAAATGTTTTTTTTAAGTTTAATACACACATAGAGACAAAACCTCACTTTAAAAGTCGAGTTTAAAAATTGGGTACGTTTCGATACTGAAACTGTGAAGAATATCGACAGAAGAATAACCAAAAACTTTGTCAACGTGTACAATTAAAAGTAAATATTTCTGGAAGATACTTAACTAATCGTTGAGAATTTGTGAAAATACAACAAATGAAAGTATTAAAATTGATTACTGGAAAATTAAGTAACATTTACTCGTCAAGAGAATAGCCTTCTTTCCGATTTAAATAATTAACTACATTTTCAACCTTCTGTAGTGAATAGAAACACAAAAGAATATTTTCGAAGCTTTAAACCGTTATCACATAAAACGATAAAACAAAATAAAAAATTAGACACGCAAAACACTTTTTTCGTTCACTCTTTTCCATTATACTTGTTAGTATTGCTGTGTTTAAGTTTATTCTCATCAGAAAATAATTATCGTAATACTTAATATCGAACAGTTATATAGAATTTTGTTAACGTACAATCGAATCAACTCTGTCTCATGGTTCTTAAAACCGATACCAAAGTTTTTATCGTACATGTCTTACAAGTAAATACCCTAAACTTTAAAGTGTGCCTAAATAATAACCTTTTCGGGAAAATAATTGATATATTCTGCTACTATAACTACTTAATTTATATCAAAGTAAAGTTATGGTAGTACTTTAAAAATATCCTTACGCGAAGCAAGCAAATGTTTTCGATAGATTCATTTCGAGATTGTGAGTTGCTATAAAAGGATCAACGGCCGTCTTAACAATTTTTTGCTCTTGTCTTTACATTTCAGTAATGATAAATTATCGGTTTTTCATATATTAAAAACAACAAAAATATATATCAAAATGTCCAGTTTTAAATAATAGAAATAAATTATACATTAATGTTTTGACATTTCATCATGCACAAGCTGTAAGCAAGCCAAATTTAGTGGAGATATTGCCAGATAACTCTACTTGTTTGCATAGTTATCACGCAAAAAACAAACCGACAAATAAGCAAGAAACTCAACTTGCTCAATTAGTATTAACATATCATCTGAATAAATGAAAAAAAAATCTCTACACAAATATTAAATTAGTTTTCTGTTTAACATCAAATATAACAATGATAAAGAAATAATACGTACCATATGAAAAGGTATACAAAAATGTGGCAATCAAATAACATAGCGAAAAACTGATTGCACCAAACTGCAGTCAACTGGGAAGCATCTTTCGTAAGCTTTTTATTGGCGAAAGGTAAAATAGGGCTTTTTGTACAAAAATTCTACTACAGTGGAATAGGAAACTATTATTGAATTTGACTAGTATTGGGCGGCAGTGTTCTTCGAAAAAAGAGGTCAATGTCAAATTACTTCATTTCAGCGTTCATTCCAACTTATTATTCATCCAATCATTCAACTTTGACATATTTTATATTAAGAAAACAACGTCACATGTACTTGTCTAAAGTGGCAATTATTTATTGTTTGAAAAAACTAGATTCTTCAGAATCCACATTTACTAAACGCTAACTTTTCATCAACTATAAGTAAAAGTAACTTCAGTCATAGATCTCCGTAGCATAAAGAGTAGAGTATCGAAAAGAGGATCGAAGTCGTAATGATTCTAAAAACATAGAAACGTAAAAACATATTAAACGATATTAACTTTAAACCGTCCTTTAAAATTTATTAATTACAGTTTATATGTGTTGTTTTTAAACACAACAGTGTATTTAAGTTATATTCAAAAATTGATTTCCTTACACTGATAATACATGGATGTTGGGTTGCTGTTACTTTTTGTTTTGAATGGGTGAGCAAGAAAACGGTTAGGTTTTCTCCCCTGAACTTTCAATTGAAACCCCATAAAGTGTACTAACTTTTTTAAACTCGACACTGGAAGCAACATCACTTTTCGACCTAAGCAACATCCCTTTATTGTTTTATCCTTAACTTTAGTTAGAATGGATGTGGAGTGTGGAAAGGATCATTGGCAAATAAAACTTTTAAGTTATTTTTAGTACTCGTCGTATCGAATAGTCTTTTTTTGGTTAAAATCCTAACTCTTGACTGTTTATACATATTGACTAAATAGATGTACTAGTCTGTCCACAACGAAAAGGTTTTACTGAGAATAAAATAGAAAACAAACCAAAAATAAAAATATTTCATTAGACATTCCAAAAATTTCAATATTCCAAAAATTGAACATATTTTCGGGTTAAGATTTAAAATTATTAACACACCTTGCACTAAATGCGTATATTGCTTGACAAAATCTTGCCACATTCTTTGGCACCATTTTTATTAAAGTTGAATACTACTATATTTGGGGAAATATATTTTTCACTCAATATAGTATATATTTTATATCATATTTTTCCACATTCACAATTTTCTGAAATATTTAAGAATGTCTTTCCATTTAAATTATTTATTACTTACTTCACAATTTACCACAATCACGATTAACGTAATTAAATGCCATTGAAAGAAATTAATAAATACAATCAGAAAAGGAGTCGTCATACCCTGAGATTGAGTTTCAGATTTCAATAATAAAAATGGCGTTATCTTAAAACAGATCCCTAAAAGTAATTCAAATCTGACGATTAATATTCAGGCTGCCAAAGCACATGACATTTACTTCCGCCCTTCTCTCAAATACTATCGAAAGACCATCAGTCGCCAATATTAAATTCACAGCGAATTCCAACAAATGTAGTGGAAATTTAAAGTGCGCGCGTATATTGTTTGCGGAAACAAAATGAGTGCAATCGCACAATGCAATCTGCAGCCAACTTCTGGTTACAATGATGCGAGCTCCTGCTAAAGTATTATTCACAGACGCCACTTATAGTGGGCTTTCAGTTCGGTCAAAGTGACAACTGCACAAAATCTGCTTTTAGAAGGTAATATATACGATATTTATCATTCATTATAGATGACGATGTAAGTGCGTGGCAATGATTTGAACAAAATCTGTTGGAATGACATTTGAAATAAAAGCTTTTAAGTATATGTAAAAATCGCACTATAAGGTCCTCATATCTACTTAGGCATATAAAAAACATTTAAACGTATATATTATGGCATATTGTATTAAAATATCTACAAATATAAAAAATAAATACATTGCGTAGTATTAAATTTCAAAATTTAGAATCATTCCTGAACTGTTTTAGTAAAATTTAGATAAATTTTACTAAATTTGTTCTTTTTATCTATTAATATAATAGAATGTATTAATGGAAGAATCTATTAATATAATGTGGACATTTTCTACAACACCTAGTTAAATTTTTCATAAAATGTTGATATCATGAAATAAAATAGAAATCCTCTTTGCTCTTTCAATTAATATTGCATATGACACACAAAATCTGACAAAACAGATTTCAGTGCCTAAATATTTTTGAGTGTTGGGTACTGAAATAGATAATGTGCTACAATATTATTCCAAATTTCAAGTTATTGCATGAAAAGGTTTCGGAAAAAAATCCTTGGTCATTATCAGCAATATCTCTAGGAGTGACTTACATAAAATTGTTAAATAAGTAATTTTAGAATCTTACAACTTACATTTTCAACTGATACTCTACACGATGTGTGAAATTAATATAAATTTCTTTTTATTAAGTTATTTGCGTCATGAAAATGTATATATTGTTGAAATGTAATTGGATATATGCGGGAAAATATGTTTCATTACTGTGAACTTCCAACTTTCTATGTCAAACTGTTCCTAAGAAATTTTTTTTTCTTTTTTTCCTTTTTAAGGTATCGAACCTTAAAATGATTCAATTGCATATCAAAATACATCTAAAAGGTTTCGATAATATGACTATAAAGTGTAGATGATCATTCACACTAAAATAGCTTATACCCAGATGGAAAGAAAAAGTAGTTACCTACATGAATGTTAGTGCGGCGTATTTGCCCATATGTTCACGGTAAATTAGCGTAATTATCTTCATTAAAATACTAATTCAATATTGATTTGAAACCGTTTATTATCAGGTTAGGTATAGATGCAATAAAAGTTTCAAATAATAAATGAACGGACGATAAGTATCAACGCTGAAAACTGAGGTCAAGATTTTTAACGAAAAGGAACAATGCTAACAACTCAAGCCAAAATATTGTTTCATTAAGATTTTAAATGTCGAAATTTATGTTTGCGATCTCCGAAAAGAAAAAATAGCACTAATAGCAATTATTAGGTGGAAGTGAATTTGCAAATAGGTACCACCACCGAACCAGACTTGAGAACAAGAGTCATACGAAACATTTTCTAAATACGTGGATGAATTTCAGTACTTAGAAAAACATTAACAAACGTACTTATGTATGGATTTCATCCATCCCTCATTAGAAAAGTTCAAATCTAATTGTGAGATCTCATATTAATTGCATCAGTACCTTTGTTAAAAAGTTACCCTGCAGCATACTTATAGAAAAATTTCCACGTCAAATTGCGAACTGATATAACTAGATTTAAAAATTTAAATTACCCGTTCTAACTCAACGTTAACTTTGAATACTATAAAACTGTACACTTTTCTTTCATTATCAGACGCAAGTTCTATACTTGGTGTATTTTTATGTACTTTTCGCTACTAATTTGAAATATCTTCAACTGAAATATGTTTGTGAACACATTTTGCTGGATAACTACAACGTTTATTCGAATATGATGAAAAAGATTTCATTGCAATCAGTATACTATTATTCCCTATATTTTGAAAACAATTTACAAGTCTAATAAAAAAGAGATATTTTTTCTGTAATAAAAAGCAATTAATTAATTTGTGTGGCCCATCAGGGCCATTTCCTCTGACTACATTCATTCTAAAAATATTTATCTAGCGTGCGGCTTCGTCAAATCTCATCCATGCATGTTTGTCCCTTTATTTCAAGACAAGACCTGGAGTTTATACAAAAGATTAACGATTTCACATTTTGATATACATACAAGCCATTTACCACTAATTAGTTTATTCTGTAAGTAAAATTGGGTAGAAATACTAATTATTTATAATCAGTTCAACTCTTGATATTAAGATGACATTTTTATTTGAAAAAAAATGTGACCAGTAACTTGCAAAAAGACAACAAATAGACAGCGATAATTACCTTTCACATGATCAGATATCTGGAAGAAAAAGTGCAGCAAGGATGTTAATATTTTTCTGCGCGAAATAACATTCAATACGCTGATCACACTTCATATCACAGTCTTATTTCATCCCAAAAGTTGACACTCATTTGAAATCTATTTGAATCAATCGACTCTATAAAAGAATAAACCTAAGAAGTGTCCAGAAAAAAAACAACCCATGGATAGACCATTAAAACCCCTCATGGATAGGCCGTTAAAATATCTCAAACCATTAAAATAAATTGCATTTAAAGTATCGATTACCGAAACCCGACAAGGTGTCTCCTTTTAATTATATTAATCAATTTTTTCATCTCAACAACATTCGTATTTGAAGAGTTAAAAAAATTTGAAAATTTAATAATATTGTCGGAAGAAATACGTGACATAAATTTTGAAGAAATTTACCCCGCATTTTATTTAAGAAATAAATGAACAAAAAACTCAAAAAGCTTACCTGTTAATTTAGAGCTGTTTATTTATTGTGATGAAAATATTTACAGTGATTTACAAAATTATGTCTAAGTGCAATTAATAAATAAATAAAATTAGACACGACATTCTTGATGCAAGCTTTCGAATCGCAGTTAACCACTTTTTATTTTTCAACAAGCAAAATAATTAGATTTCCCTGAAAAATAAGACGATAAACTGCCACTGATGGATATTAAATTCTCAGCAAATTTCTTTAACAACTATATTATAGCGTAAACTTCAAGCATGGCCGGAAATTTATTACGGAAACCAAATGAATAAATTCACATAACGCGGTCGACCGCTAGTTTTCCGCAATGTCCTTTCACGGCGATGGCGGAAACGGCGTTCACTTCCTATTCAGTTAAGGAAGATTACACTCTAGAGCGCAATTTACGTTTTATTTAATTTAGGATAAAAATTAGAGAGTGGCTTCAGAGAATCAGATGAAACAATAAAGAACACAAAAACTAACTAGCAAATTTCGCTGGCATTAATGTAATTTTATAGACAGACATTATTCCCCCTTTCAGCAACATAAGAGTAGTGGCAGTGTGTATAGACGAATACCTAAATATTTGTTGTACATACGATTCAAATGAGTATTAAATGTTTATTTTCTCTTTTTAAATTGAGGATAACAAAAATAAAATCACTTCAAAAAGTTTAGTCCTCTATCAAGCATTGCCACACAAGTTGGTATATACAATATTATCGACATCATCTTTCGTGATACTAAATTAAATAAATCTACTATTTCGTTTTAAGTGAGCCTCGTAAATGTATTATTTAAGTAGACGCTCGTCTATGAGTTTTTTGAACGAAAGCTTTTGAGAAATAGTGTGGAAGTGGAAGTGAAGTACTTGGCTCAAAAATTTATATGAGCTTCTAAACGTCAATCTCAAGTGGCTTATAAAGAATTGTTTACCAATTTACCCGGAAAATCTCGAAAAAGAGTATTTCGACTTTTTTTTAAATACTAAATAATTGTTGCAATTTTTAATCAATTGGTGATCCATGCAACCGAAAAAGTAGCAAGATGACAGCTTTTATAGTAAAAATTACTATAAAAAACGGTGGAAAAGTAGACACTTAAAATCAACGTGCAAAAATAACAACATGGTTATTAAGTGGAATTTTGAAAATTATCCCGCATAATATTAAGAATATATCAAAATGGAATGGGCAGGCGGCGGCGGGCTCGACAGCGGGTGCGGCGTCGGGATGGTATCGGCAACACGGCGTCCGCACGGTCAACGCGCGGCAGCCGTGCAGTTTGCACAGGTAATTCCGCGGAATTTAATTAATTTAATTTTTGTTATCTGGTAAGTAGAGTTAACACTCGTCATAAATCCACTTGAGAGCGCGGCTACACTCATATTGTAGCGTCGTTTAACTGCAGCCAAAATGGTCGTTTTATAATCCTCCATTGATTACTTTTTTATTTAAATGTTAATAGATATTTTTATTTGATAACCGACTTAACTTTATTGTATAATCACTATCTCTCAGACTCTGGGACACCTTTCCTGGTACATCCCATAGACATGGAATTTGGAGATCTAGAAATGTATAGAAAACTGTTAGAACAAAATTGCTAGTGACAAATGAGTGCTAAAATCGTTTCTACTTAATAAAATCTTAAGCATAAAAATAAGTTTTAAAAAATTCGCGTGCCCTTATGTATGCACATTAGAATCTATACTTCTTCGGTATAATACAAGAATAACTTTATTTAGTACGCAAATAATTAATGGAAATGAAATAAAAAGGATTAGAGCGCAAATATAAATACGGTTGGTAAATTCTAAAGTCAATAAAATAATTAAATTTTTAATATTTTATAATTTATAATGCGAATAAACACAAACCGAAACTTAACCTAATTTGAGGAAATACACTTTAAATATATTATATAAAGTTTATTAGCACTATTTCTATCGCTAATATTCGGAATAAATAATTTTATTGTTATACGAACCACTATTAAATTTCAATTTCTAAAAAATATTATTCAAAAGTACAGATATAACTTAGATATGTATGAATACAAAACACATGTTGTGTATTTACAAATACCTTAAATGCTAACATGAATATAATATCAGTCACTACACGCATGGTTAGTGAGCAAATTCATCCTGTTGATTTTTATTGCAACGTGCACGTACATCGTAAAATTTCACTCTCATTTTTTTTATAACGCGCCTAAAAAAATACAACTTCAAAAACGCTTTCTATGATTATTGTACGCTAAGTTTAAATTCTTTAATTTTCTTCAGAATGCAGAACTTAGTCTTTTTTTTATTTCTCGAAACATTAACGTAATTCTTACCGACAACACTGGTCAGAATATTTTTTGCGAAAATAGATGTCTTATGCTATTTCCCTTACAATTCGTACATATATACATCAAATTAGAGCGAGGAACCAGATGGAAGCGACTACACAAATTACACAGATGGTTCGGTTTAACATATTAGTTCTCTTGTGCCTTTATCCTATACCTAGAACCGCGTCTTCTTAAATTATATTTATCGTATGGATCTGTGTGATTTATTACGGCGTATGTACGTGTGACTTATAAATACGTACGAGTACATATGTGCGTGTGACTTATAAATACGAACATATGGTATATTATACAGAATAATTAATCACAACCAAATATGTTATTTATTAACTTAATTTCCGATATCAATAGACTAAGCATATTATTTCTAAAGGCATAAAATTAAAAAAATAATTATTGAAAATAAAAGCAACTCAATTGTGACCGTACACAACTATTTGCCAACTAGCTTCAAAGAAATTAATAAATGTGACACGTAACAATTTTATAGCTTTACAAGATGTTTCTATATGAAAAATTCGGCGAATATATTTAATATAACATTAAATTTAATCAAGACTTTCTTAATTACAGAAACATTGTGTTTTGAAATGTGTAACGTATCCCTTCAGATCTCGAAATTGCATATGAATATATGAACATTGAATATGGATGTGAACATTTGAACTATTGATATAATCCGGGTTTTCTCTCATTATGCCAAAAGTTTTCTTTTGAATCGGGTAAAGTAGATGTAATATATATATATATATTTTCAATTTTCATTTAGTATGAAAATTACGAATGAGAACAGATATAAAATATTTATGTTAATGGGAATTGAATCTCACTTTAAACTAAAAAAAATGAGAAATTTGTGTCAATCCGGGTTATAATTTATCTCCTTTCCGTTTATTTCAAAATACTTTCACATTCAGTAACACCCTAAACAAGTTACAAAGAGGGAAAAACTTTGTATGCTGTCCACAAAAACCACGGACGAGTTTGAAATTTTGGCGTGCACGGTGTAATTAAAAATTGGTTAAAATCAAATTTACAGAATTTTTCTTGCCGATAATTTTAACAGCCTTTCGTGATCAAGTAGTATTATTTTATGTCTAGAATATGTAAAAAAATAACCCATAAAAGGGATAATACATCGAACGCTATACGACAATCCAGATTATAATCTATTTGCATACCAAATTTTGTGTAGATTCGTTTAGAAGTTTCGTAGTAACAAACTAACAAACATCCATCTATTAAGAAGCTGCATCACTGAAACTTGTGGTATCTTTACTATTATTGTTTCATATGATTTATTTCATCTTCACACGTTAAGTGGACACAGCAGCATAAAACCTATACCATGATAAGGCGCGACGAATTAACGATGTGATGGCAACGCTTGGAGCCATCAATCTCCACACGACCAACCGTTTACCTCCTAGCCGTATCGCACGTCTCTTAAACTAATTGCCAGGGAATTATTTATTATAATCCATTTGACATTTTGTAATTTTTATTATTGCTGAAAAATATTAAGTCAATTTGCAAGATACCGCTCGGCAGCTTGGTGTAATATTGTTGGCCAAGGGACGTTATCGTACTCTTTTAAGGAGTGTATAATATTCAAAAGATTTATCGAGTCTCTTTAATATACCCTTAACGCATGGTTGCATTGATTGTACATAGGAAATTGATAAATCATACACTCTTCTAAGGCAGCAATGTTGAAATTGATTAGTAATTATTGTTGTAACAATAACACTTGCGGTTCAATGTACTGATTACCATAAATGTATTTAATATATCTGGCGATACGTTTGTAGAAATCCATTATCACTATATCTCCTATCCCTATCCTATATCTCCTATCCTATATCTCAAAAACTGCACAACGTTCCTTATTCAAATTTTCTTTCACACGATTTCCTTTCAAAGTTAGTTTTAAGTTATACTAATTTAATTTTTTCACAATTTTATACACGTTAGTTGAAAAGCTAAAGGGCAAAATATTTAAGTTTTTAGAAACACATATGCTACCAATTTTCGACTTAAATAAAAGTAATTTTCCAACGTCTATATAATATTTAAGACCTATGTAAGATACCCCACACACCTATGTGCAACGGATTTTTTTCATCCCTCAGTTACGTGTGTGGAGTGCCAATCATATTTTTCATATTTCCGCTATTTTATTGTAAAGCGATTCATAGAAAACACCTGCCATTCAAACTTCATTTATACAGTGCCTTATTAGCACTGAATAGATGAAATTTGAATTGAAGGTGTTTGTGATTTACTGACAAATAAACAAACAGACGGAATCCGTTTTTGCCATTTAGTTATGAAATCCCAAGAAGGATTTTAATGTGGAACATTATCTGTTGTGGATAATTTAAATGAAGTGATAATATTTTCATTATAAATATGAACATTGACTTAACTTACCAATTCATTAATAATACCACTAACATTATACAGGTATCTCGGCATTTTTGTCATCTCCACGTTTTCTCCATGGGTGCGTTTATTTTCAATTATATCTTTGAAAGAGAGTGCACTCTCTTTCCCCTAAGATTTCAATCGATTTCGTCTCTATTAGTGTTGATCGAAATGACACCGCAAGGAGTCATCTTGAAGCATGCGTTGTACGTTTTTATATTTTGAGGAAAGTGTTTTGATTCCGGACTTTCCCCGGTCATGTAATGTAGAAATTCCTGCGGGGGTGCTTCCAGTGGTTATAATCGAATTTTTTCATTCATCCCACAGATTCCTGGTGTTTCTTTACTGAATTTTTTTCGCGTCGCAAAATTGTAAGATGTTGTCCATTTCACCAATTACGACGTGTTTGTGTTTATTGTATTCTTTCGTCGAGTTGCAATGGAATAATTCGTATGTTAGGTTGCACTGTTTACATATCTTCGTCCGCACTTCTCGTAGGGTAATATTTTCATGGATGGCTTGCGTTCGCAGTCGTTTATTATTATTAAGATTGTGTCGCAATTCTTGATTCTTCAATTTGTTCATTGCGTTGCTCTTCGGTTTCTCTGCTTCTCATGGTACTCATTACCTTTGGTTGGGAACGTAAACTTGCTTCGTGCTCTTTAATTTTTTCGCTTTTTCTTTTATTTGGCTGTTTTACTTCAGAACTGGCAAGATTTTCTCTTCTTATACTTTCGAGCATTGCATAAAATAGTCAAAATATTCAAGTCAAATTTTTATTAAGAAATACACTAAGTACACATTAAACACTTTTCACACATAGTTTTCGATTTATATTCAGTCACTGTATCACTTGGATTACTCACACTTCACTGTTTGTTTTTATTCACTCACTGCACCACACTGATAAAAAACTGATATTCGAACACATGATGGATTTTGATTTATATACGCCTACCAATGGATAGCCTCACCCATACAAAAAAAGGCTTCGAATGGTCCACAACATCCCAGAACATTCCACAACATTCGAGTGTGTTTTGAAATGTTCCATAATTATCTGGCATGTTTTGGAATATTCTAGAACGTGCCAGACTATTCATAATTATTCCATGACATTCCAGAATGTTCCGGGATGTTGTGGAACGCTCATGAATAGTCTCGAATGTTCTTGACTGTCCTAGAAATTTCAAAACCGCGAAACTTCCAGCCCTTAAACACAACCTTTAGGTTTAAATAGGGAACTTCTTCATGGATGGGGTATAAAGGGCTATAATTTCCTTGATCATACCGGAACTCGTTTCTGAATTTTAGGGCCACGCACATTTTATACTTAATTTTATAATATATATTGATTGATTAACAATATAATAAAAGTTTGAAGTGAAAAACTAAATACATATATAATATGTGGATGTAATTATATATAATGGAGCGATAAGGATAAAAAGTGAAAAATAAATCCGTAATTTTAGACATTCGCCTAATAAATCTTTTTCTCTTTTTTATTCATGAATTTTGAGCATGTCGACAAAGTCGACATTTGATTATTATATTGACATATTTTGATATATTGACATATTTTTCAAAATTAGAAATGCGTTATGATTTTTCTTTTCATATGAAATGTACTTACAAGTAAAGCAAATATAGGAAAAACATAATGTCACCTCTGAAGCTTTAATTTCTATCGGCACTGGTGTGGAGGAGCAACGTCCTAAATGTCTTGACGCACTGAACGTGTTAAGGCTTTCCTTATGAGTTTTTTTGCCATTCAATTTTAACTTTACTTAATTAAAATGACAGAGAATCTTGATACATCTTTTGCACATGTAGGATTTTTTTTTCCTTTAGAATATTAGTATTATTTTTGAAGCGCTTTTCTGTAACCACATATGATTTCTTCCAATCTGCCAATTTATAAAAGATGATTTAAAAAATTAACATGTAGATCTCGGAATCATAAAAACATATATTTTGCCAATGGAAAATTTACTTATAGTTCACAAACATTGTACACATAATTCAAGATATACAATTTCATATCCGTAAATAGTTACAAAATGGATTCAATTTAAACTACCTAAGCAAAAGTTTTCCAAACACGTTAACATTATCACACCTTACCTAAAAATTTAGTTCAGTTTTATTATCTATGTTTTACTTTGTTCATAAGTAAGCAAAATTATCAGTGGTCGTTAATTTTTCGATCTAACCATTATTGTTCTCAAACTATCTATTATTGTTTAATCGCAAAATATTATCAAATTCCTCAACTAAATAAAACAACAAAAAAATTGATTTCTTCATAACTTAATACAGTAAATGGGATGTTGTTATTTTTGAATTTTTCAAGAAAATGTAATACTATTTATAATACAAACTTTATTATAATAGAGTTATAATTTACATAACAATATTTGCAATTTTTATTACCAGTATGAACGCCAGTTTGTGTTTTATTAAGTGAGTATTAGAGAACACAAAATAAGTAAAACCTACAGAGCTTCCATACTTCCATTATTTTACATCGGCTCATCTTTATATTCCATATCACCTTGACAGGGCAGGGGTATCTCCTCACTGTCGTCTTCAATCCTTCTTTAACTCTTCATGTCCCTGACATGACACTCTCGAATTACATAAATTGCTAGACACATTCCTAATAGCAATGGTTTGTGTCTTTTATACCGCATCTCATTTTCTGGGTCAACCGCGTTCTGATTGGAGCCCAATATGCCCTATCGCTTTCACACAAGTCTTTCAATTTAGCTTGCATATCTACATATTTATACCTCAAAAAACAGAGCTCATTATCAAAGCCTAAATCTTCTAAAACCTTGTTCACCAAGCTCTGAACCAAATCTCTTTTGAGTTGGTTTTTCGGCAAATAAACATCAAATTGCTATTTTTAAAGTAGATCTATATAATGACAGGCCCGAAACAGCCTACCCAATTATGTTAATTTTTTAAGGTTTAAATCCTACAATATTCTCTATCCAAATCGACATATGTAGAAAATAATTTTGGAACTAAGAGTTAAATGTTGCAATGATAGTCCGTGACATTTGAAAGAAAATAGAGAGACGTACAACACAAAGGACAAAGTGGTAAAGCATACTAAACCCAATTATAATTATTTCGATAGGTGTCCGATGCAAGGTCATGCGGATGCCCGAGCTGTTACGCCAGCAACGCTCATCACAAATAAACTAGACAAAAGCGGTCACTCCCTCACCCCTTAGAGCGAAATTAAAAAAAATTGTAATCTTTGCTTTTGCTGTTATACATTAAGAAAATTAACAAATGACTAAACCATAATATGCTTTTGTTTAAATTTCACTGATTAGCTAAACAGACAACTCCGTACCTGATTAATTTCAGAATTATCTAACAAACCTGTATCCCGTAAGATGTAATATGAGTCAATAGAGTGTAATAAGTGTACGCTATGTAATTGTGGTGCTCAAAATTGGTAAGTATACAATTGCGTAGATATTTTTGTAATTTCAATACGAATTCTTTAATATTCATCATCCACTTTCAAAAAATCCAGTCTATTCACAATAAAATAAATGCTATCTTCATATTCTTCTGACAATTTATAAGACAAGTTCATAAAAAAAACAAATAAATAAAAGGTCGTGCCGAGCCTTATGGTACGAAACTTTAACTAATTTACCTATACTGTTACGTATTTCAAATACATTCTTAATCGACACAAAATTTTCTAATAATGTTTTCCAATGCATTTGATATTTTAGCGCAATTGTATAAATTTCGTTTTAGTTACGATCATTTTTGAAAAGCAGGTATTACGACAAAATTCGTTTTTGTTTTTCAATAATTCGGTATGGAAAATACTTTGAGATTAGAATAAATCGAAAGGAACAAACGGCAAAATTTTAATACAAAGATTCTATTTACTTGTTACTATAGCTCAAAATTATAAAATAATCATTTAAGATAAAAGGGGTATCCCCTTCACCTTTTGTATTTTATACGGCATTAACAATAAGAACACTGGTAGTACCATACACAACATAAAATATCACATTTCTGTAACATGTACCATAAGTTGTTTATTGAAAAGTTTAAAAAAAATAGATGATAAGATTAGATGTTCACTTCTAATCATATTAATAAATTTATTAAAGACAACACTTAAAAATTATTAACAAGATTTTAACAAAAAATTAAAAATGTAAAAATGCTCGAAATACTTTCTTCTAAGGAGTAAAGTATTATTATAAACTTTCATGTTTAGAAAAATGTAAAAATTTAGTAATACTGTTGGAAGAAATAACTTAAAATAAAATGTTGAAAACATTTACGCCGTCCTTTATTTTAGAAAAAATTAGCGGAAAACTCAAAAAATATAGCTGAAAATTTATAGATATTTATTGATTGTAGTGCATAGATTTATAGTGATTGGCATAATTGCATCCAAGTGCAATAGATATATAAATAAAAATAAACACGATATTCTTGATACAAGCGTTCGAAACGCAATTATCCAATTTTTATTTTTCAACAAGCGAAATGAAATAGATTCCCCAGAAAACAAGACTAGAAACAGCTCTTCGTTGATATTAAATTCTCAGCAAATTTCGTCCACAAATATATTATAGCAGAAACTTCAAGTATATCCGGAAATTTATTACGGAAATCAAACAAATTTTACTGGCATCATTATAATTTTACAGACAGATTTATTCTCCTTCAATAGCATAAGATCAGTAGCAGTATGTATCGGCAAGTAACTACACTTTGACTGTATATACGATTGAACTGATTTTTCCGAATCTTGAATATTTATTTTCTATTTTAAATTTAGGACAACAAAAATAAAAACACTTTAGAAGGAAATGTTCTATCCCCGTTAAGTAAAGTCAACCAAGTTTATATATGTAAACGACCTTATAGGCGTCTATTTTTCGAGACACCAGATTAAATAAATGTATTATTTCGATTTAAGTGTGCCTCGCATGCTTTTAAGTGGGCATTCATCGATGAATTATTTGAACCAAAACCTTTAACCTGTGGAGGTGGAGATAAAATAATTGAGTCAAAAATGTATACGTACTTTTAAAGACCAACGTTGAGTGGTGTATAAGAAATTATATAATCAAAAAAAGAGATGGGATGTGGCTGGGTTTGGCTGTGTCATGTACACAGCCGTGTATTGTACGTGAATACATCTATGTAACGGGTTATATTTTTTAAATAAAATATTTTTGATACTACTTTTCTATTCTGACACCTTATTATATTCAGTGTCACTACTTTAAACTAATGTTTTATATACACTCGATAGGTTTTGACGACAGCTGACGATTAAAACTTAAACGAGCATCATAGCTTTTTCGAATCAAAAGTTATACTAATTGCAAATCTCGATACGCAGCTAAATAACTTCAAAATGGCGGTGCTTCCCCCTCCACCGCGCGTGATGAGTCACTGTTCTCGCTTATCGTAATTAATTCTTTGATCCTTTAGCTATCCAGTGGTATAATTTTTGATGTAGAGGATAGATTCGAAACTGCAACGCCAAACTGTATACCCAGATTTTGATGTCATTTAGTTTTTTGGATTTTGCCCGTATTGTAGCAAATTTAAAGACGTATTCACGTCAAAAAATTGTAGAAAAAAATCATTCGCGTTCGTTGTAAATACCTTTCATACAAAATTCCAATGACATCGAAAAACTACTGAATTAACTAACATCATATTATTTTACCACAAAACACAAACACCCCAATTGAAATTTTGATGTCTACAAAATTATTCATTCAACCGAAAAAAAAACTGATGAGAGAAAAAACAATAACTGTGGCTATGAACTTGATTGATAAATACTAAATGAAGCAAACTGAGCGAACCAAGCCCTTGATTTTAGGCTTGTTGAAAGTTTCCCTATAACTATGATGACATTCCTAGTAGTTTTTTTTTTGCAATTTGTACAAAAGTGCTGTTAATAATAAACATACACTTAAAATACTTTTAATTCATGAAAGTTTTCCCTCAAATAATCAAGTAAGATTAACTCAGTTTAAATTTAATCACGTTAATACAAACGATGTTTTAAAATAAAGACAATCCATTATCAGCCAAAAACAAAATTCATTATCAGAATAGAAGCAAAGATCGCTTCATCATAACTGTCTATTACTTAGCTATCATCCATGGAGAAGATAATTTCACGTAGTAAAATGGTAAAGAGGCTATATTTATGTGTGTGTCACACAGAAACCACTGAACAGATTTTATTGCAAATTTTTTCAGTATTTTACTTTGGATTAAAAAACTACTACAATAGAAATCCTCAAAATAATTGCACAATCCTACTAAAACTTACCTCATTAACAGTTTAATACTTAATTATTTGACTGCCACATCCACCATAATGTGTCGTTTTGTAATTCTCCACTACAAACCTTTTTTTACTTAAATGTTATTAAATATTCTTATTTACCAACTCATTTAAATTTACGAAGCAGTAATTACAGTATCACCACTATCTATCAGACTCTAGGGCACCATTCTTGGTGCACCCCAGGTGCAAAAATAAAATTTGGAGACATAAAAATTTAAAATTAAATGTTGAAGCAAAATTGCTAGTGACAAATACGTTTTCAAGTGGTAAAAAAAAACAATTTCTCATGTATTAAATTAACAAATGCTTTATAATATTAGTGCATACTAGATTTAAATTTTTTAATTTCCTTCAGAATGTTGAATTTTTTTTTTATTTCTTGACACATAAACGAAGTTATTACCAAAACAACAATCAGAATGTCGTACCAAAAGAGATGTTTCATGTTATATCTCTTGCAATTTGTATATATACATTTCAAATCAGAGCAAGATGCGAGATGAAAGGGACTATATAAATTCCGCAAGCCGGTTGGCGCTGTTCGTATAGATTTGTTTACTTATCCTTTCATTCTGCTACCTGTTATCCCAATATTGTTATCATCTTCTTTAATTATGTTTTATTCTATGTACATGCAGAATTTATTAGAAGGTCAGTCTACTCATCACCAGGCAATAAGTTCTCTTTCATCGTAACTGCGTCATTGAGTTCATTAGCACAAATCTTATATACGTCAGAATATCACGCAACGACGTCACAAGCGTCGCATGAAGCAGGGTTTAGATACTTCCAATAGGCTTCTGACACTGCTACCCAGCGAACTGCAATCGGTGGGCGGAGCTTGCTGGATTCAAATAGATGAAGGTAGCGTCCTTTGTACGCGCATCGAACTCAGTGCAAGTTGCTACTATATTCAAAGCCATTCATTGATTTCACGGTCGGCATAATAGACTATATGCAAAATAATGAAAGCGGCGCTTTAAAAAAACTTTTTTGTGTAGGAGAAAAGTACGGTAATTACAATTTTCTTCAAGAATTTAATTCATATTTCATAAATATTATCAAAACATAGTTATTGATTTCATGTTATGATTAAAATTATGTTATGATTTGAAAATAAAAATCCAAACCAACTTTTGGCAATATAATTTTTCAACAATATGAAAACTCGAATGCATATGTGGGAAGAATTGTTTACTCAAAATAATATATTTTCTGAGCATAAATTCATTAGAGGCAAAAAAGAAACAATCATCACGGTCAATAGCAAATGTGTTCAATGGTGATAAATATTTTCTTAAGAACTAAAATTACTACTTTTCAAGTACAAAATGAACGCTTCACCTATTTCCAACTGATAACAGCCCTATTACCGATTAAACCCCACACAGGTTACCTATTGATAATGTTGGCAAAAGCTGAAGGGATTTGAAAAATGCTAATATTTTATCGGCACTGTTATTTGAGATGCTCTTAGTAAAATATTTTAAATTATTTTTTCTTAACAAGGATCACACCAGTAAATATAGAACCAGTAATTAAGACTAAGCGACTTACAACTTGTCTGCGCTGATGACTACACAAATGAAAATACACTCTTTAAAGTGGAGCGAACTTAAACGAAAACTTCCACCTGATTCCATCCCTACATTTTGCGTAAATATTAAACTTGCTATTCGTGAATAAACAATTTATATCCTTATTGTCCAAAGAATTTTTCAAAACTTCTCGCAGGAAATCAAGATTTGGGCCACAGGAAAAAAATATTGAACTTCTATCTTCATTTCATTTTCTTTACATAATAATAAATTAAAACAGATTTCTTCGCTAATAAAATTGAAAAGACCAAAAGTATAAAAACAATAATAATTACAAATGTGACACAAAATAAAATGAGACACAAAATACTTTCCAATTACTATTAGATAGTACTTAGTAAACAGAGTAAGTATAAACTTGGTAGAATATTCTATAAGTAGAGACCGAGGAATGCAAAATAGTCTAAAAGTAGATAAAAAATATAAAGAATTGCAACTCAAACTTAGATTTAACATCTAATCTAAAGTTGGAATCAACTCTACAAAAAGTACTTTACATGGATGAGAAACTCGTCCTTTTTCAGCAAACTTTTCATTGAGATTCACGTTCCGCGCGCAATTTCAAATTAAGTAATTTTACGGAGTGATTACGGAATTGGTACTTCAGGACGCGTTGTGAATATATTTTGTTTAAGCTATGAAAGAGTCTGCAAAGTCAGTATCACTTTTTTTCGGAAAACAAGTTTTTTATTACCTTCGTTTCCGAATTGAACCAAGTAAAGTGAACTGAAAACGAAAAGTTGTAATGTACACTCTCAGAAAAATGTAAATAAGTCACTATTTATGTTCATGCATATTTATATATTAAAGTATTACATACAAATTCATAATAAATAATTAATTTATTAATATATTATTATAATTTCCTGAATTAGACACAAATATTAGGTGTTTCTTATCAATTTATGTTTCAAAGGATGCATCTTTTCCAATAATGCTACGTTTTTAAGTGAATCGATAAAAAAAACCCTTTCAAATCAGTAGTGTCAACATTTCAAACAGAGAAGAGATTCCGGACATGATTAGCCGTAAAAACGATGGATTCAAGGTTTTTTTTAATTTTTGTGATAGAAATGATGTTATTTTAGGAATACAACTCAATAAATCGCTGGCTGGAATCAATCACTGGCTGGAAATTAGACAATTTTGATAATAATGACATTTCTGTGTGACAAGCAGAAAGTCTAATCATTTTCCAGTATTTATAACATGAAAGAGAAATGTAAACGAAATGAAACCGTGTAGACACTAGTGCAATTTGATAATTTCCTTATTTTTATTTGAGACAAACTTTCATAAGAGTTAAGAAAAATTCAATTTAAAAATTCCTATTGTGCTTTTCCATAACAATAATTGATAAATATAATACCTTACCTTCAATTTTGAATCCAACCTAATAAAGCGAAGAAGAAAGGAAAAATATATTAAGTGAAAAGCTGCTTCACCCTTTCAGAAAAGGTAAGGGATCCATTATTTATTTTCAAGTAATTTTATATGTTGTACATAAAAATTACTCTATATGGTATCAACAAAAATCGATCATTGCTTATCATCAAACTTCAAATTCCTTAAAAAAATTCTTATGATACTTGTTTGCAAATATCATGTTCGTATTTAAGTAATTGTTCCGGAAGGTTTCAGTGTACAAAATATAAAGAAAACACAGGAAAGATCGTAAAAATTCTACATTGAATTTTTTTATTCCCAAAACACCAGTTTAAAGTAAAGAAAATTCGAAATTCTCGTATGTGAAAAATCGAGAATGTTTTAGAAAATTTGAGAAAATTCCATAAAATTTATTACTAAATTTCCCTCTCCCCGAAACACACTAGGACTACCAGATTAGAGTAAGAGAACAATATTAAGGAACCTTCTTAAATATGAGGGAGATTCTATCTGTAGAAAATGCAACACGAAACTTTCTTCTTTCCGAAACATACCAGTGTATAGTAAAAAAAGATCCTCGCAAAGCTAGGAGATATTCTCAAATGTGAGGTAAATTGGAGAATGGTCTAGAAAATATAAAAATTCACCAAACTCAACTACTTTTTCTTATGTGATTATATCAGGATCCGGCACTGGCCTGACTGCAATCAATATTAAATCAGTCAATAGTGCAAAAGATGAATCAAGTGTAACAGTTAAAAAATTAAAGGTCTTCGTTTGAGAAAGTGAATTTATCTAAATGTTTTTCTGAATATAGCTCTTTAAATAGTAATAGTTAAGTATCAATAAATAGTTCTTTGAATAGGTAATTATCGAAAGATTTTAAATGCCCGAACGTCGTACGTCATCTTTGAGACGATACACATGTGATGTAAAAGGAAAGAGTGTAACTAGACAAGGTGAATACGAATCAAGGAATACAGTACGACAATCATACGAATACAGTACGACATATTCAACAGGAAAAGTTGCACATGTCAGCCTCCGTCAAATAACAATATTCATCAATGCCTTTTTTATTCCGTGGACAATCAAACAATATTCTGCTTAACACTACAATCCACAAATCACATGTAATGGCAAATGAGTAAATGTAGGTCAATTCAATATTCCGTGTAGATTTTGTTAAGCCCTTAAATTTTGATGAACCTACAAATTTATGTTTTTAGCAGAGCAAAGAAGAATTAAAGTTTCTGTAGTCAATTTCAGAACCTTTTAACTTTTTTTTTTATTGAGACAGCATTCCTTATTGAAGCAAGTTTTCGAAACAGAATATGTGCCTTCATTTAAAGTATACACACGAATGTTTGCACATGTATTTCATTGAAAACTACATGCTCCAGCAAATGTTCGATGTACTAATATTAATAATTTAAATCCAGATTTAATACGTCATTTACAAAATCTTTTACATGACAACGATAAATATATTTAGTTTTTAAAATTATAATTCATGCTAATAAACAACTCTCTCATCAAAATAAGCAAGGTATAATACAACCATCACCAGAGAGATCGTTTTATTAATAAATGATCAAGAATTTAGACCGCGAGATATTGTGTTGTTTTTTATTTAACTTTAGAAACATATTTAAACATGTTTTGGAAGTTAATCCATGATCTTAAACTTTAATTTAAAAACCTATTCTGCTAATCATTTTTTTTGGCATGAGGATCGTAAAATGTAATTACTGCGTGTGCATTCATCAGGCTAAATATATTAAACAATTAATTAACAAATTTCGATTGAAGGATGCGAATGTCAACATTCTTCGTAGTAATCTTCAAATACAGCTGCAGAATGAGAACAGTTCACTTAAGTAAAATTACCATTATAAAGGGGCAGTCGGATCACTTACTGATGTAGCAACCTTAAATGGACTTAAACATTATGTTCTCTGCGAGTCGGGTGAGCAATTGTTGCACTGAGTCCTACTACAATACAGTAAACAAAATACGGAAATAACCTAAAACAAATCAAATAACTTGAATTACGAACGTCTCTGACTTTTTCCTACAGTGATGCAGATTATGCAAATGATGCTGAGACTATACGTTCGATAACTGCTTATACATTTGTCAAAAATGAAGCCGCTGTCACCTGGTTCAGTCAACGTCCGGCGAATACAATTAGAAATTTGAGTGTTTACATATTATCAATAAAAATGCCATAAATATCTACTGATGTGTTTATAACTACTTTACCTAATGATATATCTATGTTCTTTATTCTAAAGACTTGAATAGAATGAATAGAATAAAACTAGAATGTCAAAATCTGAGTTTAAATTTTCTCTTTAAGTTCCAATGCATGTCATTCTGTTTAGTTATGCTGTATTTTCTTTAATTTGAAATACTGACATTATATTTGGTATATAAATTGTACCCTTTTCTTTTATGGTTTTTGCTGCTATGGCAAAGGGTATATATGGGTATATATATATGTCTGTGATTCACTCACGCATACAGGTATTATAAATACACAAAGAAATTCAATAAAATATTGCCAATAGCTCTTGAATAATATTATGCAAATAGTTGTATCTATTTGGAGAATAAAAAACTTCGTTAATTTCGTTCACTCCTCTCCTTAGAGAAAAAATTATTTTGGTAAACCACTGTCAAAAACGTATATCCTTAAAGTATCTGCATCGATGTTTGAAACTAACTGATATAAAATAGCGGTGGTTCGTTGAACGTATTATCAACTTTTGTAAGATGAGTTTTATATGGTAACACAGCCTGTTTAAGAAAATAATTTCCGTTATAAAAAAAAACTAACCATATTACCTCTAAAGATACAAAATGAAAAATAATTATTGACAATAACAGCAACTCGGTTGTCCCTGTGCACAACAACAATTTGCTAACCAGCTTCAAAGAATTAATAAATGTGACAAAAAATATTTTTGTAGATCTACAATACATTTTAATATAGAAAATTAATCCAATATATTTAACTATAATATAAAATTTAATACAAGCTTTTTTAAGTGAAGAAACATTCTTTTGTAAAATTTGTAATTTATCCTTTCATATCTCTAAATTACGTATAAAGGGTGAACTAGGGTGCGAACATTTGAGTTAGCCATGTTTTCGTTCATATCAACAGCTTTTATTTTTGTATATATCATATGCCAGACGTTTGCCCTGGAACTGTGTAGGGTGGATGTAAAATATATAGCTTCAATTTTAATTTAATATACAATTTATCAGTGAAATAAATAAAATATTTTTCTTGTTTTAATAGAAATTTAACCTCACCCCAAATTAGAATAAGCAAAACAATAATGAAAATTTGGTATGAATAAATGGAAAATGATTTACTATGCACTATGCAAGACAAGTGAATTTTGCACATCACGTTGGAGAGATGAAAGCAGATGCGTGCGCGGTGCGAAGTAAAAGTAGGCGAGCGTTATTCAAATGAGAACTCTTCAAATGTGCACCCGCCATCGCTTAATCGTGGAGATATAAACTGCCCACTTTCTATCTTTTTTTAAACCTATCTTTGACGTGCGCCTTCGGACACGGGAAAAGGAAAAAAAATTAAAATAGGGTACTTCTGAAAACATTGAATGTTAGCATTGACAATAGCTAAATAGTTTGCGATGCTCAAAATCCACAAGATCGAAGAAATGGAGATAAGAAATAATATTGTGTTCCATAGCAAGTATCCTACGCAAGTAGTTATTACGTACTTACGTACGCTCACTTATCGCAATGGAGCCGTATTTTTTTAATTACTGTTAATGTTTGCTCTCTCCAATTCGTATTTTATTCTTGCCTCCCTTTCATAGGTTGTTTGTATGGAAAATTGCTAGCAAATCGGTGCAATTGCTGAACTCACTTTTGCATTTACAATATTTTTAGTTAAAATTAGGGTAAAGCTTGATGAGCGAAAGTAATTGTAACATAGAATCAACATCTCCAAAAAGCTGATAAAAATGTTCATAACGGCATTATATAAACATGAAGTTTAACTAGGTAGAGCATAACAGACAGCACTAATAAGTCATAAGGATCATTTATCATTAAGCAGAATGGAGAGGTTCAAAACCACAACCCTTATTCGGATCAGAAATACTAACGTACCATTCTGATCTAATTTTTTATGCGTCCAGAAGTAGAAGTATTTGGTAAAAAATTGAGCTAAATTGAAAAACAATCAAGAATAATCATTATAAATATTATTGCTTATATTAGATCTAGAATACTCTTCAAAAATATATGTAATTAGTAAAATATTTCATAAAACTCTCTTAACAAACAAAAAGAAATGTTTGATATTACAGGCGAAATAAAAATGACAAACGTAACGAGTCTATTATTGGTAATTATAATTAGCTGGAAGCAAATTGAAATAAATAAATTTAAACGTATCCTTAAAATGCATTCAATCGAAGCGGGAGTTTCTCTCTGTAATTGGGTAAGACAAAGTAAGGCAATCTCTGATCTTATACTTCATCGCATAGGAGATTTTTCGGTCACCACTCAAACTGCTATCAATTCTTAATTAAAAACCCAATTTCCCAGCTGTGATCCAATGGAGCTATCTGTTTAATATCTTGGAAAGTGCTTTGAGTAAGCTTCAACTTTGTGCGAATACCAGATTCATATCATGGCTATCATGATACCAGGCTCATATCAGGGCTTACTTTGTCGTGCAAGAAACAAAATATTAAAACATGGCAATAAACTTGTTGTTATACAGATCATGTTTTGATACAGATCATTTAACGAATGGCAAGCATTTACCCTTATAGCCTTCCGAACGTTCCAGGGGCTCCCACTTGGAAGAAGAGCGAAGCATCAAATCGAGTGCACAACCGTCCCGATTCGTAACTTCCTCCTGTTGGGTAAATCACAATGCATAGAATTCGAAATAGTCGACGATCCTCTAGAATGCACTAAGCAGATTGAAGTCACCGAGGACGACAGCATTGTTACATTTCAGATACGCACGCACATATTGGATATGGCTATGCATTGAACAATCTATATAAAATAAAAAGATACAACGTAGGTGATATTAAATTTTATTCCATTGTTCTCATATAAACCTAATTGTATCTTACTCTCGTAACGCACAATATATTATTTCTATGTCTTTTCATTTTCTAGTCATCAATTTTCTACTCAGATCTTGCCAACCTTTTTTTCGGTATTTTTTATTTACTAGTTTTGGAAAAAGGCATAAACGATGCTCTTTTAGCACATTTTAGGTTATGAGGGTATGTTATTTAAAATGTAGAAAAAATATTTTTGGTACGACATAACTAGCCCTTTCTGATAAAGAGATTTAATTTAAAAACAAAATTTCAAGTACATACATTATTTGCAACACTAATATGACCATGCAAATATTAGTAAAGTTTTAACAAACTACGAAAGTTAAAAGGATCTAATACCATAGCAAGTTTTAAGTTTCCACGTCAAACAGTTTCTGAGAAAATCAGTTATAACAGAAAGACAGACACGTGAGTGATAGTATTAGAATACCATTTACCCTCTTGACGTACGGAATCCTAAATTCGTTATCGTTCCTGAACCAGTTGTACTACGACTGATATTCTCAGTCAGATTTGTAGTATATTTGTCGCTGTAATAGTATGTCATTAACAGAGCCGGCTGCATAAAAATGTCAACATAATAAAATGCTCGCCCCGCCCAGCGCTATCAGTCTCCTCGTACTTCCGAGCCACATCGCTCACCTCTTAACCCCAACATCCGATAATGATTTATTATAAGCCATTTGATAGGATGTCATTTTTGTTATCGCCGAAAAGTATTACTATAATCCAGATGGCTTGCTTAGTAGCCTGATGACATAATCAAAAAATGCGCCGGCTCACACAAATTTCGGTGTAGCGCAGATTTTCGAAACCTGTTAGACATCATATGTGTATAAGTCTTTTGATTATTAGGCAAGATAATTAAATGTTATAAGTGTTTATTTTTTTTACAAATGAAAATACTTAAACAAAAATATATTTTTATATTGTTTCGACGACAAAATAATAAAAAAATTAAAAATGTGAACAGTTTATAAATGATTATGAACAATAATGAAATACTAATTACTGTTTATCTTAAAGACTGCTACAAATAAAATATTGAAAAAAAAGATTTTAAAAAGTTATTTAGTAGTTTTTGTTTTTCGTTATTTATTTAATTATTTGTTACCTCAAAGAATAAAACTATTCCCAAAACTATTTGTAAATATATCCCCAAAACTATTTGTAAAAAAACTGATTAATCTGATAACTCAGGCATTGCGACAATTTAGTTAATATACAATATTAATAAGAGAATGTCGCGGTTCGTTTCAAGGTTATTACACTTAAATGATATTAACGAAAAAGGAATTAAAGTATCACACAGCCACCACTTTGATTCAAGAAAGAAGCTGTGATTCACGTGTTATAGGGTTGCGGATACAAAAGCTTGAATAATTAATCATAATCTTATTATGAGTTAGTGTGGACGTACCTTTTGCTGCGATAATACCTTTTACGTTGTATATAAAATTTCACACTGTAGAAATAGCAATAGCGTAGTTGACCATTCCTAAATTTTCTTTTTTTAGTAAAATGTCATGAAAATATAGTTTAAGTAAAAACCAGTAGTGAACAAATCATGGAGTCCTTATATAAACATTAAGTATAAGCATCGGTAAATTTTTAAGATTTTGTCAAAATTTTTTCAACTTCTCATCACCTTGTACCTTTAAAATATGATTTGTGATATAAAAAAACATTCAAACAGCCTATTATCACCGTTTCAAATTCAATTGACGAAAAGTTAATGCAGATTTTGAAACATATATCTCTACATTTACAAAAATTACCTTCGCCGCCAATAACAGGAAATAATTTAAAATCACATCAAGAAGACCAATACCTGTTTTTTTAATGTTTTGCAATGAAACACGTTGTACTTAATAATAAGATTGTTCACAATGAGACATTTTTTATTACTTTTCAAAATAAAATACCTTTCACTTACGTATCTTCATATTATATTGCCATTCGGTAACTTGCGAATTATTCGCACGGAAAAAACTAGTTGTATTATATTGAAATATACCGGAAAGTGAAACCGCAGAAAAGAAGTAATCTCATAAGATTTTTGTTCTGTCTAGCTATTACATAATCGCGTTAACTTTCCATGTACTAGTACCTTATAAATAACGAATTACTCCATGATGCGACATTAAATGGTATACGCTGCCTTCTCATTTTCCCAGTATATTCTATATTTGTACATCTACAATTCTAACTATCGACAGCTACCAAAATTGTGAAATGGGTATTGGAGGTCAAAATTGCTTTGATCGTTTATAGAAAAACGTTATTTATATACAATTTATTATTCTTGAAAGATATGTATTTATTAAATAAGGGTCAACTCAATCTATTACGTATTAACCGCTAATTTTTCGGTATCTGGGAACCAGTGTTCCATTTGATTTTTTTAATCATAAGTATCCACCAACTATGAAACTTCCTTGCACCTAAATGTTCATGTAGGATTTTCTCACTTGAGTCATACTAATATCTAAACTTGACCACATCTACTGATAGATTACTCTCTTGTCAATCTTTACCTTGACCTGCACAGAATTGATATTATCCTTAACTGTCATAGTTTAGGGACGCCCCTCACTCATATCATCACAGAGACTAACATTACCAAGTTTGAACTCTTTAAACTTGTTATAAAAAGTATCGTGGGATAGAAATTCTTTGTTAAGTGCTTACAAAATTCAATCGTTACTTTGCTGTTGAGTGAAACTGTAACAAAAATGTAAAAAGTTTCCTCGTGTTATATTCATCTCGATGTAATACACATAAATTCAAATTGCAGCCAATTTGTGAAAATAACTGACAAATTCAAGCAAAGTACCTAATTAGATTACGAGAGAATTTGATTGTTAAAATTTTATTTTTGTTATCACCATTGTTGCAAATAGCCAATTCTTAAAACTTTTTATACTACACACTATCGATCAGAATAGTTGATAGGAAACATTTACCGAGATAACTTTGAGTCTGGTAAAGATTTATTAATTTTATGTAGTTGCTTGTAACTAAATTAGGAAATATACGTAAAATTTCGAGTCATTTCTGTGCAAGACTTCCGCATATTCACGGATCGTTTACTAGCATTTTGAATAACATATTTCAAAAATTGTTTGGGATTTTCGATTTAGGCATTTGAAGATTTTGCTGGTGTAAAATCAAAATATATAAAGTATATCTGCTGTAAATTCCATCTAGCTTGACGTGTTTTTATCACTATGGTTTCAAACCATTAATTTCATCTGCCCACGTTAAACGGATACAGTCTCATCATAATATCAACATGCTAAGGCACTAGCTTCCGCCTAGAGCTATCAACCTTACCGCCATCAAGCGTTTACCTCCTAGCCGCATCACTTGCCTTTTAACGCAATCGTCCGGGAATTCTTTTTTTATAATCCATTGGACATCTCGTCATTTTTGTTATGATCAAAAATGTTACGACAACATCGAAAATCCCTGCAGCAACACGCTTAAGTGTACGCCGCCATTTTTTCGTAGCGTTTCGAAAATAAAAGCCAATAAGTATTGCGAGCACTACTTGACTTTATTTTTTATTTCATCCCGACCAACATCAATTTCTAATTGGTTTTATGCAATGCATGGGTATATTATTATTAGAGTCTCGTATAAAATTCTCGCAAGTTTCAAATAAATTACTATTTTATACCGAATAAAATATTTATTCTTAAATTTTATTAATAAGTACAATTTATATGTGCGAACATTGATTATATAGATATTTAGTTATTTATTTAATGTTCAGATAAATGTGAGTATGTACATGGAAGTCATTTTACTCTAATTATCTTACATGATCTTAATTGAGAAAACTGTGGACTGAAAAAAATCTGCGGGAATTTCCAGTCATAAAAACAAAATAAATTTAAAAACCGAAAAAATTCTGTAGTAATCTAGATAGGCTTTGGATTAGAGATGAAGAGAGGTAAGACAAGAACTGATTAATATTTCCTTAATTTAATTTCGACAAACTACAAAATTTGAAGACTTCTCTTTGAGATATTCCTATTAGTTAGGAAATATTATTTTTAATGTACGTTCGCTAATTCCTTCAAGAAGATTGCTTATTATGGAATTATTCTAATTTATGTAATCTCTTTGACTCCATTATACACAAGTATGTTACGGAAGTGCGGAAAATCGTATGGGGTTGGGAAATTTTCTGGACAAAATAGGATATTTGAGATGCACAAGATATTATACTTAGAGGATAAAGATCTATAATAGGATGAAAGTTTTTTTATGCAATTAATTTCCAGTAAAACCTTTTCACCTCGGAAATCGAAAATTAAAAATGACGGGTAATATTTTTCCATCTCCGTCGATGTCGACAGCATGAATTATTTCATATTTTTTTAAGAAATCGGCGACTCTTGTGTTTTGTATGTCGAATTTCAATAGTTTTTATTTGTATTTAGATATATTCTTCGAAATTAATTGTAACGTTGCATAAAATACATACAGGTTATATGGAAATATGTTTAGAAGGCTTCTTAAATTTCATATTTATAGGATACACTTCAGTATAAGCAAATAACTTTGAAAAATATAGTGACAAATAAGCTGATAAATACGAGTAAGACTTGCGCTGCGAGTGTTCTGTACGCACTGAAGTTCGCACAACAGATTAAATAGTTAAAAGAAAATAATATTTATTTTAAACCATTTAATATGTACTATTTTTCAATATATTAATAGGAAAATATGTTTGCCAATTTATTTTGAGTAATAATAATTTCGTCAATGCCTAAAAAAATATCTGTTTTTTCTGATGGCATTTGGTAATACTATTTGAGCTTTGTTAGAATTAATAACTTTTTTGGCTACGCATGTACATTTATATAAATATGGAATGCTATGTTTCTGCTATTCAAATCAATATATAGCTTTACACATTCCGAAATAGAAAAAGTCAATTAGTATAAAAATGTCGGTGATAAATAATGGCGTAAAGAAATAGCTTAAATAAAGCAGAGATAAATAGAGTAATTGAAAAGAAATAATTGCATAATAAATAGAGTAAATAAAATAATGCTATTTTATTTTAAATCGTTCTATTTCTAGTTAGAGAAAAGCCTTCTTCTTTATTTCGTTTTATATTCACACGAACGTTTTAAACCTTTCGTGATTCTTGTATATACATCTATTATCTGATATATTTTTGAGCTAAAAAAATACTTACTTTATTAACTTTAAGCTGTTTTATTTAAAGGCTTTTCTTAGCACATTTCGTCCAAAATAAATATATGAATGATGCATAAGACCAATTGCTGCTGCCCAGGTATTGCCGCTTTTAATATAGAACTTATGGAAAAATAAATTAAATCAACTTCTTCAAATATCAAACTAAAGGATCTAGCCGTACTTACTTCGTGATACAGCCCCGATAGAAATCTATATCGTTTCTTATACTGTGTTGCAGATGATGCTAAAAATACTTGATACAGATATTGTAAAATAAATTATAAAGTGTAAAACAATATATAGATTTAGTTACATTTTTCTTACAATAAAAGTTACTTAGATATTGTGCTTTGATAAAAGAAGTTATCGGACACCTTTTTTAAATATCTTCGCGATTAAGCAAAATGTACAGGCAATATCTTTCTGTATCAATTACTTTTAGCCTCCTCTAAAATACATTATAATATATATAAATACGATATAGGTTCCTATCGAGGGTAGTTTCACCGAGGAAGTACGGCTAGATCCTTCAAAAAATGCATTTGCACTATACTCACTGTTACTCAATGAACCTTTTTTAACTTTATTCTATTAATATAGGCAGAACAATTATTTTGATATTAATTTCTGATCAGGCAAAGTATAGGCAAATTTAAAAAAGTTTAAAGTGAAAATCAAAATATGTATTTTATTAAATGCCTATTTTAATTTTTTCACAACAAATTGATAATGATATCTTGTGGAGTCAATGTAACAAAAATGCAAAAAATAAAATAATTACTCTGATTTATGATAATAACAAAAGATTTAAAATTGGTAAAACGATAATAGCAAATCCAATTTTTTCATCATCGCGAGTTTTTCGACCTATCTATTTCATGAGAATATAAAACGATATAAAGAAAGCATCTTCTTCGCAACTGACAGTAGAAAGTCTTAAAACGAGACAGCAGCACTTTCATTTCCTTTACTGTACTCTATTTTTATCAGTCCCGTTCAAGCTATTTATTTATGCCTGATTCATCATCGATATTTTCCTACTAATTGACTTATTATTATTACGAAATCCGTAACGCAATTTTTTTAATTTAAATTGTAGAAACAATTATATTTATATGTGTACTTACGTTAGTAAAAAATATATTAACTCAAACGAGTTCAAATAGAATTACCAAATGCCATCGGAAAAAACGCAATATTTTTTTAAGTACTGACAAAAACATTGTTATTAAAAATAAATTGGCAAAATATTTTCCCAGAAATATTTTGCATGATCAGTCCATTCGTTTAAGAACACATTCCTATAAATCAATGAAAAACAAATTAGGATGATATATAATATTCGAGTAAAGTATTTCAATAGGTTTTTGGTACGTTTTTAATTTTCAAAATCCTTAAGAATAAATGCATTAAGACACAAGTTCATGCATGTTGCTCAATGTCATTGTACATGTTCTTTCCTTATTGTAATTCGAGTTTTATGTCATGATTTCTAATGTGTTCATTCAGTAAGTTTATTTTAGCTTAATATAATTATTAAAAATAAATAAGTAAATTGTAACCCATCGTTTTATTGCATTCAATCTCATTCAATAAGCGTCTTAATACTTTACTCAATATTACGATATTTCTTATTATGTTATATGATGCCTTATTATGTTATATGATGTACCTAATTGCATTACAATATATTACATATAAAACAATACACACAACGTTTATCACAATAAAAATGCAGCAACTATAAATAAATACGTTAAATGTTAAGAAAAACAATATGCTACCTAGATTTGTCGCATATTTGTCGTATTTTTAATATCATCAATGTCTTTTTCTCGCGTTAAGCAGATGCTGTCGTATAAAAATATCGACACGATAAGGCTGTCGTCCTCACCCGGAGCTATCAATCTCACCGCGACCGAGCGTTTACCACCGGGTCGCATCGCGCGTCTCTTAACCTAATCACCGGGAAATATTTATTGTAATCCATCTGACGTCTTGCCATTATTGTGATCACTGAAAAGTATAATTACAAACCGAACGACTCACTGGGTAACCTGTCGATGTTGTTTGATGAACCCGCAGGCTTTCGTTCAGATCGGTAGAAAACCATGAAAACACATTCATATTGTTTATTCAAAAACTCAGAAAACTAATGATACTTTTAAATAAATTTTATTCGATGTTTTGAAAAGGACTAAAATTTTAAATACTTTTGATGAAAACTTATTCTTTTTAAGGCGATTATTACTGTAAGAAAATAAAGAGAGACAAAAAATTGATATTTCATTTTAAGTAGTGAACAAGCAAATGAAGGAAGTATAGTAAGATCATGTCAAACAGGGGCATATCCAGAAGATTAAAATAATACAGCCACTAATAAAATTTCAATATCAAATCCAAAAAAGACTGGAATCTGTGGAAAATCAAGAAAGACACAGTTCAATTCATCTTATTTGGTAACTGTAGGTTCTGGTACAATATGGACAGTAAACAATCAATTGTCCGCGCAAAATACCTTAAATATCATTTTGAAAGCCGTAACGCCCTGAAAGTGAACGACAACGCGAAATGAAAGATGATTCTGAAGGTTTCGACCCTTATGGCCTAAGTCAGTTGTAATGCCATGGAGTAAATAAGTAATGTAATTTAGATGAACCGTGCGAGATTTAACTAATTCTGATATTAAATTCTAAATTCACGTCTAGACGATGAGGGGGTAGGTATAGATAGGTATAGGGGGATAGGGTAAGATGGTTTAAAATGACAACATACACAAAATTTTTCGTATCACTTGAAATCTAGAATTTCATCGTGACTGATCAGAAAATTATTTTGTCAGTGGCGCTAAGTCGAATCATTTAATGTTGCTACCAGTAATAAATTTCGAAAAATCATAGCTTTGAACTTTTAAGATGATGACTGTAAAAACCCCATGAAGACGATAGTATTTGGATCCTTAGGTGCTACTAGCACTGAATGTAATAACTTACTTTCGTACGTATAATTTAATCATAATTATTTTATATGCATTTCCACTTAGCTCACTGCGTTCACAGCAACAAGACAGTTTATTGGATCTCCTCAATAAATTGATAATAAAAGACTACTGATATGACGATCGGGCTTAAATTTTAAAATTTGTAATTGCACGATAGGAGGTAAATTGGTTTAAAATCTGAGAACAAAAATTTGTTACGGACGGGATGCGCCACATGGTTAGTGAGCAATACTGGCTTGAATTAACTCTTTAGTGACTTGAATCTGACGCGATATACTGTGAAAAAAATCATTCAATCCTTAAAAACGTGAAAGATTCTTAACTGGATGGTATTTTATTGTTGATTTATCGCGCACATTGTATTGAATTTTTTACTTAAATTTGTTTAGCAACAGCTCTTATTAAAGAGAATTAATTATATTAAATATTTTATATGATTATTGAAACTTGTAATTTTCTGACTGAGAATAAATCCTATCCGCATGAAATAAGAAGGTGCCGTATAAATTTTGAAAAATTTACCATGATGGTAAAAAGTAATAATTTCAAAATGGAATATATTTCGAAACATCGTCGCCTTCCCTTTTATGTCCACAATATATTAATAATTATAAAATTAATTTCTTTTCTATTCTACTTTCCGTGATTTCCATATCAATCATTTCCAGGAGTGGTCAGAAACTATAATTATCATGAATTTTATGTGGTTAGAACTGTATCAGTAAACTGGCTCACAACCGATTAAATGTACATAGAACCATAGTGCTTCCATGTTATTTACTTTACCTTAAGACAAAAAATGATACTATCTTGTTAGAAAATATAATACAGTGAGTGAAAATGGTATCGGTTACATACTATTATTAAGTTATCCATTAAAAAAACTACGGCTATTTAATTTGTAGTACACGGTATGTTTTAGAACAAGCTAAAATTAAAATTACAGAATTTTCCTTTCTGAAAATTCTAACAGTACTACGTGATCGAGTAGTATTTTGTGACACCATAGAAAAAATAACAGATAAAAGTAGGCTATACATCAATCTAGGCTATATTCTACTTTCATGAAAATTTTGCTTAGAATATCGGCTCTTATTTGCAGACCAAGAAACCTCCAATCACCCATCAATCTTATTTGCAGACCAAGAAACCTCCAACCACCCATTAAATTTTCGTATTTATAATATCGGTTCTTGGGTATATAGACATGTGTTTATCAAAATAGAAGCTGTATCACCAAAAATTTTCGCATATTTACCATTATGATTTCACATCATTTATTCCATCTTCACGCGTTAAGCGGACGCGGTCGCAAAAAACATTACCATAATAAGGCACTCGCCCTCGCTTAGAGCAATCAATCGCCATGAGACCGAGCGTTTACTCGTACCTCCTAGCCGCATCGCTCGTCTCTTGACCTAATCGCCAAAGAATTATTTATTATAATCCATTTGACATTTCATCATTTTTGTTATCTCTGAAAAACATTATGGCAACATGCAGGATACCGCTCGATAGCTCGTAATAATATTGTTGGCCAATGAGCAATATCGTACTTTTTTACAAGAGCATCATTAACGAAATTGTCGTCGAGTCTCATGAGTATATTATATTATGCCTTAATGCATACTTGCATTGATAGCACATAAGAAATCGATAAATCATACATACTTCCAAAGTAGTAATGTTTAAATTACATACTAAATATTGTCGTTAATAATAAGGTTTGCAGTTAAATATACGGATTAATATAAACAGATTTGTTTGACATCTATAGATAACGCAAGTGTCGATTCCGTCAATTGGTAGTAAAGCACATTTTAATTAAATGTTGACCAAATTAATATACAGAATTAACAGTTATTATAAAGCTGAATAAAATTGTAGCGAAATGTAAAACTGCTGTATGGGCTCTTCGTAGAAGTGGGCGAATCAATTGAGTCTATTAGGGTAAATAGTAAGTAGTATTTCCATTTCTTTTTACAGTCATGATCCTCATAGTGGATATATTTGGATAACATTATGAAAACGTATGACATAAGCAACACAGTAAGTATGGGGATGACACACTAAGCTACAGTAGAACTTAAGTTTATAAATTGGTCAGGTGATATGTTCAGTGGTCTGAATCTTATTTAACAAAATATTTAATAATGACGGCGAATACATTAAAATTGAATATATTATTCAATTGGTTGTAGATAAAGTTGTCGAATATTGAACAGGTTTTATAATTTTAATCTTTTACGAGGATTTAATTTTTTATTGACTAATTTTTTTAATAGTTTAATCCCACTTATACCAGTTGCAAACATGTTACAATATATTAAGGAATTCTCAAGTAATTGAATTTTCATATGAACGTTAAGGTAAAGCAATTGTATCTAAATGTAACTCCATTTTTAATAAGAATATGTTATGACAGTATCAGTATATTTCGAAGTACAAAAATCTAAAGAATTTCTTTTGTATCTTCTGCTACATTCACCGTTTGGAATATAAATAGGAAAATAATACTTATTATTTGTGGACAATTATCACACGAGTACGTGTAATTAACAAAATTAAAATAAAATTTTAATAATTGTATATTTGTTATGAATTTCCACCTAATACTTTATGTATATGCAGATATCCTCGCAGTTTTGTGAAGAGAATATATAAAAACTCGAGAAAGTAAGTACTTCAATTACGAAATGAAACTAACAAAAGATCTGATTTTAGATATAAAAAGCGATACCGACTTTGCAAACTTAATCGTAATCCGTAATCACGCTGTAAAATTAATTAATTCAAAATTGTTCATGAAATGTGAATTTCATTATAAAATTTACTGAAAAAGGTTTTTCATCAATATAAAGTATTTTTCCGAGTTGATTCCAACTTTAAATTAAAAATCAAGTAAGTTTAAATAACAATACTTTATCTTTTTTGTCTACGTTTGGATCCATTTGCATACGTTAATCTATAATTAGAGAATATTCTGTCTAGCTTACATATGCTTTGCTTATGAAGTACTACTACTAAATGTATTATAAATATATTCCATTTTAGCTATGTTATCTAGTGTATTGTATTGTGTATATATTGATTTAGAAAATTATGCTTAGCTTTTTTCCAAAAATTATTTTTTTTCTGATTTCTGATATCATCATGCCATCAGGTAAGTTTTGTTACGTTTACTGTAGTGTACGTTTGTTATCATCTATATATATATATATATATATATATATATATATATACATATATATATATATATATATATATATATATATATAAAATTTACTTACGCAGACGTGGTATAAGTGACAACAGTCCAGACATTCGCGTCGTCTTAGATATTATTGATATGATTCGTGGTAACAATTATGTTACGCTACAACATTTGTTTCATTTATCAATATCTTTAACTTTCATAACCCTATATTAACAAACAATTACCCGCGTGACGACAGAGTATTTAAAATTCAGGTTATTATTATTTATATCATGCAGTACAAATTAATAGAAGACAAAGGAGTAATCCAAAAATACATCATTTTTAAATGTTTTTACAAAGTATATTGCTTTCACTATAATAATTATTGGAATTAATCCTGAATTAGCTGAACAAAAAAATTATATAATATATTTTCTTGCTATTCTTGGAAAGATCATAATGTGGAAAACATTTATAAAGTTTTCATATTTTTAACAGGAAATCAAATGGCAAACTGTACCGATAAAATCACTATAAGCACTGTTAATATTTGATGACTTAACGTTTCCACTAATTTGTCGTATTTAAACTCTCAGGGGTGATACTAAATTACTCGAAATCAAACGATCATTTTTGACCGCGGTCTTAGTGTTGCTCGCAAGAATGATGTGTTTTAATGTACATAAACTTTACTGAATAATTTCAAGAGGTCAGTTAAGAGTAAATATTACTCTCTTATTTCCCAAATGGATGCAGGTGGACGACAAACTCTTCATTATATTATTTACTTTTAATCATCATAGTTCTTCTTCTGAGATAGAAATCTGAGAAAACGAAATGCTACGTTATTAGTTCTAAAATGCCAACCGCACTAGTTTTTTTATTAACGTTAAGATTACATTAAATATTAACATAAAGGAACTCAATGTTGTTTTCCTTTACCAAATTTTGCTTCTGATCCTGCAATACATCTGAAAAGGGAGTAGTAAATATTAACTTTTTTAATATAATTGACAAGTGTCAAAAGGTTGCATGGAATTAGTCATAAGAAAACAGCATAGAGAATTAATGTAACTTTAATAAAGTAACCTTTCATAGTGTGTATTTATGAAAGGTTACTTTATTCAAGTTACATTAATCATTAAGTGGAAACGAGAGATTCTGAATTACTACTCTGGTTCAGGTCAAAGATACATCGCTGTTACTCTCTTTGAATTTTTCATACTGAACAAACTGCATATGAAATCGAAAGTAATTGACGGAAACTGAACCAAATGGAAAGAGCACTCTTATTGGTAATTTTATGAGGAATGATAAACATTTTGCTATGAATAATAAAGTATCTTGCAAATAATATTATTAGTGGGATAAAACATAACAAGTGTGCAAGTTAGACAAAATTTAAACTTTTAATTTGGTAAAATTGAGCTTTAAATCGTTGAGGGTAGTGCATAATAGAAAAAAAACGGCTAAGTGCGAGTCAGACTCTCGAACAAAGGGATCCACAGCACGAAACAATTTTAAACTTATAAGTTTATATTTCCCAATTAAATGAAACTACGTGATGTAGTATTATTTCTACTATTTTTAAGTTCTTTACCACGACCTTGGTTTCGTTTTATTACAACATCTTCAAGTGGGCTATTAGCAAAGATAGATCTTTGCTAATAGCCCACCTGAAGATGTTGTAATACAAAAAAACCTAGGTCGTGGTAAAGAACTTAAAAAAAGTAGAAACAATACTACATCACGTAGTTTCATTTAATCGGGAATAATGAATTTCTACAAAATTAACGCCAAATATATTCAATAATTCAAGTTTATATTTCTCAAAGTCACTGTGAAAAACAAAGTTATTGCTATGTGAAAAACAAAGTTATTGCTACAGTCAAGACGAAAAATATCCCATATCTTAAAAACTTCACAATTTACCTTATTCAAACTAATTTTACATAAATTTACATACTTTAATTGAAGAGGGGAACACTTTTTAAGACTTTACCTCACCAACCATTGACTTAAATAAGAAAATTATTTTGTAACTCTATATCATTTTTCAAGACTATTTATCGATTTAATCTTTTACTTATATAAATGGGAGTGCCCTAATAATTTTTTTTTTCATAATTTTACTATTTCATTATATAGCAATTCATAAAAGACATGAAATTTCATGTCTACAGGGCTAATAGTTTCCGAGTAAAAAGTCTGTGACATACATGCTTTTTTTTAATTTCCTTCCATTTACTTCTTTTTTATTAACTGTTACCATTTTGAAAATATTTGAGTCCTTAACCCGATAGGCAATTTGATATTAAGATTATCTCTTGGACTACTGGCTTTACTTCTACTGACTTAAATAAAAAAGTTATTTTGGAACGTCTGTATTATTTTTAAGACCTTAAACTAACGAAACCCCCGCACGCCTATGTGCACTGAATTTTGTTGATTCCTCAGTTACATAAATGGTATGGAATGCTTAATATTATTTTGTTTTCATAATTCCACTATTTCATTGTACAGCGATTTATAAAAAAACACCTACCAACCAAATTTCATTGATACAGTGCCAATAGTCTACGAGTAAAATGTGACATAAGGATAGACAGGACAAAATTATAAGTGCCCCATTCTTGCCATTTTAGCTCCCGTCTAGAGAAGTATTCTGTTTGGGAGACGGTGCTAAATATACGACTAGAACTGTTTTTAAAGTGAACATCATTACACAATGCGTTTCCTCTAAGCAAAGTTCCAATCAAAGACATCGGTCCCCTATCTGGACTTTACTTAGAGCACACCATGGCGTAATGATGTTCAGCTCTAAGGTGTTTGTGTAACAAATAAAATATTAAAAGATTAAAAAGTAAATTAAATAAACTAACTTAAACAAGGTCGATCGATATTTCATTCCGATGTATGTTTTCTAATTTTAATTAATAAAAGTATAAAGAAAGTTACATTAAACATTTTTTGTGATATAGAATTCAAGCAATTCTCTTCACTTCTACAAATTTGCTCCATCAACCAGCCGTGTAGCACAAGACAAAAACACAATATTTAAATCACCTGGCGATTGGTAGGTACATATTCACCACCATGATCTTTTCCACCACAATCTAAAAGCTTACTGAAGCACTCTTTCGAAAGAAAGAGCAGACCACCAAATCAATTCTCTGCCAATTCTATACACAATTGTTGTTTATATCGAAATGGAACCTGAAACATTCGAAATACATCACGATCGACTGGAATACACTAGGCGAAATGAAATTCCAAGTACGACAATGTTGTTACATTCCACATACATATTTATACGTAATAATATATCATTCATTTATTTTGTAACATTTTTTTTGAAACTGGAATTCAAAACTCAAAAAACGAAAATAACGTTTGCACATATCTAATAGTTTTAACTAAATTCAAATATTCCCAATATTGTAACGAATAAAATCGTAATTGTTGACAGCACATTCGAAGTAACACATGCGCATATATGTAGTGGTTTTGCTTCAAATTGTACTAAAATACATGGAGAATAGTTACATATTGAAACAAAATATTTACAAATTTATACAACTGCTAAATCAAGATAAATTTACGTGACGATGTAACGGTTTAACACTCTCTACTTTCGAGCAGATAAATTTAATATTTTTGTACAGCAATTAACGGGTCCTTTTTGGTTTTTATTACTCTTTTAATGTGAATATTAGAAGTCATTAAATGCAACTGAATCCATACTTTAAGAAGACTTATACAGGTTCATTTAATTAACCCACTTTTCTCACCTCTTGAAACAGTGCCGTTGAAATTTACGTGTTGGTTTATAAATACAGGGATTTACAGCTCTTAATAGTCAAATTATGTCATAAAATATTTACGGTAGTTACGATTATGTAAGTGAAATTGGGTGTATATTATTAACATGACTAAGACTGCAAAAAAATTTTATTAAAGTAATAAACTAATTTATTCAATAGTATTATTGATACGATGAAAAAATACTATTGAATTAATTAATTTGTTTAATTTATGATCTTAACAAAATTGTTTGCAGCCTTAGTCGTGTTACTAACAATTAAGAAAGTTTGTAATAATATGCTCGTTGAATACACCATGTTCAGGAATTAAGCATTTTGACAATACTTCCAAAGTTCTCGATAGTATTTTTTTTGGGGTTGCATCGATTTTAGTAAAATTTCTTTAAATGTATTTTGGTAAACTTCATGATAACTTTAATTCGTAATATTAAATATTCTGCAAAATCTATTTAGTAGTTTTATAACCTGATTTGTATGATTAAAATTAAAATACTTATATCCAATAATGATGATAAAAAAAAAATTTGCGGTGGCTAAAATTAGTGGTGAATTAGAATTTTCTTTTTTATCGGTATTCTATGCTAGATATAAATTTGATAAATACAATACGCGTAATTCACATCACTTTATTTTAGATACTATTTTTAATTATGTTTGAATATTCTGTGACAACTCGATTACTTTTTAAATTTAAGATCATTTTCTGTCCAACCAGAATTAGTTCTAATGATCTTGTACATGTAATATGTTTGTTTTCCAAACGTTACATTTCGCATGTATAAGACAGGTAGCTACAAATACAAAAGATTTGGAAAACTTTCGCTGTTGATATCCTTTGTAAGTGCAAAGCAAAGGTCTTTGCTAATTGCCCACCTGAAGATATTGTAATACAACGAAACCTAGGTCGGGGTAAAAAACTTAAAGACTCTTTTTGAGAAAAAACCCCTAAAATAAAAACTATATTGTAAAATATCAATCTTGGCTCGGACTTTGCACAAAAGCCAATGTTAAGTTAGCAACGTCGGGTCCAAGCCATTGTTTTCGTACCACTCAGGACGTGTTAAAATAAATATTGGCTTTTCGTATTGCGCTGTTTTCCGAGGTGAAAATTAACGCTAAGCATCAAGATTTATTTGATTAAATTCCACTCTCTAGCTAAATTAACAATCTTATACAACAAGATGATTTAAACGTAAGTAAAATTATTTATGGTTTGAATTCTGAAACTCATATTTCTCCGACACGTATATGGTTAACGTATGTAACCCACTACTAACTGCCAGTCGAAGTTACGTTTCAAAATCAATAATTGGTGACAAGTATCAACTCTGCACTGAAGGTGATATAATGACGACTCGTTGATTATACGAACATCGTATTTTGAAACATTTCCCAATTCGTGCAAATGTGTTTCTATGCCGCTATGAGTGCAGTGTAGCTCATCTGCCAATGGACAAGTCGAGGATCCTCGTCCATTAGGCGTCGTAATCGTTGAACGACCAATTTAACAGGACATCTGATGTGGGGTTCGTCCTCAAAATCGTAGTCCTCATTCCTCAACTTTCTGAACCTGGCCTGTTCATATTCTACAATCCTTCAACAAGACCTTCTAGAAATTTCGAGAATCTTTCAATAAAAGTTCCGAAGTTGTTGCTAAAAACTTATTAGCCAACCTAATATATATATATATATATATATATATATATATATATATATATATATATATATATAGATATATATATATATATATATATATAAATATATATATATATATATATATATAGAATATGAATACTGCACTAATTTATTTGAGAGTGTGATAGCGGTACTGTTTTGTACCTTTCGGAGGGGTGAGTTTTGCACATTGAAAACAAAAACAAACGGACATAGCGAAAGTATAATATTCTCTACCTTTACTGCAACATACGCAACATACTAAAAATGCCAGAAATACTAGAAGTCGTTTATGCAGTAACAGCGATATCTTGATTTAAAATCAAATGTATAATATAAATAGGATCACGATTTTAGACACACATTGCTAAGACGGTCAATTAAACCATTGTATGACGGAATAGTCTAAATTATTTTCTTTAAACCATGCCTCTAAGTTGTCCATCGGTAATTTTATAAACAAAACTTCAATGACTAACATAATGAATCCTCATATTTATGATCGTGAATGTTAACTTCGACTGTATTATATTAAAGTGTAAGAAAATCGTGTTAATGAAATTAGTTTTGCCTCATCTTTACATTGTATTAAATTTTAATGGCTCCTAACGATCCCATTAACGTATTAATAAAGACTTTCAATTATTAATTTACGTGTTAATATAACGTGATAACATAATATTAATTCACGTGATAACATAACATTTTAAAAATATTCTCGAAGTTTCTCGAAAAAAATCTCGAATTCTCGAAAAAACATTTAAAATGTTATGTTATCACCTGAATTAATTTTAATTGAACAGGTGTCTAAACTTGTTAGTATTACTAGCTGTACCGAATCAAATTCGTTCGTTTGGAATTCGGTAAAAAAAGTCATTAAGAATTTTTTTATTTTTTTTTCTCAGAACTCCACGAGCAAAGTTTACTAAAAACGCTAATAGACAACGTTAGCAATACAAATATCGTAATAGTCACACGGTGTTTCTTTATGTCTGTAATAATCAGATAGTATTCTATATGTTTGTTGCTCGATTGTACCATACCAAATATTATCAAAATGCGTGCTACAGATTTTGGGTGAATGAAGAACAAATAGACACACAGACAGACAATCAAAATTTCTAAAAGCATGTTTTCTAGCTTCTGATATCATTCTATATGCTAAATCATTCACTCTTTTTAAATAATTGTTCACCTACAGAATTCATTTGAATTTGTAAAATCGGATTGACTCTCGACAGTAGCATTTAAATATATATATCAACGAAAATATTTCGGTTGACTTGCATGAATAATTTCGATATAGTCAACTATGTTACCCTCTCTTATGCGTACCATGAAATACACTTTGTCGGTTGTGCAATGCATAATTTAGTACTATACCGAATATTTCAATTTTGTTTTGCACTTTTTATATTTTCCCTTTGTTAATACAATTCGCATGCTATTATTCGTGAAATTATATAAACAAACAAAGTAATACATCCGCTTACTCAAAGAGTTTTCGTTTTTGCTGAAACCCACCAAGCCTGACGCACGCATATTTAAACCAATTCATTTTATAGATGTCCAACGGATATGTGGATAATTCAAATTCTGATTAACGCGCTATATTTCTGTTCCGAGAGTTTAAATAATTTTTTGTCGATTTTATTTCAATAAAACTTTATTATCGTGATATTCATTTTCGAATCGATATATTCTGTGAAAAAGGAAAAAGAAATTGTTGTTTACATTATCGCTATTATAATACATTTTACAACTTTAACAAAGACACGAATATTTTTTTGTCAACCTAACCAGTTAAGAGGCGATAATGTTTTCCATATTAAACTAAAATTTTGAATAGGATTTGTTCTAGCTAAATATTGACAACTCTGACATCAAATTTGACAAAAGCGATAATTAGAAAAATGCCATCAATAACCATCAGTTTTAAAGGTGAATTTCGTATAGATTTTAATGATTTGTAATATTTACTAAAAAATAATAATAATAAACAATGTATGGGAATTGACGCAGGTCAAAATCCCATCGCACAAGAAATATACAGTGAAAATTGGCATTTCCCATTGGTACGACGAGACATCGCCACTATCGAAAAAAAATGGAATTTGAAATTCTTATATCAAAAGATACAGGGAGAATTTAAAACGTGAAAGGAACCTTTCTCCAGAAATAGAATACGTGAATCTATATAAAGCCAGGACTGCCTTCTTCGCGTCAAAATACATGGCGCAACTATTTCCTCTTACGATAAAGACGTCCGCGTGTACACTCGCCGCTCTAGAAAGGATCAGTGAAGGCAAATTGAATTTCGAACAACATCACTTAACGCAGAGGGCAATTTATCTATTTAACTGAGCTATACTTCAATTGAGTCATCACAGATCAGCAAGTGTACCGATAAACAGCCGAAAACTGAAAAATTATGAATGAAAACGGCGTGTGCCTTAAAAGATGGTGCAGGAGAACGGTTTAGTATGATTAATCAAGCATCACCTTTAAATACCAAAGTTAAGAGACTTTATATTTCTCTCACAGAAACGGACACTTATCAAAATACGCATATTTTTCTTGTGTATTTTCTTTGAAGACAAGTAAGTACAACGTAAGAGATGAAAGTGCTTTTTAATCTATTATATTATGCGCTTAAAAAATATTATTTTCACCCATATCATAAAAATTCGAGGTCTTGCGTTGGAATTTGTACATTACACACAGACATTCTATTCGAAGATTCAAATTTCAGCAGTTAGATGCAGACAAACAAAAAGTCGGATAAAAATATACCACGATAAATTTTTGATAATACAATAAATTTCTAGTAAAATAAAATCTTTCTTCATTCAATTATTTTCCTAATAATATATTTTCGTAATAACCCATAGTAAAAAAGCATTAAATGCGGGTGGTGATAAACTCTTCTCTATCAAAAGTATGGCATATTCATGCATCTTGGAATAAAGATTGTACTAGTACGGAATACTATACATTGGTTTGGCATGACATACTCCTCGATACTATTATAGGAATAGTAAAATGTTCATATCGTGGTAAATTGGAATATAGCTAATATATTAAGAAAAAAAATATGGCTAAAATATCAAAAACAAAGGGAATATCAGGAACAAATAACATGTCTTATATTTATTCTCTACGGACGAAAGATGGTACTCGTATCGTACTAGCACAGCAGTATGATATGACAATCGATTATCACTTTCTATAATATTATCTTTAATAATCTACGCCGTTTTTCTGAACCTTTATTTTAGATGATTCGATTACTACTTTTTTAAATTAGAAATGAATCGCTTATCTATCGTGAAGTTAAAATCTGTTAGCAGCATACCGATAAACAGCCGACTTTAATTACTTGTTCACTCCACATTCATCAATATTTAAAGCGGACTCGAGCCCTTCCTCTACGTTCGTGAAGGTTGCTTGTAGATGACTAGTCACAGATGAGTTTCAATTAAGAGCTTTATACTGCTTTCTTCCAGTAAAATACATATTTTTTAATTCCTATCGCTAATAATATTTTATCTAATTATTTCCTTACTATTTTAATTGTTGAATATATTTGGCGTTAATTTTGTAGAAATTCATTACCATTTAACTTTTATTCATAATTGAATGAAACTACGTGACGTAGTATTATTCTATTTTATTTAAATTCTTAACCACGACCTAGGTTTACGACTTGCAGAAAATTCCAACAGCATTTAAATATTACACAAAACAATAGCAAAAGTGGTGTTTGCGAGGGTTTTTCCATTGTTTACGTCAGCGAGTTTATGGGTGAGTAGTGCAGTTTTTATTATAGTTTCAAAAGTTATACAATGTACAAGTATTTTAGTGAGTATAATAAATTCAATTAATGTTATTCTATGAGGTTATACAATCTAAATGTTCAGGTGAATGTAATAAATTAAATGGATTTTATAATATATAAACAACTTTTTATAATATATAAAAAACAAATATATTAATGTGTTGCCTTTATCTGCTTAGGTAGTTTGAGTTTTTTTATTAATTTTATTTTGTAAGTTACGTTAAATTAAAGTTTCTTAGTAAATGTATGTCTTGGCTTTAGAGTATTCTTTACACATTATATCAAATCTGTCTGTTTAGTAAGGCTTCCTGGTTACTAAATGCGATCGCGGTATGTACTAATAGTGATTCTATATTTTGACGGATTGGTGCAGTGCAATTATTTCTTTATGATTAAATGTTGATTTTGAGAGGTTTACCGTTTTAGGATAAAATGTTTTTTTGGGTATAACTTTTGGTTTCTAGGTTTTGACTTTTTTAATTCTGTTCAATTGCTTACATTTATGTTTTTTCATTATAGCACAGACATTAGTCCTAATTTTATAGTCTAATGTTTCAAATTCTGAAGGATGAAGGAGATATGTTAAAGTAGAATGTACTCCCATTAGGCTGAGGTTTATGTTATCTCGCTTGATAGTTGCTTCCCGAATTTCTTTCTTCAGCCAGGTGGTGACGGCTTTTGGGTTGCTCAAGTTGTTCCACTAGTATTGATGTTCACGTGACTTGGTGTAATTTCATCAAACATCTTATTGAAAATAACCATCACCCTCATACCAACAATGCTCCTTATATATTACTAATAACTAAAAAAGCCAATTAGCTCAAGATCTTAGAAACATTAGAAATAAACAGAGATAAAAGAGATACCAACGTTAATATATTAAATGAACAAAGCAATACAATATCATCACCCATACTTAATATCTTCTAGACATGAAATAGTTAGACAACATTGATACTGCAGTGCACTTCAAATTGTTTCAGCCGGTCACACATCTAAAGAGACACATCACAAAAGAAAACAAAAACAAAAAAAGGGAAATATGTATAATTGGTTACATAACCTTGTTTGAACTATCAGACGCCTTTGCTATTATATAAATATATTACTGAGAATAACATCCATTTAATTTATTACATACAACCTGAACACTTGCATTGTGTAACTACATTCCATGTATAATAGAATAACATCAATTAAATTATAGAATAATATCAATTTAATTTATTACCCACACTAAAATATTTGCACATTACATAACTTTTGAAAATATAATAAAAACTACACTGTTTCCCTACCATAAACTCACTAAGGTAAACAGTGAGAAGACTCGCGTAAACCCCACTTCCGGTATTGTTTTCTATAATATGTAAATGCTGTTGGAAGTTTCTACGAATCAAGCTTTACAAATTACCAGAAGATGTTGTAATACAACGAAACCTAGGTCGTGGTTAAGAATTTAAATTAAGTAGAAATAATATAACATCACGTAGTTTCACTTAGTTGTGAAGAAAAATTAAATTATATTTTGAATGTTTCAAGAATTGAGGTATCAGAAATAAAATTTACTAATACGACTGTGCATCCTCGGTACATCAAACATCTGTTTGTATACGAAAAGGTGTAGATTTTATCCATTATTTTTTTGCTTTTATTAATTCTCTTCCATCAAACCTAGTTACAAACTTCTGTCTATATATTTATGGTTATTAAATAATTATTAAAATCTACCATTTTTATTCCCAATATCACCTGTGAATTTTACGATATTAACCAATAGTTTAATTAACTCAATAAAATTGCAATCTATTTCTGTCGATAGGCAAATATTATTCTTAAACCTTTTTTAGCAGATTTACAACAAATTAAACCAAATGTTATATCACTTTTGCTTTCTCCGATAACTAAAATCTTAGTTTTATTACTTAACCGAAACTTAAGTTATTCCCGCATAAGTAGAATGAGGTGTAAATTTTGTCGTACAGAATCTTTAAAACACCTTCAAAATTTCACTCCGCTTCAAGCTAAAATCCACCTGTATCAAACATCACTATTACCACTCTCGGCTAACTCTATAATTATATAATACGTTGCCCATATCTGAGTAAATCTTTTGTTACAAAATGTTTAAAATTCTAAAATCTATGCATTGCTATGTATCTAGCTTCAAATAATTGAAAATGTTGTCAAAACTTACATAATTATTTTGTGGCCTTTGGCTGCGTTCTACAAAGTTCTACCAACGATTATTTTCCCAAAGCTATGAAAATAATATATTTTGACTAAAAGACGCTTCTGAGAAAGTTATTTTCGAAAGTCGAGTTTCTTTTTTCGATCACATTGTTACCAATTTTTCCCTCTTTTCAGTTTCAACACCTTTTGTTAATCTCTCTTTTTTAAACACAGTTATATACAATCTTAAAGAATAGTTCATTATGTGCAGATTCCTTTTCTCTTTGCCATTCGGCATAAATAAGCAGAATATTCCAGATGCTGAAATTTCGTAAATTTGGTCTAAAAGTAATAGTGAATAAGAAAATTTAAAAATTTACAATAAATATTTTATTGTCGATTTTACACATAAAACAAAAACATAACACCTTTTATTACATGGGTCTAATAACCATGAAAGCCACTTATTTGACTTCACTTTTTAGTTAATATGATATATGTTGTGTTCAGGTCTAATTTCGCAACTCATGTTCCAGTCACTTTCAGATAAACGATTGACTTAAAACTTGATATGTAGGTATACGTCGTAACGATGTCAATACAATATTCTTAAGTCTTCATCCTTGACCTTCTGCTGTAACTGGGAAAGTTACAATAAAATTATTTAATGGGTAACTGTACACATAATTGCTTGGGCTCCTTGTTATTGTATTGTAGAACGTTTTAGGTCTATATAGTACCAACCATCTGATGGTCAACCGTACGATATGTGACGCTATGTGATATTACTGAATTCATATGGCCCTACGTCCGTTAAATACAAATGTACGACATATCTATGTCATCAAGGCGATGTGAATATATAAGTTGAGTGATATTACACAATGTCATATAAAGTCAGGGTTGAACATCGACTCGTTGAAACGTTTGCACAAAGAATGGGTTATGTGAATATTAAATTTGATTTATTTATTACAGAAACTATGCAATAGTAGAACGAAATAATTGTTTATTCATATGAACATATGAATAAAATCTTGTTTTAATTTGTTTCGCAGTTTTATTATTTAAACAATTTCAATAACACTGATTAGCAACAAAAATCTTGTCCCCTTTATTACGATATTATTTATTTACCTCGTACTAAAGAAGCTGCATTTATTTTTTGTAAACAGGCATGGAGGTATAATAATTTATATCACCGATTACTACAGAAGTTTAAAATAAATGCAATGAAAAAAATACATGGTAGACATGAGAAAAATACATGATAGAACCGAATGCCGAAAGACGATAATTTTTAAATTATACACAATTGAGCTATTCAACATTAGACAGCAACACGATGGTATTAAAAGTTAATAGTGTTACACGAAGCGGTGATAAAACGTACTACTCTCAATTCAGAATATTTCTATCTATGACACATCGTTGAGGCATCTAAGCTGGAATATGGGGCGGAAGCAGGGAGTATGGGGCGGAAGTAAGGAGGATATTTTAGGATATCAGATACAGGTAAATATTAGACTAGCAACCCTCATTCCAAACTATCTAGATTCAAGTGATCACTCTTTTGCAACTTAGACATTGGCATACAATTGCGCTCGTTGTGTAGTGTTGTCTTGCAGAAAGAAAACTAATAGCAGGTTGGAAAGAAGTCTTTGGATGTATTGTATTTCATTATTTTTGCAGGCAACTTTGTATTTAGCAACGTAGTACAAGTACGTCCCGGTAAAAATGCTGGTTTAATCAAATAATCGGAGACAAATGATTTGAATAAAAATTGTAAAGAAATTGACCTTACCAACTGTAGTATAAAATGGAGTAAATATATTTTACTGTTTTGGTCATCGGGTCTTATATTACACGATTGATAAATATATATGGTATAGACAATATTCCTTTGTTGCTTGATAATTTTTGCATTATAGCATAACACATATAAAGACAAATTTTAATTTGAGTTTTATTTTTTCATCAAGATTTTTCCTAACAGACGTGGATAATTGTAAATACAGATTTTTTTTGTTTTAATAATACATTAAATTTTGACCTGGAAATATCATCGCTTAACATAATTATAGAACGTTTTTATAAAGTAATTGTGAAGATTAATAAGATCAGTGCAGATGTTGACACTGTCCACATAAGCAGAAGAAGTTTCTTCGTGTGGTAAATGTCTACACATTTTTACCGATTCCGTCCGAAAATTTGTTTTATAACATAAAAACTTTTAAAAGTAAAACAGATATAAGTAATTTAAGAAAAATAAAATTCTGTTAACTATAAAAATGTTTATCCCATTAGTACAAAGGTGGTGCAGCGCTTCTAAATTTGCATGCCGCAGTGAACTTGTTAATCGAGTACGAGTTTAACTTACGCATTACGGATTCTCTAACTAAAAAAGCCTAATTTTAAACTACGGAAGAATGATTCAGATCATCTCAACGGAATTAAATTTGAATTAATTAGAACCTGCTTGTTTTGGCCTTCTGGTTGGTAAAATTTATTTAAAACCCGTCAGCATAGCTACTTTCAAACTGTACAGTACCTGCTGGTTGGAATGTGTTGCAGTCAGTTCTAATTTTATTCTGGTATTATTATTATTATCGTACTATACATTGGTTTTCAATTTAGTTGAAATTAATTTTCATCCCAAAAATATTATTTATCATGAAATGCTTAGAGTCTTAAATTTACAGTTTTCACTCATTACTGAAGAGCAAACATATTATTATAAAGGCAATAACAAGATTATAAAATCTCTATATATGTCGAATGAAATATAAAAACGATAAGGAAACTATGTTTCTAAATTTAATTTTGATTTAGTGAACTTGAATTATTGCTTTTTTAAAATTTGTTGCAAGTTAATATTTATCTATTATAATATGTTTTTCCATTCATTGAATTTATTTCAACAATTTCTTATACTATCATAAATTATATTAATAACAATACTATATCCCAGAATTAATTTCTGACTGCTTTAATTTTTGAGCGACGAAATGAAAGAGAAATATGAACTGATCGTTTTTTTATTTCTTTTTTTGCCACAAACTTTTTTTAAGATTCAGTCTATTTAACAATCCGAGGGCAACTATTTTCTATTCACCTAGTCCATTAAAGCCAAATTAGACAAAAACTTGTCTAAAGTGTATGATTACACCCTTCCGTTTGAAAAACTATATCGATAAATATAAGTGATACCAAAGCAGAGTCCGCAAGACTTGAAATGCCTAAAGTCAATTCGCATTATTCGGATACCAACTTTTGTCAGCCTCCAATATAAATTTACAGAAAATTTCAACAAATCTAGTTGAAATTTAAAGTGCCAGCGTAGATGGGTTGCGGAAATGGAATGAGTTCGCACGGTGCTACCGGTTGCCTGTTTCCGGTTGAGCAATGCGTGACTTCCTGTGACAGTGGCGATGCCCTCGTTCACAAACGCCGCACTTAAGACAGACTTACTGACAAATTAAAGTTTTGTCAATATCGTAACCGCAGAAACACAATAAACTATGAACGAACAAGAACTTGATAAAAGGAAAGTAATTTAAAAGGCCTTTGCAGTGATACTCCACTCGGCGGGATGTGGAAAAAATGTTTTTGATCGCCGATTCGCATATATGGCAAGTTATTTAATTTTTTTCATATTTTTATTTTAATTTTGTAGATACTTAATATAAAGATGATGGTATAATTTGTTTATCTAAAATCTTTTTGCCACCAATAGAAAATAACACAAATATTTTCTGTTATTGTAACGGAATAAATGCAAAGGTTTTCTAAGTTAATGCATCTTTCTACTTAAAATATTATTTTTCATCTACTTTCTATTAAACACTCCTTAATGAAATACAAAAGGTCTATAATTAAATACAAAACATCCATATCAGTGTATTCATCCAAAAGCTGCAGATGTATATTCATCGAATTGAGAGCCTTCCTTTTGAAAAGGAAAAAATATTCCCAGTCGTTTAACTGTGATGCAACCATATTAGTAGAACTAAATATTGTAAATTTGGAATAAGTGAAAATGTATTTACTTTATTATATTTAATTATCTTCATTACATTGAATTTATTATGTAGTATATGGTATATACGTGTACAGTTACATCGTATTCTATCGATAACGGCAATATGTTAAGTAAGAGGTAGCCAGTCTCTCCTTGGTAAAAAGATTAATCGTGCTGGTACGAATTATCATAGTAACATTTTGGTGTAGTCTGGTACTTGTTTCTCGCTACCTTACTAGTCCTTGTTACATGATGATATAGTTTTTAGTTGACGCACAGTTTTTGGTCAGATCTCTGAGACTGCTCTAACAAATTTAACTAAAAATAATAGGTACTATCTATATTATTTAGTAAGTAAGGTAGTTTCTATTTACATATTTTTTGTAGATTTGTAGAATATAGGTTTAAGATTTTACGTAGTAAAACTCAAGGGCGTAACGCATCGTATATTTTCCTTTTCACGTGAATGATAATTTACTTCACAACATCGTTCTTTAAATGTTTTATCGTATACTTAATGCATTAAATAAATTGTTTTTATTTACCTTACATCACAAAAGTTTTTCCGATTCTGTATCTAGACTGCCAAGAAAATGCAATATGCGTAACGGCAAAAGTTGTCAAACTTTCATTGCAAACTTTGTTACTGTTATTAACACGGCTAAAACTTCAAACTAACTCATTAAGATGATAAATTATAGATATTAATTTAATCGACGATATTTGGACACTCTATCTCTTTATACATATATTTTAGTTACATAACCGTCTTGCTGAATTATTACGAGTGACTGCTGTAAACATTTTACGACGAAATTTGATTATTCAGTGCTGTAAATCCCTGTATTTATAATTTAACTCATAAACTTCAACGGTATTGATAAGAACCGTGAGAAAACTGTATTAGTTAAATGAATCTTTAAACAGACTAATGCTGTTTAAAGCATAGATTACGTTATATTTAATGTCTTCTAATGTTCACATTAATAGAGTAATAAAAGCCAAAGAGAGTTAAAGAGCTGTACACAAAGGTTTAACTTATGCGCTCGAAAGTCGAGAGTATTAAACCGTTATGTAGTCACGTTAATTTACCTTCATTTAGCAGGTGTATAAATCAGTAAATATTGTTTTGTGGCCCTTAACTTTTCTGTATCTATTCAAACACAATACACAATATATATATATATATATATATATATATATATATATATATATATATATATATATATATATGTGTGTGTGTGTGTGTGTGTGTATATATATATATATACATATACATATATATATATATATATATATATATATATATATATATATATATATATATATTTATATATATAAACCCTTTTGCAAAGAAACGGGCACTTATAGGAATAAACCATATCAGAGTTATTTTATTATCATTTGATGCATTTTATATGGCGATATGATGAGGATATTGTTATTTATTATTGAGATATCGTTTTTACCTACTTCAGTCATTAAAAATGCGAATAAATAAAAAAAACGATGTAAAGTCCACAGACGAGCGTTTTCATACTGGTACATTAATAATGCCTAGTTTATTTTCGAATATTTTTTATTAATTTAACATAAAATTTGAAAATTTAGTGACGAGTATGGCCTCCTCTGGCTAAAATCAATGCGCTTAATCTGCTAGGCATGCTTTCGACGACATTTTTATCATTTCCTGAGAAATACGTTTACATTCAGCGACGATCACATTTTTAAGGGCCTGAAGGTATTCTGGAGCTGGTTTTACGGCTCTGACGCATTGTTTGAGATTATCCCATATGTGTTCTATCGGAATGATGTAGGGACTTCTAGCTAGCCAGTCTAACCGACGAATTCCGGCCTCCTGCATATACGCATCAAAGCCTCTAGAGCGGTGGGCGCGAGCGTTGTCGTCCATAAAAATGAACTCACCTCCAACTGCTGTTAATGCGGGTTGGGCATGAGGAATAAGAACTTCTGTTATATACCTTTACGCATTAAGTGTGCCATTTTCAATAAAAACTAACTCGGTACGGTCATCTGAGTTAATACCAGCCCAAAACATTACGGAGCCTCCACCGTAAGAGGTGATTTCTTCAAAGCTCACTTCTGCGAAGTGTTCTCCAGGTCTTCGTAAGACTCTCCGATGCCGATTCTCACCACTAATCGATATATGAGCTTCATCGGAGAACAAAACACTATTCCAGTCTTGTTGAGTCCATGACGAAAAATTTTGAGCGAATCTCAATCTGGCAACTCGATGGTCACGGAGCAATGTAGGGCCCCGACCTGGGCGATAGCTACGTATATTGACGGCCTGAAGTCTCCTTCTGACTGTCCATAGGCTTACTCGTATACCTTTGAAGTCCTCGAGGTTCTGTTTGAGATCTTGACCAACTTAACTTGACTATTTCGTAGCGCTTTAGTGAGTATGAAGCGGTCGTTCCGTGGCTCAGAGCACGGTTTTCTTCCAGAACCGGGCCTTCCACTGATGAAGCCCATTTCTTGGTATTGTTGCTAGGTCTTTTGGATGGTGAAACGGCTCACATTATACTGCTGAGCAACATAACATTGGCTACAGCCTTCTTCAAGCAGCGCAATAATTTTACTAGCTCTTATCGTTTTTTCAACCATACTGAGAACAGCAAAGAGAAGTGAACTAATCCAGCAAAGAGCATAAATGTAATTAAAATTTATTCGTTAAAATAAAAAAACATAACAAATGAAAAAGAACTTAATAAGAGTTGGATTTCATTTACCGCCAAAAAATACGTTTTTGTCAGTGAAAGAGAATTTTCATACCAAAAGAATAAATTTCAAATTTAGAACGTTTGTGTTTATGTGCCAGAATACACTATACCTGCCAGTAACAATTACAATTAATACAACCTCTTAATAATATGGCAAAATCAAAACCGCCCGTTGTTTATACAAAAGAGTGTATATATATGTATATATATATATATATATATATATATATATATATATATATATATATATGTCATTGGTTAAGACCACAACCAAAGTTATCATATATATATATATATATATGATAACTTTGGTTGTGGCCTTAACCAATGACAGAGTTAACACGATCGATTTCTATTGGTATTTTAAAATGAAACCCCATTTCGCGCTACTGATTACAACTGGTTTAACGATTATATGATTTGTGAAGCGATAACTGAAGGTAGTATCAATGCTCTGAGGTTCATGATAAGGACTGACAAGTGGGTAACCTGTCAGCTGATTCAGGAAAGTTTATACACTGGTGAGACAGGTACTAGTATTGAAAATATTCTACATTAATATATAGACGTAAGAAAGCTTTTTTCCAGTTAGATACCCCATGATTTAGCCCAAACTCAAAAAAAATACCGTCGCGTTGATTGCATTACAGCTATTCGTTTAAATGAAACCAGCAGCAAATTCATGCAGAAAAAAATTCACAAAAATAATGTGGTAATTTCATTTCTCCCTCCCAGATAAATTCTGAAAATAAACGCTTTCAATATATAATCTAAATCTAACTGCAAAAAATCGAGAATTCGGATAAATATTTAAGTAGTATCGGTATGAATTTTGCTATTCTATAGTTTACGTAGAAAAACATATTTGTTTATTAAAAAATTTAACCCGACTAAAAAAAATCATTGTGCGTATACGACTCATAATTGACAACCCTGAGTGCGTTGGTCGCCTCCCATTCTTTTATCCCTCCTCCGACATAACTTCAGTATATAACTTAGTTGTCTAATCTGGTTGATTGCGGCAATATAAAATAATATTGTTAAATTTTTCACAAGTACGAAAAACGTAATGTAACATACAACTATAAAATAACATTTTTAAGATTTTCTTCAAAAAATAGATGTAACTAAAAAGTTGAAACGAAGCATCGAATGGATGAACTATTGCATGTATGATGCATAACATATTTGATATGTATAAACAAAAAATTGCTCTAAATAATGAGGCGTATATAGCGACGACCGACGGTGCCTCACAAAGAGTCTAGAAATTAGTCTCTGAAAACAAAGCGACAAAATGTGCTGCACTAAATTGCAGTCAACAATACTTATCGCACATAGCCGGTGCAAGTATGGCAATACAAGGTGAGGAGAAGGCTCCTCACTCTCTCTCAAGGCTCCTGTGAATACCCTGATCGAGATAGGTATTATCTTAAAGAAGCTTATCCTTTCGAAAATACCCTTCTGGTAAGAAAGTGAAAACAACAATCAAGTTCGTGCACCATATCGGCATAGTGGAAATTGCAGCATATCTTCCTTCCTCACCTTCAAATCACGACATCAGTATATATTTATAACACTGTTAATTTTTTTATTCTTCTCGCGTAAAGTTTTATATCGAAAATATATTCTCTACGGATATAATGATGTTAAATTAATCCGAACAATATAACAGAAATGAAAAAAGGTAGATTTCGAAAAAAATTACGTTTCACTGAAAATGTTAGTAAATTTTATAGTTTTAGTTTTAATTTTGTAAAATGTTGATACCTAAAGAGAAAAAATTTTTCTTAAATTAAAATTCTTAACTTTATATTCAACATTTTAGCAATGAGTCAAAAAGGTAACGAAGTAAATGGAACAGGTTCAAAAAAAATGAGAAACATGATGGAATTTGCTTGTTTTTTTCTTAACAGTGCAAATATTTTTGTTACCTGTATTAGTTCATAATAGAGTTTTCTAAATAGAAGAGTATAATAGAGTTCTCTAATCTATTTATAACCATTCTGTTGTACTGTTCGCGGATTGATCGAAACATATTACGTAGTTTTCGCTAAGTTACAATCTGTCCATTGTAACACTTTAGTCAATTTCTTGTGTGGGAACATTATTCTGAAAGCGGCACCAGTTTTGTCACAGGAGTTTGGATATATATCAATCGTTACAATTTTTAATATCCACATTAATTAAACTGAAATTACGTTATCATTTTTTGTAAATAATTTTTAATATCATGAAACGATTCTCACTATTATTTCTTGTACTGCTTTTACTACCTTGTTTTTAAACATATGTTTATTTTTAAAGAAAAAACAATAGCAGTGTCTAACACTGCCCCAGTTATTTTTGTGAAATAATCAGTCAATATTTTTGAATTCCGTCTAAGAGTTTTTGGCGTCATTCTCTATTAAATTTTGCGCATTCGTGCCCGATTTTGATAATTTTGGTTATACTTTTTCCTTATTTTGATAAATGATTCTTTTGTACTCAAATGAAATAAATTGCATTCCAGCATAATCACAATGTGTTAAGTGAATATTTGGAAAATTATAGAGTACCAGTGTATTTTAGATCTTGTATCCGTTACAAAACTGTGTTCGCTAATGCAATGCGAAAAGGTACCTAGAAAAGAGGAATGGGAGGTTTTACAACGCTCTCTTGTCCATTTCAATTAAGGTCACTCTAAGTAATTGAATATTAACAAATACCACTTTTCTATTGTTTGTCTGATGTCTAATTAAAGAGATATCTAAGATTAGAAAACCTGAGATACTGAAATATCCTCCATGATGACATTACATTAAACTAACCTATCAATATCGCTTTATAAACCCACAAAAACCAAGTATTTGCCCTAAGTTTATTTGGTTGTCATTTAGTGTGGATTTACGGCCCGTAATTTTATTGTTTTCTTGAAATAAACATTAAATTACCGTCATGAGTTAAAAAAAAAGAGGAAAGACTAAAATACAGTTTCGAAAAAAGTAACTGAAAAGCACTAACTATGCACATATATAGCTTGTGAAATTCATAACGTTATTTACCCTGGAACACTCTCTCGGTCATGGTGAATCAAAGGACACCTCATTTAGCCTATTAAATTCATAAAAAGGTATTCTGTTGCTTATGTTTTCAATAGGGTGCAAATGCCATACCGTTCATACCTGCAACTAAAATTACAACAGCTAAATTTTCATAAATATAGGCAACCATCTCATTTACACATTTGCCTTCTTTCACCAGCTATCTCTTTCATTAGCAGTGACATCCTATATAAGAATATTTGTAGAAAATTTCATATCGTATATCTGAGCGTTGTCTGGATTCACTTATTTTGTATGTTTAATTAAAATGTGTTCCGTGTGATCAATCATGTATATTTATATATATATATATATATATGTATATATATATATATATATATACATATATATTTATATATGTATATATATATATATATATATATATATACATATATATTTTACATGTAGGTGCAAAAAATATTTGTGGATCATTTTTAATGGTGAGCTTTTCCCTTATGAAAGTATATTTAAAAAGAACTGAAAACAAATTATTAATGGAAAATTAATTCACGAATATTTGTCCTATCGTCAAAATAATATCCCGCTCAGTCCGGGTATGTCGTACAAAATTATAAGTATTAAAACTATGCTAACGGACGACCGCAATATCGATCACAATCTCCACACAAATTTTAAATCAGTCCACCGTTGGAGGTAAGACATCACCATGTCGATCATTCATCTTTGAAATCTTCCTAATGGTTTATTTGGACAAATCTCTTTTAGTTTTGGCAGCACATTTAATCTATATGCTGCAATATCATTTTGCTATTTAAAAAAATTGCTAATGCACAAAAATCTATTAATATTCTTGTGATTCTATATTCATGCAAAATGGCATTAAGATGATGCGACGACCAAACTACAAAGCGAAAAATGGACTGCAACAAAGAGCACAAACATTTCAATATTGCTTCACGTATGTGGTGAATTGGAGCGCTATACATATGTGATGCAGCAAGTGGGATCGGGAAACAACGTGAGAGTTGTGTACCGAGCTAGGAGTGCTCATTTCAAGTTATGTGAATTTACTCCGCTCATTTTATTACCACCTCATACGGAGTAGAAGTCAAATTTCACTCTTCGTATTGTAATGTTTTCCTGAATATTAAAATTAAGTAGCATAGCATCAGTGAAACATGATTGCTTTATGTTTCTCTTTAAAATTTATAAATGTATCAACGGAGGAAGTCCTATCTGATCTCCTTAGTACTACAGTCAAGTAAAAATCGAGACAAACGATTTTTAAAGTACAGTAAGTTAAAGTACAATCCTATTTTACATATATTTATCTGAATGGAAATTCTTTACACTCATTATATTTATTTTTAAAACTTTCCAATAATAACTACTCTTCAGATAAGTTTACATTTATTAACATACTTAAAGAATTGCAATGCGTGGTTTTCCTGTTTCTTTTCTGTCCAGAAACCAAACTCTAGTAAACGATTTTTCTATTCTTGTTTAGAAACTGAGATCCATGCTGCAGTAAATAATTTACAAAAAAATTTAAATGGCAATTTTAAGTAAATTCTATTGGCCTTCGTATCTTCAGCAGAATATACTCTTTCTGCATACTTCAAAATTTTCTAGTCATTTAAACTAAAGTCCGCATGTATCATACATCCTTATTAACTTTACTCGAATAGGAGGTGGTATGCTATTGCTGGATTTAACTGAGAATCGGCTTAAATAATTAGAATGCTCTCAAAGTCTATGTATCCGTTATATTTTTGGTTTCAGAAAATAGGACCAAATGTCTAGATATAGAGCGTAAATTAATAGATGGCAGTCGAAGTGATGTCATTTTCACATACTTGCATTGCAAATACGTACTAATATTTGTCAAACCAGGTTGTCCAACCTATCTCAGAAACTAATTTAATTACTCGTCTGCTCATAGTCTGGGACTACGTTTTGAGAAACTGTTCAGTTCCCTTTTTGTCTGTACTAACAGTTATTTATCATGAAAAAAGTTCTCTCTCCGAGTAGCAAAACTTCGAAACAAACTAAACCATGATATGAGAAATTTACCTTCTGTGAATAATTCCAAAGGTCATCTGACAATATCCCACTTCTCGTAATCCTTTATACCCATCAACATTCTTAACTTATATGAATATAATTTTTTAATTGAGAGTGTATATACCAAAAGTTATATACACTGACAAAGTTACGATTTCATACATCACTAGGTAATAAAAAAACAATGCTTGAAGAGTTTAGATTGTTCTCTCCAACATGTTACCTATTTATAAGTGATTATGTGAATTACCCTGCTGAAAATTCCCGCAGGTGTATATTATAACTTTAAGGAATAAGTTTTTATTTAGCAAATCTATTAGTTATAGCGCCTTGTGGAAGTTGAGAGAACCATGTTAATTAATTTAATCTATTTTGGTTGTTCTCAAACATAAACTATGTTAGGTTTTTATGTCTTTTAGTCTTGATGACATGTTAACAGATTGAGACAATCAGATCATACCCTCGAAAGTGTTTATTATTTGTGACTATACAATTTACTGTTGAAAATCTATAAAGTACATTTTGATTCAGATGTGCCGGGTCAGTTACTTGGTTACTTACAGAGCGTGTATATATGTATGTATGTACATACATACATACATATATATATATATATATATATATACTCTGTACTTAAGTGGTCAAAACGAAACAAATTGTGTAGTTTAGGAGTTGTACATTATTTAAATATCCAGATTTTTCACACCTAGACTCACTTGCAGCGATCCTGCATCGAGACTATGCAGTGGATAGCCATGAAACTTAGTGAAAACGTAGCATGTTAAAGTGGTTATAAAATACCCTTTTATTTAATACTAAAAATTCTCAAATTTTAATAATTTCTCATAGAATGTGGAATTCCAAAAAAATAGGTTCAATTTTCCAAGACACACAGAGTAAAAAAATTGTAATAAAGGTGACATTCAAATTATCTTAGAAACTACTCAAAAATGTCTACATAGAACTCGACTAATAACCGAACTCCATTTACTTCACTATGTAAGGGGAACTGCGATCAATAATGCAAGTCCAAGGCGTTGTTTATTTCGTGGTTTTAGAATTACTCCATGTTTAACTGTTTTGCTTCACACACACTCGTTGTTTCTCATGTACTTTCTTTTTTTTGTTTTTTGAATTGTCTTCAATTGATTATTAAATAATTGAAGTAAAACTTCTTTATATTGGTGGATGTAAAACCAAGGGGAAATTTCAAAAGGTTTCACATGCCAATGGTTTTATTCTTATGTCATCTATCAGTAAATTCATAAAAGTATTGACAAACATATATTATAAAGAACAAACATTATCTTAGATGAAAACACAAGGATGTTATATTAAATGTTCCCAATATTCTGAAAATTTACATCTTTTCAAGATATAGACAACAAGAAAGTTTAAAAAAATTATCATGATTATTTTTTTATGTTTCACTATTTGAGGTGGAACTGATGAAAAAGAACCTTTTCGTCAAAGAATTTAAATAACAAATTAATTAATTAAAAGTTTTATTTCACACAATAACATGATTTATTTACATCAAATGGTTGAAATGACGGTCTTGAAGTACAATATACAACGCCTCGTGATCTTCCGGGGAGGAGGGGATAAAATTTTTAAAAACATGCTAATTTAAAAAAAATCAATCGTCTAACTTGTTGTCGTACGCTCCGTGTATAATGACGTGATTAGCTTCTTGCTGGTACTATGCTCTGTAATGAGCATCCAATGGAGAATTTTCTGGTAAATCTGACAATTCGCTTTGCAGAAACTGCAAACATCGTGCTCCATTTAAATTTGAAGACAGCTTGACGGTATCAATAAATTGTCTTTCAAATTCCACTATGCGAATTCATTGAGAAATGATGTTAGAATCTTGATTCTCATTTACAGTGGGGTTTTATGACCCACCAATAATATGTATTATGTATGTTATATATTACGAAAAGCATAAATTTTTATTCATAACTCCACATTATGTTACCAAAAATGTTCTGGTGATCCATATCTCCCAACAGAAGTGCACCCTATTTGCAAAATCTTATGACGATAAGCTCGGCATCTACTGAACATCTTATGGATGTATATCAATCCTTCGTAAGACATGTTGAACAACGAAGGAAATAAATCAATATGTTTATCAAGTTGACGAACAGTTAATGTTGGAATATTTTCAATTTCGCTTATCAGTTCCTCAACTTTATCAACATTTACAATTATGATATGCTTCTAAAAGCCAACCCTCCAAATACAAAAACTATAGACTAATAAGAGGACGATGGTGAAGAAGTCGTTGCATCGCTCCTCCTCTGTATCGGTTTTTCGAAGTCACTGTAGAGGATAGCAGCTTCTCGATCTACTGCCACTATATTATGCGTACTCACGCATAATATGGTGACACCATATTATGCGTACTCACGCGGTGAATGAGAAACCCGTTGCGAGTTTTCAATCATCACATGTTAAATACTCCAGAATGCTTCGTTTTATTTGTTATTTTCGTTTCGTTATTTTGATTATTTTTGTTTCGTTATTAAATGTCGTTATTTTCCATTGTTATGTCCAAATTAAAGCATAAACCAAATCTAGTAACCAAAGTTAAAATCACAAGAACGCGTACATCGTAAAATAGTAAACTATGGAAATGACTAAAGCTAGTAAGGGAGAAAGACAAAAAACGAAATGAACAAATGAACTATAAAAAATTAAAACAATTAAACCTTTCACCACTTAAAATAAGTGTTTCCCTCCTTGAAATAATCGAACTAAAAATTATATTACATAACTTTTTTGTTTATCACTGTTATTGCTTTTTGTTATAGCCAGTATACTGAAATAGATTTATTGACGTTAGTTGACGTTTAAAAAAGGGTAACTTTTAAAAGTTGAATATTATATTTATGTTATTTTATTTATCCGGGACCATCATAATGGCCTAATAGAAAGAGGGTATCATGTTTACTTTTTATGAAATTGCAAATCACGCTAATTTTTTAAAGGTTTCCATAGGTATTTTTTTAAATTTTTGCTGTGTATAAACCATTATTCATACTAGTTTTAAGATAATTTGTATGTCATTTTTATTACACAGCATTAACATTAATTAATGTTATAGCTATACACTTTAAACACTTGATGCAGGATCAATTAATTGGGCATGAAAAATCTAGATATTTTGAAAATAATAACTTTAAAAGTAAATACGTTGCATAATCCTGTTTGGTTTAGCTGAGGTAGTTCGTAACATTCAGTTGGACTACAGACGTACGGGCGACATGTACAAGTATATATATATATATATATATATATATATATATATGTATATATATATATATATATATATAGATATATATATATATATATATATATATATATATATATATATATATATATATATAACTCATTTAGTAAGAAAATAACATTTGACTTTCAATTTTAGGTATTTTAGATTGTGCATTGAGTTCTGATTTAGAAAATTGAGCAACTATTAATTCTGTTAGCTAAGAATATTCCTTTCTATTTAGCAAATATATAAATAGATAGAAGTTCGATGTTTTCTTACAATTAACCCAAATTTTGACTTCAACTAGCTATTGAAGAGTTTTTTGTAGAATAAAAATGTAAATTATTTACATACGAATAATAGCAAGTTCAACAAGTACTGCGTAGGCAAAATGATGGTATGGATCGATTTGGTGTCATGGATGTGTATTGTGATCGATCGATGTGTATTGTGATTGTGATCGATATTGCGGTCGTCCGTTGGCATAGTTTTAATACTTATAATTTTGTACGACATACCCGGACGGAGCGGGATATTATTTTGACGATAATTAATATTCGTGAAAAAATTTTCCATTAATAATTTGTTTTCAATTCTTTTTAAATATACTTTCATAAGGGAAAAGCTCACCATTAAAAATGATACACAAATATTTTTTGCACCTACATGTAAAATATATATGTATATATATATATATATATATATATATATATATATATATATATATATATATAGAGAGAGAGAGAGAGAGAGAGAGAGAGAGAATAAATTATATGAATATAATATAAATTACAGATAAAGTACAAATTCCGATAACATTAGAGAAACTAAAAATATAATGCGAGTAAAAAACAGACTAAATTTTATCGAGGTTTTTGCGACCTCTTACGGCATGTCAAACTTACATATCAAACAAACCAAAAAACTTGTCTTGGCTCGCACAAACCTTAAAAAAATTGTAAGCATATCTATTTTGTTTAGTTTCTAATTTTGATTTAGATTTTAGAGTGATTTTACGCATAATATAATACTTTTTATTTCTTCATTTTTAGTTATTCGTAATCTAAATCAGATGTTAAATTTAAGAATTAATTACTTACGTCCTACTTTATCAAGTTTCAATCCTGCCGATGAACACGCTCGGCGGAATCTCAGTTCAAAGTACTATATGTAAAAGGTCAGTGTAGCTGAAGAGAATAGTACTAGTGGTTCGTAGTTGAAAATTGGTTTTAAAACTCATTGTTTTGGGTTCAAGTTCGTTTGGATTAAACATGTAAGTAAAAGAGCCACCTTTGTTTAAGAGCCGAACTGCGAAAATTGTATTTTAATGCCCAGAAATATAATTTTATTATTTGAAGTAATTTTTGCATAATTTACCACTTTGTTTGATGCCAGTTTTTCAAGATTTGTTGCAATAAACAAATTATTTTTTTGCATTTGCGATATTCGCCGCGAGTTATCTCTTTCTCTGAATAAATACTGCAACAAATTGACTTGACTCGTATATTTTGCTTTACATTATAATTTAAAGAAGCTAATTCTGCCAAGTAAAGTTATTTTTTTTATTTATAAAAGTCTCTTTATAATTTCAACTCTTATTCGTTTTATGTCTCATGACAGATAAAATCTGTAATCTAGTATCATTGGAAAATTGTAAGCTTTTCAAGGACAATATAACTGCTTTCATTGCTCAGATAAGATTAAAAAACTCAAGATATTTATTGAAAAAGTTAGAAAAACCATAAAAAATATATTTATATCTAAAAAATTATTTAATGAAAGAGCAAATTGTAAAATCTATTAATCAAGCTGAAATTGAAAGCGAAAAAACTGGTTGACAGCAATTTTGGAAAGAATAATCAAGATGATTAAATTTTTAATTTTATAAATTTAGCTTAAGGAAAAAGTACAGAAAAGTTGCATGAATCCAATAAAGTAGTTTTTTCTTTTAAATTGAAATAATTGATAATATACTGTCAGAATAAGTCGCTTGAATCAAACTGCTCAGCACTGCATGCTCCATTACATTGGCTATAATATTCAAAATGGATTTAACAATATAATTTCTTATAAAATTTAAACAACTATGGTTTCTTTTTTGAAACAATCCAAATAATATTCTATAATTCATATCTGACTTTCCACATAAAGTAAAACTTACTGTTTTTGTGAGGTTTGTTTATTTCAAGTCCTTTGCATAACTTGCTTAGGTGAGAGTTATTTTTTAGGATTTTAGGTTTTTTACCTGTCATTGATACTGTCGGAAGAGGGTGGCAACTCGTTTGTAAGATTCCTTAAAAAAAAAGAAATATTGAACTAGATGATATGCAAGGTTAAGGATATGATAATGAGGCAAACATGAGATGAACAAATATAAACCCCCAAAAATATTTGTACATGAATAATCGTGCTTTTTATGTTCTTTATATAAGCCCAAAGTTTTCATTAATACATGATACTCCTAAAAGATCATTGAATAATTTTTTTTAATTTTTCGGAAAATTTCTGTATTTTTTTCAGCCTCACATCATATTTAATATCATTTAAAGCTAGCATGAGTCACTAAAGTGAACATTTGAAACCACTTTTAAATACGTGACGGAATCAAAGCGAAATGTTTTGTGAGCATTAACTTTACTTTAGAGTAGAGGCAAAGAAAGAAGGAACATAGCAAACTGATGCTGATACAAATTGATGTTTAAACTAAAGACTTTTAAGTTTACATGCTCCTTAGTTATATAGTAAAATATTTATCAAAAATTAATATTGTGAAAAAAAATTTGGTTAAAGTCAGATGTCATTCTTTCAGAGGCCGTCAAAATGCTAGATCAGATAAATAAAGACTTGGCTGCAAACCGCATAGGCACTGCATTTGAACAATTGTTATTGGAGTCAGCAATAATTTCTAAGGAATTAGAATGTGAACTGAAACTAACTTAATTACAAGACTGAAGATAAATCCATTTCATATACAAATAATTAATAACTTTGTTTTTGGTTATGTTTACACGCGTGATATTTGTTACAGAATAATTACAAAAATCTTTTTATATTATTCATATTTAACTATGTAAATTGTGTAATGGTAACGTGTTCATCATCATTTGAACTTCGTATGTACGTTCTATTTGTAAATTAAAATAATATGATTTTTTAAAATACGGAAATTAACCATAATTATGTCTTTATGTTTCGGGGTACTCAGGTTGATTGCCATTTGACCAGTATTGGTGTATTCGAGTTCACTAGAGACTAAAGTAGCCGCATAGCAAGAACCTTAAAACATGTTTCTATTTGAATTGTAATGGCTAACGTCTTCTAAATTGATCACCTGAACGTTAATTCTGTTGCAGGGAGCTAAACCCTGTAAAAAAAAGAGTTGTTTGAATTTTTGACAGGCGGGCTTAGTGCTGTTTTTCGCAGCGTAGAACTTACTTAAAGCAGTACTTACCGGACCTTAATAATATTGGTTAGTAATTCTAGATGACCAGATGCCAAAGTTATAAACGTAGGCCTTGTAATAAGAATAAGCTGAGGATCAGGAAAAATATTTTCAAAAATATTTTGTACTTTTTCCAAAGAGCTTTTTCAAAAGTATATTTCCATATCAAGGTTAGAAAAGTCAAACAAATATCGTCATACATACAAGCAATTCCGAAGATTTTTTTTTATTTTGCACTGATGTAATGGCTTTGGTGATTTCTCTCTTGTCTAACCCTATATCATTTTTCTTGGGATGTGAAAATAGGTCATATTCCATTAATAAAGTATAAAAATTGCGATTCAAATGTGTGTTTATGTGTGTGTATGAGATCCCCCCATACACATACATAAACACACATGTGGGGGGGGGGAAGTTGTCATGTATAAATATCTACAAAGCTTTCCATTCTATTTTTATCTTTTAACCTCAGAATTATAATAAATAAATGTACGGTCTCCTCAAAAACGGGTACAAAGATATTATTAGATTTCACCATATTTTTACTTCTTTATACATAACAATATCCCATAATTCGTTTGTACAGAAAAAAAATCAAATGAGTATACCATTCAAACAAGAATTATGTCTGTGGAACCTGTTTTCACTGCTAGGGCGTGGCGTGTACCAAATACGCAAAGCTGCATTAATTAGAACTTCGTGAGCCCAACGAAACAAATACTCCAGAAACTTGATAAATAAAGTAAATCATATAATTTTACTGTTTCGAGCTTGCATTTTATGAGTAAAAGCTCGGCGTGAAACACATTTTTGTTAACTGGGGAGATAAAATAAGTAGAACAATTTTTTTGACAGATTTTGGTAAATTTTCATTAACTGAGCTGTATGTAAAATCTAAAACCAGCAGATTGAAATGCATATAAATATTAGATATCGAAATTTTTGAAAAATTGCATTTTTAGTACATTTGGTATGTTTCTTTAATAGAAGGTATTTTGTCAATATCCATTAATTTATTTCAGTTGTATTCATGCTACAAGATTCGAGAAGCTGCAGAGACGATCACTCAGTCTTCTTCAAAACAACTTCCGCTTTCCAGTAAGTCCTGAAAATCAGGCACTCGTGCATGACTTTCACCCATTATTAGGATTTCACGCATTCTTAGGGTTTTTTCAAAGTATTGTTAACGCTTACCTCCTCAGTAATTTGCCAAAGATTACATCCTCATTAATTTGGCACGGCTTGAAAGGTTATATTAATTCCAGTATCTTGGCGAAAGATTTAAGTCAAAATTTTCTTTGAACGTTTAATATAATAACAAAAAATAAAATAATTTTTTAAAGCATTACATTTCTTTATTTTTTTTCCATGGAGCCATTATCATACAACCTGTTGTTTACAGACGTATTACAAAAAGTAAAAAATTTTCAAATTATTTCGCAAAATATAATCAGTGGGATCAAATATTGATATGACAAACAGCAATCTTGTAAAGTACTATAGTATTCACACTTTTTTTCATAAATGTCAACAACCGTTGTCTTTTTTTTCAGATAAGATTCAACAATCCCATAAGAATATTAAATTCTTGATGTATTTTACTGGCAAATTTATTGTGGGGACGAAAATTTATTGCTGAAGAAGTGTGAATGAGTTTGTGTCGTGTCACCAGGTGGCCGCTTCCGGACTAAACAGTGTGACGACCTTTTGCGGCGATGGCGGGACGGCATATGCCACATAAACGAGGCCATTAAAAACAGTCTGCAGATTGCTAAAAATCATAAGTAAATCAATTGCCATGGTAATTACAATTTAAACAATGTTTTATCACAAATTAGGTATTTATCTCAATTTATAAATGCGAAATTATAACCAGAAAATAATTAATTGAATTTCATTTTGAAATAGTAAATAAAACAACGTTTCTATTATTTTGAGAAATTTAAAGTTAAAACCCACTCTTTAAAGACAGAAGACTATTATTTCGTTTAATTAATACCTTTTGACACCCAAAGAAACAAGCATATCGACAAACATTTTAAGTTATGAATTTTTTCATCATAATCTATCTATACATAAAATTGTAATGGAGTGAATTCTGTACATTGAAAATTTTGAATCCACTCACATATAAATAAAGTGGCGCTTTAGCTCAATGCTTTTGATACTTGCGCCTCTATATGTCAATTTTAGTAAAATATTTGTTTGATCTGTCATCTGAGCTTCATAATGGAATAAAAACGTAATAAGCAGTGTGCAAAATTAGAAATGAATTGAATACCTGCAATCAATTTTGATTTATTAAATTGAGTTGAATAATTTATAATGCGAAGACTTCGCACGGGTCACGCTAGTATATATATATATATATATATATATATATATATATATATATATATATATATATATATAAATTTTACCAAATAAATTAATAAATTCAAAAATATGAAACTCTTATCGACGAAACACAATAGAATCTAGAGGATGTTTTTTTCTAAATCGTGTAGATAGGTTGAAAACGACATGGGTAGTCATGTAGACTGTCATGTCATCACTCCTAGCTATAAATATACTGTCGGTGACATGTCGGTCATGTGGACTGTCATGTCATCACTCCTAGCTACAATAACATGTTTGTGACGCCATAAGAGTTTCTCCTAACAAAATCGCTCAAAGCGCCTAAAGAAGTTTTCACTTCAATAATTCCCACATTTCATAACATATTAAGAATGAAGCAAAGTTCACAAGTGTCCGTAACACTTAATCCATTCAACGATCGACCTATGTGCGCTACACATGAATGAAAAGAGGATTAAAACAACTACAAGTTCTCCTAATGGAAACATTGCAGCAGTGTAACTTTAATAGGTAACTAATATGTTGCAACTAACTAGTAACTAGTAGGTAACTAATAGATGTGCTAATATGTTGCAATAATACTTTATTATATGATTATGTTCATCTCTTACTTATGTACACGTTCTTACCCCCACTGGGATAAATTTTATTTTATATGTTTGTCACGGTGACATAGTGACTGTGAACATTGGTGAAGTAGTAGTGTCAAAAATACACAGAATAAATACACTGTGAAATCAATGGAGTCACTTTTATCATAAATTAGAATTTTATTTCAAATATTTTTCTTTTAATTGTTAGAAATTTACCAAAAAATGCAAAATTAAATTTTTATTTCAAATTTAAAAAATTACATGATTATTAACTTTGCACCCCAAACTAAAATTGACACATTTTAATTGTCTTATCCGCGGTAATAAATCTCAAAGAGATACCTTTGGCAGGAATATATGTTCTTTACATATTTATAACCTCCGATCAGACGTTCTCTTTTGCTTCACTTGGAAGAGCGTTGTTTTAATTACGTTTAATTTTTTAATAAATATTTATCGCGAAATTCCAAATACTTATTTTAAAAGAAGACAATAAAAACAGGCACAAATAAAATGAAATAAAAGGACAACAAAACATATCCAAAAATGTTTTGTTTCGGAAACGGAAGCAGTGAATTGGGCAGTAGAATGAATTTAATTGCAGCAATGTTCACAATACAACGCACTGTCTTGAAATATCGGTAACCACAATGGAAACTTTAAACGTTATATTTTTATATTAAGAATTGTCATTGATTTAATATATATATATATATATATATATATATATATATATATATATATATATATATATATATATATATATATATATATATGTATATGTGTGTGTGTGTGTGTGTGTGTGTGTGTGTGTGTATAGAGGGTTATATATTAATAGATAGCTTTATTTATGCCAAACGTGTTCAAAATATATGCTTCATTTTAATTATTAAGATAAATTATTTCTAACAAGTAATGTTCATAAATTCATATAATAGCGTGTAATGAATATTAAGTAATATATAAGTATTTATGACAGGTCATGTACAAATTCAAGTTACGAGAAAAACAATTATTAATCAATTTCACAATGTAATGTTATTAATTATGTAAAATGGATTTCTTTCACCAGTGAAAATAAAAGTTAGATGAAATAGCCATAGATATAGTCAAATGTTATGCCCACTAATTCATAGGAAATGAAAAATTTGTGTCGTAAAATTGTGTAAGCAAAATGAAAAAAAAAATGTTCTTATTGAGTAGAAATAAGTGGAACTCGTGAAATAGCTAGCAGGAATAATATTATCGGGATTTCCTAATTTATAAATATTTAAATATAATATTTTATTTTATTTTAATGATATATTTTAAAGTTAATAATTTTAAAGTTATTATTGTAACGAATCTAACATTCATTACCGTTTTCTACGTGAATACGAGTTATACAATTTTAATTTTATATATTTTATGTTTTAATTTTTTTACGTGAAATTTTAAACCAATTAACTTAACAGCTATTTACGTGTTAATGTATAAAACGAAACCAACTTAATTTCATTATGCCCGTCTGTCCGGTTGACCCTCCGCATGTGACAGCTCTCTCACTTAAAGACCAACTCCGTATGTAATAGCATTCTGCCTCTCTCACTTAAAGACCAACTGAGATGAAATTTTGGTGGAAGATACAGATATTAAAAATATAGAAGAAATTATTATTAAATTGTTTTCAGTATTGTGATTATTTTTTTCTCACTGAACCAATCGAGTGGATGTGATTAAAGAAATGTTTTAAAATGCAATTAAAAATATTTCTATATATTTTTGCGAGATGTGAGATACCTGAGCATTTTACAGCTTTCCCCCGCCCGCCCTACAGATAAACATATTTCCATTATTTTTAAGAGCTCACTTACACTTGCTTTAATAGGACCTGTAAATAAATAAGTCCCAACGTCTTTTTTAATTTTAAAAGATTAATAAAAGATTTTAAAAGATTATACTGTGAATTTAAGGGTAATCCCCCATATCATCGTACACCAAAAAATTTAAATTAAAGCCTTTAATTAAATTAATTCTGAAATGTTTGAGAACGCAGTACAGAAAAAATGTAAAAGTAAACGCTTCACAACCAGCAAGTATACTGGTCTCTAGAAGTCATACATTACATGCTGGTAGTTTTCAGTTTATTTTCTGATCTTGCATAATTATTTTATATTTTTAATTTTTTTTACGTTATATTTTAGTGTAATATTTTATCTGTCTATACTTATTTAATAAATAGATATAGTTTGTAAATTGGTTAATCCGCAGTAATTAAAAAAAACTCAGTCGATTTGAAAAATGATTTTATATTTTTATTTTCATTATATCGGGTTATAGAAATTAAAGTCGCTATGAATACAATGAGAGTTATAAAAATATGGCCATATTTTATGAGATTTTTCGGACTACGCAGTGTATTAAGTTGATATTCGCAGTCATTTTTAAAGGTAATCTGAACAACAAAATAAAAAGTAAAATTATGATTTTATGTTTAGGGATAATTTTAAGAGAGAAGGCCAAATGTAAAATAGGCCTTTTTTGTGGGATTTTTCTCCAGTTATATTATCTAAAATTGTTTGGTTGCGATTTCTATACAGCGTGCCAGCCGCCGCACCACTAACATCGACATTAACAGTGACTGCAAAGAGCTTTGGTAGCAAATATTCTGAATACACTATGATTCTCACCGATGTACCATTTACTTTGAAATAATCAAAGTTTCTGATTAAAGTATTACTTGCTTTAATAGTAAATAAATCATAGAGACAAACTTTTAAAATAATTGGGTCGATTTGTAATACTACTACGGGATACCGCTAATTGTAAATATTTTTTACTTAAATACTTGTCATTGGAAAGGAAAAGATCTCATGAGATACGGTTGCATTTCTATATTACTCCTCCTAAGACGTGCTTGTATTATTAAATCCTTACAATCGAGTTAAAATTGATTCTAAGATTTTGCACCGTTTCATGTCATTAAAGTTAGACTTGCGTTGAATATAATAAAAATATAAATTTAAAAGGTCTGTAATATCTAGTATATATATATATATATATATATATATATATATATATATATATATATATAGATATATATATATATATATATATATATATATACATATATATATATATGTAATATTTATAGTTCTACAAGAAACATAAAAAAAATAAGACAGCAATTAGCAGAAAAAACGTGTGGGATCTCATAAGACACCGTTGTTAAATACATATTTTTTTGCTACATGATTTTACTCTTAATTCGTTTTAATTAAGTCAAAATTTACCATTAAATTTCCTGTCCGTAATTTAATAAAGGCGTTCGGAATTTACTTCGTAATAGAAACTTTGCGAAAGCGACAGTGAGAAAACGTGTAAAAAATGTTACGACACGAGTAGCAGATCTATAATTCACCAAAAATAAAACAAAGTTTAGAGCCTTTGTGTGGCATAATTAGAAAAATCGTTCTGTTAATAAAGAAAGTAAATGGAATATCCCAAATATTGGCGATGTGGGTCATTCATTGTCTGTCACACCTCGGGACGGGATGGTAGGATATTATCAAGCATATACAATGTGTAAGTTTATTACACAAGACGCATCGTTTTCAAACTATTGGTTCACTATATATCACAATGAAGTAATTAAACTCTTACTTCTGTTTAAAACATTATTAAATTTCTGCCCAGTAACAAGAACCAGTGGTCGAATATATACTCATATAACAAACTAATTTACGTAACAGAATATGGGAACGTTAAGTCTTGTTTTTACTCTGTACATATATATAATAACATTGGTTCAGACGAGAGTTGGTATCGACCACGTAAATTGTGGAAACCGGTCGGTAAGCGCTATTCACAATAATTGTTAATTCATATTTATGTTATGTTACCTGCTATCTCATAGAAGTGTGTTTTCTCATAGAAGATATATTATTAATAAGGACTTAACGCAACACATTATGCCGTGGGCCTAAATTATAAAGGTAAGTGAAATATATCAGTAGGATATTTATTCAAAACGAAATAAGTATTTCATAATATTTTTCAGGAACCTAGAATAATTACATTGTTTTTTACTGTCGTTTGAATTAGCAATATAATGAACGAGAATATACGTATCTTCTTCTACCTTATTAACAAACAGCAAACGCAATTGTTGGTAAAGGAAGGAAAGAAGCCATGCAAATAATAAAAACTAGTATTCAACTTGGAACAAATTTTAAATCTGAGTATTGAAGAAAACACTTAATTCTATCAGATATAATTGATTCCATAATTGGGTTGTGTGAATGATGCAAAAATTTAGGGGAGTTAAAAATAATGTCCGTACAATGAAATAAAAAATTATTTTGCTCAAAATTTAACCTGAAATTTCAAAAAGCATGTCAATGTAGCAGAATGACAAAATAGTTTGCTTTAAAATTTGAATAAATAAAAGAAACTGATTGTTTAATTGCCATAAAGCATAGGTTATTGCGAATACATTGCTTAGCGGATTACCCGAAGTTACAGTTAAGACAAATACAAAGTTAAGAAAGCTAATAGATTAAAGACATAAAATATTAGTGAATGCAACATTAAAGCAAGCGGGCACTACAATCGCTGCAGAGCGTACCGTTGTATAATAAAAAATTGTGTCAGCAACATGGTGTTATGAATCAAGTCAGCACTCAATAGTAACGTGGAAAGTAGCAGCGCATCGCAATCAGTAATTTGTTAAAACTGACAGTAAGATCCAAAGATTATTATAATTTTTTTTATTAAAAATTGTTTTTTTTTCTTCCACTCTGCTAATATAACAACATTTTAACAGTTTGTAAGAAAAAGAATTAGCTTTTTATTGCGTTTTTTTTTTGGTGAAATACCTTTGAGATGAAATATTTAATTCTTCTACAATCTTAATTTTAAAATTTTTAACGGTAAATATTTTTCTATTTTGTTTCAAAATTTTAATACAAAATAGATTTACATTGACATAGTTTTTAAGACAAACCGCTCGATGTGTTTTTAAAAAAATTTAAGTGTAGTGGTATTACTACTTTTCGCGTAATGTTAATTATACAATTTTTGAAAGCAATTTTTGGTAAAAGTACGGTAAATAATTTGTTTTTCTTTTCAAAATGTTAATATAGCATCCTTTCGAAATGGTAATATACAAACGTAATACCTTCATCACACTTTTCATTTTGTTTTTTGAAATAAAATGAAAAGTGTATTTGCAATTGTGTGATTTTTACTAAAATTAAACGGTAAATAATTCTTTTTCAAAATGTTAAAGTAACATTAGTTTATATTGCCCTAGTCTTTTATACATATCGCTCGAAAGGTTTTTTTAAATGAAATTAAAAGTGTGATGAAATAATCACTTTTTCTTTAATGTTAATTGTAAAATTTTTGAGAAAATTTTTTACCAGAACTAAGCGGTAAATAATTTTTAAATTTTAAAATAAATTAGATATTTATAGTTAGAATAATATATAAAAAAATCAGTGAATTTCGTCGACTACGCGTTTTACACGACAACCACCTTAATATTGCACAGGTTCACTCCTGTTTCCTCTAATGGATAGTCCTGAAGAAAAACTTTGTTTTTTAGAAAAAAGAAAATACATAAGGTGTCACGAGATGTACCGGGAAAGAAAATTGGCGAATTTCATACCATTTTTTAATATTTGCTGGAAAACCATTTTTTTCAATACCTTTTAAGGTTGAAGGAATCTATCCACTACACACTGAGGCTAACCCTGCTTTGCAAGATGTCAGATATACTACAAAAAGACGCTGAAAAGCGATGTACTGGTGTGCTGGATGCGGCCCACTTTCACCCGCGTATAGCATACAAAAGGTATGAAAATGATCCATCATGATCTATAATGCATTGTGAGGCGGCCTGCTTAAATGTCTACCAAGCCTTTAAAGCATACCGTTCACATGTTTTGACAGATTAATAAGTAATTATTGGCTTGTGTGATTGATATTAAGATGGTAGATTAATTTTGGAACAGAATTATAAATATTTGTCTATAGAATAACAGGAAGCATTCAAAATAGACCTCTAAATTACAACTATTACATGGATATTATATTGTTTATGAATATAATGCGTATGCAATCGACGTCACACCAACAAACTTTTTTATTTTCCAAAAGATATTGGTAAAAAATTTTAAATCAATCAACTCTAAAACGACAATTTTATGTATCCCCAAAATCCGTTATGTTTAAAGGCCACTTTTTAGTTTTTTTAGAACTAACATTTCAAAAATGCATACCAGTATCTATCGTAAAATTGTTGCGACCGAATATGACTTTCTGGCTGCAAAGTTTTTATAGTAAACAAATAATAATATTCATTCAGAATTAATGCGTTATTATGAAAAGCGAGAAAAGTTGATATATTGTTTATGAATATAATGTTGTAAATCAAATATTACATAAAATTTTAATAATTCAAGTAATAAAATAATAAAAGCAACAATGATTTAACTAAAATCGCTAAGAAATGTTGAATTTACGTTGAGTTTGTGCACGAAACTGCGAAATATTTGAAATGATACGTCTTTAAGTAAATTTATCTTACATTAGCAGGTGTTTAAACTTGTAAGTATTTACATTATAAGTTTTATACATTGTGAATGAGTTTTACTCGTCCTTAGTCTTAAGAGCCAAGTGTAAGTATTTTATGTATATTATATTGTTTGGCCGTTTTATTCTTCACCATGTGTACTCAATTTAGGTAAAACTCTTCTTTGAATAAATGTTTGTATCGGACCGTTTTAATACGTTTTCTTTCAGGGTCCACGGATAAATATGACCAAAAACCTCCCAATTCGTCATAGTTTTTGAAACTTTGTTAAATATATTATTGGTTCTTGACTTTCGATGTATGAAATTTTTGGTAACGATGAAATTAAAAACGTATGAAATTTCAGTTCCTAAATTAATTAATCCAACCACGTCTTATGAGCTATTGCATTCGTCTTGTCATTAGCTGCTTCATATTTGCACACACACTGACTTGCTGGCGGTATCGCTATGTCAACAAACCTTCCTAATTTTTTCCTATCTTACACGTTTTAAAAAAAATTTTTAAATTATTTGCATGATTTTCCCAGATACGTCGTTTAACTGCATTTGTTTTCTTTGAGTCATCCCTTTTTTAAACTTATGACTTTCTCCGAATGTAAATTTTTAAATATTTAATAAACCTATTTCCTTCCAATACCAAACGTAATATTAATGATTAATCTACTAGCGTAAAATAGCCTTGCATCTTTATGAATTATATTATAATCATATCTATGAACTTTTTCTCCTCTAGAAAAATGCAGGGTCGAGAGATATGCAATATTTTCAGACTGGAAATGTTAATATAGAAATAAAATAAATTATATGACTTTTCAAAGTATTTAAAATAAACATGAAAAAAAACGGTTAAAGTTTACTATTGTTAATTGGTTGGTAGTTTTAATTCAATCGAATAATAAATAAATACAGGAACAGTTTTTATAACATAATTATTTAAATCCCGAAGTAAAACTTATGGTAAAACTATTAAAAAATGTCAATATAATATTTTCAAAATAAAATAAAATTAAGTATGTTTAACGAAATTATATATATTTAAGGAAATTAAGTATGTTAAAATTAAGTATGTTTATCACCTAATTTTTTACCTATTTCGATTGGGTTAGTATAAAAAAAAATTATAGACAGATCAATGAAAAACTCTTATTCATATGACTGTTGGTAACTGACTTGTGATTCAAACCTCACCATTTTACCTATACGTTTATGGCAAAGAAAAAGTGTCATTGGATTAATTTTATAAAAAATATTTTACATCTACAGAATCAGATATTGACATTTGAAAACAAACGCATTATTATATAGCTCTTTTCTAAATTGCTTCTCATGTTACATTGAGCTAGAAGTATCACTACCCATTAAACGTGTGTCGTAGGTAAAATAAAAAGAGTTATATAAAAAAAAAAGAAATTCACTGGAAACGTACACGTCATTAATTCGGTACTACGTGTAGTTACTTATTAGCGAATGAACACGTTTACATTACATAAATAAACAATTCCACTAATCAGTCCTATTAGATTGACATTTAGTTATCTATTTAGGGTCCTATAACATAAAATTAAGATACCTACTTCTATTAGTTCTATCAATATGAAAATACCGTATTAAATTAGCTAAAAACATGCCTTTGTAAGAGATCATGAAATTTTGTTATTAAAAATAGTACTTGCAAATTAAAAAATCGCAATATTAATATATAAATTTCACGGTATACCTACCATCAATAACCATGCTTTAAGTCAGATAATAAAAAAATGGTTAGGTATTTTTATCGCATGATTTAATTAAATTTATTTTTTATTGTATATAAAATTCTTTGTACGGGTTTCTTCTTGTATTTCACACGTAACGTATATGAATTTTAAATCTATTATAAGGAAATTTTATATTTAATGCTAATCCCTCTAACGTTTGTTAAACCAAAAGAAGTGTCTTTTCTTTCCATATCTACAACAGCTTAATGTTAAACCTTGAGATTTGTAAATTATGATTGCAAAAGCTAGTTGTAGACATTGTTTCCTCAAACAAGTGGTATTTCTAATTTTTCAAAATTTAGTTATTAGTTCTAATAGAACACAACGACTAATGTTATAACTTGAATGAGAATAATTTTCAATACGAACCATTATCACACGTGACATTGATCAGGTGATCAGGGAGACAATGAAGTTCTTCCTAAATCATATCCTCCACATGATTTAAAACTTCATTACCTTTTTTCGACCCATAAATTAGAACGTAATATAATTTAGACCCAATTGATGTATATGTTTTAAATCCACCTTATATTCTTACACTTATTGACGTAACTGATTTTGAAGATAAGTGTTTTTAAGTCTTTCATTGACGTAATTCTTTTATCTTTCGATTATTAATCTCTTTTACACCTTTATTTTTTGCAAATAATTTAATGACATCGTTGAAAAATTTATGTTCATTTGGTGAAAATGTTTGCATACTCCGCCTCATTAACTTTTCATAATCGTCAATTCTACACTTACCGTTACCAATATGATAAAGTATATCTCTATATACTTGCTGAAATTTATCTTGTCGAAATGATTGATGATAAAAATAATACTTCTGGATACCTGAGGTAAATAACCATTTTCCTTCTAAAAGAAATTCACTTCCTTCTATGTTACTACTGTAAACTAGCCTGTCATTAACATATGGTAACTTATTTATATCTCTAAAAATACATATGAATTCTCCACCAAATGGTTCATTTTTCCTTGAAGGAATATTCCGCGTAATGGTAGATCAAATTTCCTCAAAAGACTACATCAAATCATAATAAATGTAAATTTACACCCAAGGATTTCCTCTTGAAACCAAGTAAAAGAATATAAGCTGGGATTTTTATGTATTTTATTCACTCCTAATAAAAGTTTAGAACGAATTGTCGGACAATTAATATAAACAGTAGCAGCACCAGTAGGTGCGAGCGATTATTAAATTATGGTCCCAGTGTTTGATTTAATTGAGAAGTGAAATAATTAAATAACATACTCTTTCCAGAACCAACTTTCCCTTGAATAATAATTCTTTTGATAGGTTGTTCTTTTTCACGTTCTTGTAAAATGATATTGAATGGTAATAATGCAATTAATATGATTTTCTGCGATTTTTTCCTTTTAAGTAATTTTTTTTATTGTATTCAACCGTTGTTCGTTTAAAATAAAATGCCAATTGTGCCACACATAGATTTATCTTTAACCTAATTCCACTCCTTCACATCTATTCAATTATTTGGTTGGTTTATTCCTAGTAAATTCCTTTTGTCATAATTTTCTTGCCTTCCAAATTTTAAAACACATGATCCAAATCACATCTCAGAATATCATTATTGTTACTCTTAAAATGATGTTTATCTACAACCTTCTAAGTACTATTACATGCATTTAGATCAATTAGCTATCGCCAGGAAATATGTAATAAAACTTGTTGCTTGTAAATATTAATTTTTTTCAGAAATTCAGTTCAACAGTCCTAATTCAGTTCTCTTGTTCGGCTTATACACCCTGTCTTTTGTAATAGAAACTTCTCGAAAAGCTTAGAATGTGACAATTAATGATATCTAGAAACCTCAAGAGTCAACTTAATGACAGTTTCTTCTGTAGCCCAATATATATTTCAATTCCTATAATATCTAACGGAACGTTAGAACCATTTTGGAAATATTAAAGTAATAAACATCGATTTTTTGTGCATGTTTTTGTACTTGTTAAAAGTAATTTTTTTTACTGAAATGATGATATATTTGGATATGATTGTAAATAATTGTTTAATTTCTAATCTAGACATGTTATAGTTTTTTCGTAAAGTGTACTACAAAAATGTACCGATTGTTGCGTTATATGAGGGCTAGCTTCGTAAAAAAAACATTTTTTAAACATGTTAATCAAAGTTATGTAACATACACATATAGCGTGCGCATATTATTACAGACGATTTTTCCCATGAGAATATTAGTAAAAAACTTGTTGGCAAAACCGACGCCTCACCGATGTCGGTGTCTTATAGAGAAAAATGCGTTCATACGCTATTACACATATTTGCTTCCGGTGCGACCGTACCGACGTCTATACTGGACTCAGTGTGAAAATACACTTGAATTATGTTCTCGTAGAAACGTGCAAGCGATGCGTTCAACGTTCAGATGCCGAGGCATGTATTTAACCACACAATACAAAATGTCTATGCCAGGCCATTTTGTGTTGTGTATCATATTCACATCTACATATGCTCCAAGAACGCGTCTATAGGGACGTCTCTTAAGGTGAGTACACAGAGAAATTATCTTGGCTTGACTCGTGTTGAATGTTAGTGTGGCGATAACATCAAATATTAAGGAAATTTAGGCTAATTCAATGTGGTCGGGTATAAGAGACCAACGAATGAAGGACCATTTTGAGTTTATGGTGATACAGTGCACACCTGTGTGACGTGTGATAATTTATGAAAAAAAATTTATCTAATAAAATACTTGCAAATGGAAAATAAAAAAATAGTGCGTGTCAGCTCCGACGCGTGACTGGAGTTTACATTTTAAGTACGATGGTCTTTAGAATATGTAAAATAGGTAAAATTTCAGATAAACATAAATATCAATATCATTAAATATAAATGGAAAATTCTTTAATAAAAAAATGCTGACTATATAATTGTTTTCAAGTAAAAGACAAATGAACAAGTTCAAATTTATACAACAAAATTAAAAGCACTTAGTAAAGTCAGACTAACAAGTTAAAATTAATAGAGACTTTATAATTTTGTAGGATAGAAGACGTCAGCTACGTGTGTCACACTCCGTCATTGCGATTACGCCATAAGAAAATGCTGATTAAACATGTTAATAGCTCACTCTAAAGATACGCAAAAATGTCGCGGGGAGAGACCACCTAACGGTAACACTTTTTTTAAAGCTCTGAACTTCGTACACTCTGAGCTTTTCATTTTACTCCTCATAAAACTTCCTACCGCCCGCTATATATGAAAATCGATTATTACGGAGTAAACTCCAAAAATAGAGATTAGATAAATAAAGATTCATTTTTATTAATTGATTTACGTAGAGAAAAATCACGTCTCTGTGATCTTTGTCACAAGAGATATAAACACAAAGCTACAAGAAATAATATCTGGACAAAAAAGTCTCAAAGTCAAATTTCCGATGTAATTAACATTTGAAAAAAAATTAAATCACTTTTATTTTCCTTTTGGCGAGAGTAACGTGTGCACGTTACTCTAATGTCTTTTTCTTAACAAGGATGTTAAAAAGTCAGACACTGTGACTGAGGAAATTTAAAAATCAAAGTGGTTGTTAATATTTTAACAACTGATATTTTGTAATAGTTAAGTTTATTCCATATCTAACATAGAATATAATGATATATTTTGCGTTTGATGGGTAGTAAACTTGTCACGGATTTGCGTCTGTCGTTTGATTGAACCGAGAAGTGCATTTGGACATAACTTTGAAGGCAAATGAATATGCGAGAGCGATAACTAATGTGATAAAATGTGTGATCTTTATTTGCAAGTGATACTTGTGTTGTATTGGAAGCCCTAAAATAAAATAACAACTGACAGTGTTGAATGATATAATTTTTTTAGAGCGTAGGTATAAGTAGGACTTATAATTTAATTGCATTTTTACGACGGAGAGTTCAATGACTTACAATGAACATTCTTGAACACTGTTGATATTGTTTGAAAATGATACATTATCGTATATTAATTTTCAATGTTCAAAAATGCGAACTAAGTCCAGGAAGCTCGCTTTCGGCGAATCACAAACCCCATTATGCGTCCTGTCATTAACAACCTTGTTTAGAATTTCTACGTTTTGACAATTTAATTTGTGCACCAAATGAAAATAGATTACTTTGGTTTCAATCAAAACTATTTATCCCAAGTGGATTTACTGTCCCCCGAATCTTTCAATATAAACTGGGACATAGGAGGGCCTACTTTTAGAATACTAATGACCAAAGGTGGCATTAATAAATTATGCATATTTTTTTCTAATGATGGATTACATATTTTGGGATAATGTTAAGACTTAAAATTACAAAATAATTTTAGACTGCCCCAAGAATGACCTTTCATACAACACCCCGTTCGACTTGTTTAAAGAAAATGAAATTTTTTGACATCATATTTTTCACCCGCAGAAAGAGGGGAGAAAAAATTTTGGGATTTTTATATTAAAACTATGTACGGGGGAAGCAATTTTCTTAAGTATACCAATATCCAAGTCGTCATTATGCGCAATTTTTGAGAAAAATGACCGTCACACCCTTGAAGACAAAGAGTTGGACTAAAATAAAATATTACCATGAAAGGATTCCGTATACAACCAAATGTAAACATTTAAGTTTTTTTAATATTTCCACTAAAATATTTTAAAATATTAGAATCCTGGAATTTGCCTTGGTTTATTTGGTAGATTACAGGTTAACGGCCTTTGAGGGGGCAGCATACCGCAGGACCCGGGGTCAATTTCCGGTTGCTCGTCGGCCGAGTGATATTTATAATCGTTAAGCTAAAACCTCACAGAACAGTGATACGGGTCGTGATATTTCTCCAGACTTGTTATATGCATAGTTAAAAAGTCGAGGAAAGTACATAATATGACACTTTGAAGACTCGTCATAATATGATACTCAAACGATCTTGCCAAAGGGACCTTTATCAAAAATATGTAACATCTCATTTTCTATTGCATTTAGAAAAATATTTTCTTTGATACTCTACTATTTAGAATCTGTGGAAAAAACATTTTTAATCTGCGAGTTTGATCTGAGAGGAAGTCCATAAAAAATATTAAAATTGTAGCTTATATGTTTTCTGTGTTGGCGTTACTTATCTGTTCTTCTTTGTAAAATTGTACAACGATCAGACTTGAAAGGATTTTGAGGCATACAGATATTTGGGTTTATGTGATTTATTTAATTGTGACGTGAATGGAATGGTTTTGCCGATACCGAGTACTCGTTTCGAGAAGTTGAACTGAAAATTGACAACCTATTAAGATTATTTTTTGTTTTAATCCGTTTCTCCTTAAAGGAACCTCTACCCCAAGTAATAGGTAGAATACTCCAATCTGACTATTGAACATTCATTGAAAGAATAAATATAAATTATTGCAAATGTGAGAACTATCATGATCAAATTATTTTGTATGTAAATTAACATATGTGTTTATGTGGTGCTGGCACTCATAAATCCGATGAATCCATCATAAAAGAAAATCCTCCGTCCTCTACAGTTCTCCGCCGGGTATTTAGATAATTAAGCTATACTATAAAAAAACTCAGATAACTTGAATGAGGTATCATATTGGAAAGCGTAGACGGAAAGTACCACCTGGCCGAAGATCGGCTTGTTAGGCTGACCAGATCACAGGAGTCCTTCAAATGACCATCGATTAGGATGTAAGATTAATGCAAAATCGTGAGAAATGGCGTCAAGCAATTTACTTTAAGATCGTTTCGATTTTTCATTCTCTAGGAAAGGGAGACGATGAAACATGTAGATATCTCTTTCATAGACATCATATTCAATTTATAGTAAATCAAAATATTTACATTACATTTATTTCTTTTGGTCAACTTCCACAGTCACACAGTAATCAGCTACTATATGCTGTAATAAATCTTCGTAAAATTTTCTAAATATCCATAAAAACTTAATCAAAATATTTTCAGTGCTATTTAATTTATTTACATTTACACAGACACTCAGAAGAGTAAATGCTTCATATCTAAGGTTTATAAATTATCTGCGTCCATTTTCCATTAACGATTAGTAAAACACTTTATTAACTCTACCACTACAAAACCTGCGATGTGGCAACATTATTTGCTTAAAAATGTAATAAAGGGATACACGGCACAAAGAACCGTGCGGTAAATTGACTGCACTATATTGCAACATTTTCTATAGCGTCTCACGTAGACGCTGCATTGAAGCACAATGCACATGTGAAGTGAACGAGTTGGGATGAAGGCATTGTTTTTATTATTGGAAAAACTGGCAACATTCGTTATAAATTATCTAAGACTATTTGATTTTTTGATTTGATGAACAGAATCATAATTTATTTCTAATATGGTGATGTCAAAAACAAGAGATTCTTTTTTAATTTCGTTCGTGCAGCATGAAATTCTGCACAGAAATATATTAATAAAACAAAGTTTCTTTAACTTCACCTTCAAGTTCAACTTCTTGAAGAATATATAAATCGTCTCAGCAAAAAATTGTGTACTATTTATATATTTCATATTGGTGCTAAAATATGTTTGTCCATATTTTTTCGTTATTAACTATACTGTGAAGAAATAAAAAAGATACAATACCCGTCACCTAATGAAACTTACTTTCCAAAGATGTGGTGTGCAGTGCGGCTAGCCTCACCGCTATCTCTGGAAAATACCTTTTTGGAAACTATTCGTATCGTGTGTTATAATTACCATTTCACGTGTGCTTATTTAGTTTCAAGTACAAATATTACTTTATAATAATGTTTGTACAGAAATGTTTATCTAGACGTACGTGTATGTAAAACTTACTGAATATCATATGATATGTCATTTAGATGTATACATTTTTCTTGTTACGAACACAATTTTTCGGTGACGATACGAAACTGCATAAAATATGGAATTTCATTTTGATAGTCTAAATATTCTCATGTGGATACTTAATTTCATTAAAATATAAAAAAAAATCTGAATTCAATGCATGCAGACCAAAAATCATACACTAAAATCTGAAAAGGTGTACACCCTGACCAGGCAGAGTAGAAAACAAAGATAATACAATCAAGTCTAATTGACTATAATTCAGTAAAACTTGACTTTACTCAAAATTACAATGTATAATCAATTTGGTAAAATATAATAAAATATGAAAGAATGCAACGCGCTTAAGGGTGACCGCCATAAAATGGTATTATTCACTCTTGATTATTTTGATATATATTGTAAACAATTAAGTAACTTCAATATGTCTTCAATATAAAAAAATTATCAGCTTCATTTCGGAACTCACAAAACGTAGGGTTCTGTAGTCGTCCACCTGACTACAGAAACAGACTGAAACTGTTGACGGAAGTAAACTGAAATAATTTTGTTTCGCAAGTTCCGGTCAGATTATAGTTTTAGATTTTTTTCTGATTTTTCAAACCCATGATTAAAAAAATAGAAAAGTGGAATATATCCCGCGTCATGTTGAAGTTCATAATATTTGGCAAATGGGGCTTAAAATCTAAAAGTGGTAAATAAAACTCCTAAGTGATTTTAAAAATGCTGTCCAATGGTATTGCACTCAATGGGAGGCGCTCGAAAAATTCGTCTGCATTTCGCATGTATGAGGTGGTATCTTATGTTTTTAAAATTCTGACACAGTGGTAAATAGAACCTCCACTTCATTTTAATTGACTTGTCCTTGTATGCATTTGTAAATATTACGTATTAATTGGAGTTTGCACACGATGTACAGACTCTCAAAATTGTATTTATCTAACATCATTGCATCTGACATCATTGCATTAAAATGGTTTTTTGGTTCACAGCGACATCTTCAAAAATGGAGGAATACTAGAAATCGTTTATACAATAACAACGATATCTGTATATAAGCACAAATGATATGAAGTAATATAAATACGTTTAAGATTTCAAACAAACTGATTATGGAATACCTTAGGTTTTTTTTTTTAAAAGATGTCTCTAGGGATCGTCCATAGTCAATTTCATATTGAAGAATTTGACTCACAAAAATAATGAATTCTTATATTTATTTATAATCTTGCATGTAAACTTCGGTTGTATTGTTTTGGAAAATGAAAAAACAGTATTAGGTTAACTTGTTTTATTTTCTCTCTAACTTAAATTACATTAAATGTTGATGTCTCGTAATGGCCTCATTGATATAGTAATAAGTAACTTACTCACGAGAATGTATTTAAAACGTTATGTTATCAAGAATTATTTATAAATTTATTTTAATTTACCAGGTGTTTAAACTTGTTAATATTGTTTCATAATTTATACCTGACGTATAATATTTGTAGCTAAATTATGATTACTGGGAACCTGAAGAATAATTATTTACATAGATATGTTGAATTCAATGGCTATAATTCTAATATTTCTAGTGATGAGCATGTATAGCAAACATTCTTTATCAAAAAAATATAGTACATTAGAATATGTATATATGTTATATATTATTCGAGAAAGGAAATAAATGGACAGATATAAAGAAGTACACACCCTCTTCCCCGAAAGGGTTTATTTTTGGACGAAACCCTCAATATCGGAGGCACACATGTTTGAATCAATTCATTTTGGAGAAATCTCCACATATTTGTGGATAATTCCAATTCTGATAACGTGTTTTTTTTTTAATTTGTAAACCTCAAAACAATTATTTTTTACTTGAATAAAATTCTATTACCGTGACTTTCATGTCTGTACCAATACATTCTGTGACAGAGGGAAAGGAAAATAGAAAATTATTGTACACATCCAACAAAAAAAACAGCCCTTTTTTCTGTCAATCAAACCTTATTATAAGATATTTAAAAATTTCGTACCTCTAACTGCAATTTAGAATAGAGGTTGTCCTAGCTAAACTTCGTTAAAACCAATATCAAATATGAAAATGTGATAACAAAAAAAAACGCTTATCATCGACAAGTGTCAGTTGGAAAAACGGATTTTTTACGGTTTTTGGTAAATTTTATTGTTGTGCAATAAATCATAATGAGAAACAAATATTTTATATTAAAATTGTATAAAAATGCAAATTTGAAGCGAAACTTTGATTTGTGAAAAAAGTGATCACTTAGAGAGTTTTTTAAGTAAATTTTAAATTTGATTTTATTAAATAAATAAAACGGCCTCACCCTCTAATACAAACTTGATAAAGGGCCAATTTTGAAATATGACGTTTTTCTAATAATTTAAATAATATTCTATTTTACCTGAGAAAGATTTAGTTTTATTAATTCAGCATTATCTTCAAATACAAAAGTTAAGGGAGTTTATACATCCCTCATAGAAACATATATATATATATATATATATATATATATATATATATATATATATATATATATATATACATATATATATATAAATATATATTTAAATATATATATAGATTTTTTATTTGCTTTGTCAGCAGGTAAATGCAACGTAACAGATGAAACCATTTTTTAATGTTTGCCTGTAGGCTTAAAATATAATTTTCGACTTCTTCCACTGAATATACCACGATGGCTTATCAGTGGAACCACATGCAAAATGTTATTCTTTAAATACAAGTCTTTGTATTCATATTCATGCCTTACATACACATGTTGTATACAAATTTCAGCAGTTAAATGCAGATAAACATAGAGTTAATTAATATACCATTATTTATAATTAATTAGCATACAATAAACTATTTATAAGAATTTTTATTGTATGCTAATTAATTATAAATAATTCTATATTAATTAACTGCTGAAATTTGTATATTATGTTTATCTGCATTTAATTTATTACGTAGGTGGTGCATCAAAGTACAATGCACAAATGGGGTAAGAGGGGTATATTTGTGGCTAGCAACTACCATGGCAAATTAGTTAAATGCTAGTGCTTACTCTTGTCACGTAGATCGAAATTGAAAAATATTTGACAATATAGTAAATATTTTCTTGTATTTTATTTGATACAGTGAATTTCAATTATTTCTTTAAAAATGTTTGATGTATTAATAAGAGAAACTGAATTTGTTTTCCCATGTACCCAATTTATTACAGCTCCTTTTTTAACTTTTATTAATAACAATATGAATATTCGCATATTGTTTTTAAGTGATGAAAAGAAAGATATTGAAAAAAGAAAGATATTGGAATGGTTTCGGCAAAAAATATATATTTTGATATGCTTTTTGCCGAAACTATTTTAATGGTTCAGCAAATGGCCTAAATAGGAACTTTTTCTTTCCATCTAGTCTATTACAGAGTTACAAATTTTTGAATTACTGTGATAATGTAAAAAGTGATTTTTTTTTCTTTTTTTGCCACCCCGATTTTAATGAATCAGTACATTAAATAGCCCAAACTGACACTTTTTTTGTCCATCTAGTCTGTTATAGAATTACAACTTTTAGATTACTTTACAAAACGACAGAAATAATCTTGCAAGAACCTGGTGTGGCTGAAATGAAATTTAAGAAAACCACTAAAATTAGTGTTTAACGATAAAGAAAGAGCGATACAAAATTTATGTTATGTCACAAGTTAAAATTCATAATTTTATTTTATTTTACGTCATTAGGAGAAATAAAAAAAACCCTTCCTAAAATATGTGACCAACACTCATAGTTTAAGAATTTACTAAATAAAAAAAATCAAAAATTATTCTGAAACATAAAAGATTTTCCAATGGTTATAGTGAATATATTTTGCTACTGAAAGAGGAATTATCTTTTTAGGTCATTCAACGTAACTGGATGTGCATTCAACAGAAAAATAAATAAGCAGAGCCAGGAAAGGAATCTTCTTAGTCCAAATCCAAATTGCGATTTTTAATAATCAAAACGACTACAAAATGATTTCAGATTATCGATACTAAATCGCGGTTCGTTAAACTCAAAATTTTAAACATCAGTTCGTTTTTATTTCAGACGCCACCTGGACACTGCCACACAACAATTTAAATTTATTGCGAATTTCAATAAATCTTGTGAAAATTTAAAGTACCAGCAATCAATCCATTTCCTCAGCCAATGCCATGACTGTCGACTTGAAATGAGTGAGTTCCGGTTAAACGATTCGTGACTTGCGACAGTGGCGATAACCACATTCACAGATGACGCACTTGAGGCAGACACAGTGAAGGCAGATTGCTCTTCCATCAACGTTACAATTGCAGAAATGCAAAATAATTTCATTCCTTACATTTGTACTATATATATATATATATATATATATATATATATATATATATTATCCTAGATATTTTAAGTTTATCCTTTTATTACAGATTAAAAACGCAATAAACTATGAACGAATATGGATTGTGGAGAAATACTAAAAAAATTCTTTCATGTAAGAATACGAATTCAGTAGGATTCAGTAGTTATATATTTGGGATTGTCGAAGAAAGTTAATCGAAATAATTATGTGTCTAGAATTTTTTGAAGAATTATGAAAGCCATAGTGGAAAAATAAGTAATAAACATTCTTGATTACCACTTTACATGTATGGTGAGTACTTGAACTTATTTAACTGACTTCAAAATAAGAGGAGTAGGAATTATGAGAGGTATACCTTAACCAATTTAAATGATCTTCAATTAGAATATGACAATGGAAAATAAAGATATATTATGAGATTCCTCCAAACCGAACAGCACACTATAGTGATCGAGTTTTTATGGTACCGATCTAATGATAATCTAATAACACACAATTAAGGGCGACAAAATTTTTCTCATTAGCAAAATCAGGGTACAATAATGGAGTCGGAAGGTAGTGGCCGAAATTCTTCAGTGATGGGGTTTGAGTCGTTTGACTTGTCTTGATGTAGCAAGGATTCGTCATTTTTAAATTAGTATTTTGGATCACAAGTAAAGACTTTGTCAAATAACTCAGGATTCCAATTCTCGTCCTTATGCTGCAGAGGTACCTAATACCTAAACTCTAAGACTTGAATATCTGTTGTTTTCAAATTAGTATTATGGGTCTCAAATATGGACTGTGCCAATAAACTTTGGGCTCCAATTATTCGGTCTTGACCTTATGGTGGTACTGCCTGCTTAAATTCTGAAACTATGGGGATCTGTTGTTTTTAGCAGTCTTTGTCATTGAACTCCAAATTCCAATTGTTCAGTCTCATGCAGCAGTGGTACGGCTTACTTTGTGTATATTAATTCATATATCTGGTGTTGATCAAACAATTTCGACGATTATTTTTTTATTTAGGTAGTACCAGTATAGTATTATAGAAAATTGAGCATGGAAATTAAAGACATAAGAAAGAATTCCTCAACAACGAACAGATTATGTACTGTTATCGGTTTTGAAAGATATAAGTGATATAAGTACAGGTATAAACAAATGCATGAAGTGACTACATTTTAGTACTTAGGTAGGTAGGTAAGTACGCGTGGAAGGATATAAAAAAGCATTAAGTAAATAAGATATTACTAGCAGATAGCTAGTATTATATGTATATACATGTTTGAAGAACTGACTATTGCGAAGCCAAAAAGGAATGTAATTTAAATATCGAAATGTATATATGTATATAACACACGAATGTATGTATATAGATATAAATGAATATATTAAGGTTTTAACGTTGCAAACGTCTATTCTGTGTGCTACAATGTAATCATAAGAATAGAATTGCATATTATGTATACGATGAGTAAATGAACATATATTTGTTTCGTATATAATTATCATTTATGACTTACATATGAATAACTCTATCATATTCTCTCGATAACGGCAAGACGTTAAGTATGAGGTAGCCAGCATTTCTTTTGTAGAAAGACCGATCGAGGTAGTTCATATTACTAAACCAACTTGTTGGTGTGATATAGTACTCGGTTCTCTCTAATCTATCGCGGTAATTACACTTTATTACTGCGCATCGTGACACATCAGTATTAAGTAGTTTACAGCGAAGACACAGCTAATAATTGGTGTCAGTGAGTTCTAATGTATTTATTTGTGCTACAAGAATTATCTAAAATTCTGTGTTGTAAACACTAATTTTATACATGCGAAAATCATCTATTTTACACATTTGGGGAATATATGTTGATTTAATGAATTACAGCACATAAACTGATAGACTGAAAAACTGTTTTTTCAATTGTTTCAAAATTAAAAGTAATAGAGTCCTCACAGAATATTTTTCCACCTTTATTTTGTTTCGAATTTATTTAAATGTGAAAAACAAAAAGTAATGTTAAATACCTAGATAACACTAAATGGTTACGAATAATTTTAATTTTTAAATGTTTTACTATCAAATACGAAAAGTACTTGTAATACTTTTATATTCCATACATTTTAAACTGTTTGCAGTAAATTGTCTTGATAAAATAAATGTACAGTTTTTAAAATCACTAAGTAAACATTTCATCATCATTCTATCCCGATAAAAATATATTTAAAAACGAAACAAGTAACAGAAAACGGCGAAGAAAGAAAAAGAAGTTTAAATAATGTTGACATAAATAGGGAATAAATAATATAGCTAAAAATTAATCATAATTTTGGACTTCTAATGGGAACTGATTTGAACTTTTTAATGGGAACGGTTAACTATTTACAAGCAATTAGAAATTCAGTAATAAATGATTGAAATTCCTTTGCATTTCAATTTAAATTTGTCAAAATTGTCTTTTTGAATATTTATATTTAAATTTTTTTTAAGGTAAATGACATGTCATTTTGCAAGAAATACGAAAAAAATAACGAAAATTTCGTGCTTTTCAGTGCTGTTCTGACACTGACGTCTGATTGAGTCAAGAGTATTAGTTAAAATAATTTCAGAAAAGGTCTTGTATTTCATAGAATTGTGTTTTTACGAATCTGGTTGAAATTTATTATAATATCCATAGTACTCAAATATTCGATGATGATCTGAAGAATGAACGATTACACTGATTGAAGGTTTCTCGATTTTCCATTAATTAGTATTAAAATAATGAGTCTAATAATGCTTTAATAACACTGTAATGTACATAGTTCATTTCCACAAATTATACAACAAAATTATTTACATTCTCTTGCATAGAAAGTTCCGCAATTTATTTTACTTTTTATTGTTGCAACTACACGCGTCATCGACAACAAAACCACGCAATGTTACCATCAGAAAGTACCATAATTAACAATCTTAACGCAATGTAAAGAACACATAAAGATCGTAATTCTCATTTAACTAGATACGAGAAACGGCATACTACAATGTTACCATCAAAAAGTACCATAATTAACAATTATAATGCAGTGTCAAGAACACATAAAGATTGTAATTCCAATTTAACTAGATACGAGAAACGGTATACTACAATGTTACCATCAAAAAGTACCATAATTAACAATTATAATGCAGTGTCAAGAACACATAAAGATTGTAATTCCCATTTAACTAGATACGAGAAACGGCATACTACAATGTTACCATCAAAAAGTACCATAATTAACAATTATAACGCAATGACAAGAACACATAAAGATCGTAACTCTCATTTAACTAGGTACAAGAAACGGCATAAGCAAAGTTTACAACTGACAATATCATTTTTTTAAAATATTACTTCCTAAATCTGCTATTCCAACACTTTTTGTGTGAAAGAAATTTAAAAGCATCGATAAAATTTTTGAATAGAAATATGGAAGTGTGCGACAAAATTCAATTTACAGACTTTATTTTCCTTCGGACAAAGTAATAATAAAAATGTTAAGCACGAGTGAAACTCTCAGTGAGGTTTTTCCGCGTACACCTAGACACACATACTTGAAAACAGTAATATTATTTTTCAGTCGTGTAAATCATTCAGTTGTGTAAATTGTGATTAGTAAATCGTTCATATGAGCAAGAATATCGTGCATTTCTCCAAAAATACTTTGATTTTCAAATTTAAACACACAATTTTTTGATCCCGTAGGGGGATAAGACCCAATTTTATATCAACATTTATTTAGATTTGTTTGGTTATCCAGAATATATATACAGATTATATTTGATTTTTACCTGGTTTTGAAAAAAATTCTCATATTATTAGTCAACAAAGAGGAAAAAAGAAACATTTGGTCCTCTAGGAATAATTTGCGCAATATTAGCTATTGGTCTATTGGGATTTATTGTTTGAGCTCATCATATATTTACAGTTGGAATAAATGTAGATAGAAACACGAGCTTATTTTTTCTAACTCATAAGTTTCTATCATATATCTATAATAAGAATTAGAATCAAATTAGGTCTTCCTACGTAATGGGGCATTTTAAATAAACCTGGTAACGAATTGGAACTAGAAATGACAAATTTTATGGTCTACCAAAACTTCGTGAAAAAAATAAAAAAAGCAAATTCGTGCTTTATTCAAAAAGCTCATTTCGACGATACTCCCCATCTTTATGCAAAAAAAGATTTTTTTAGCCCTGTGTTTGGCACAAATATAATTTCAAATTGTTTTAAATGCGATATAATTTTAAATTGTTTTAAATTTGGGCCAATAAAACTACATATAACATATAAATTTCAATTTCCGTGTAGACGGACGGACAGAGGACGTTGCTAAAATAAAACCTTTCAGTTCTAATCCTTCGCATACGGAACTCTTAAAACAAAAATAACACTTTTTTATTTACTTTTTACACAATCATGTGATAATTCAAAAAACAATAAAGTACAAAAAGTACAAATATTTATATATCACAACAATGTGATGACCCACGTTCCCGTACGGAACAAAACAATAAATGCATCAAATAAATAGGTAAACAACATCTTGTCAATTTCCCAATCAATAATGCTTTCACACTACTGCAGCCCTTTTACTGCGAGCAGAATGCAACAAGATAACTCCACAAAATTGTAGTCGTTCCAATTGTTTCTCAATCGAGCGGTGCGCTGGAGCGCAACGCACGCTGCGGCTGTCGACTAATGGACTCGGCACACGTACCCGGAACTAGACATGGCTCTAATCTATCTGGGCATCTGCAATTGGATTGATGCCAATGAAAGACGTTATTTTGAGCGTGAATACATTACTTTGATCTATTGAATTTTATCGCCGTGAAGGGTACTTAGTTTTTAATAGACTTTTTTCTTTTAGTTAGGCCTAGAATAAGTTTATTAAGTTAAATGCTCGCGAGTACAATATAATAGTTACATTACGTCTATTATTAGATATACATCTGTATATATTAATATCTCTATATAAGTTTATCGTACTTGTATTATTGTCAGTAATATTATTGTAATTTTGACATAGAAATATAATTCATCCTTGATATAAAACGAAGGTTAATTCAATAGTACCACCTGATGAAACAGGTTTAACTTCCATGGCTTAAACCGAAAAATTTAGAGTTGTTAATTCTAAGGTTTTCTATTCTTAGTTTATATTAGGCTGGAATAGATTTATTAAATATAAGATTTTATATAATACTTTTATCTCTAATAAAAAATTAAATTAAATTTCAGTTAAAAAAAATTGTTTTCGAAAGCGGAATTCTAAAAATTATATCAATTCATCACCATGTTTAAATCGTCGTCATCATGTCGTCCTGTGGTATGTCTGATTGATTACAATCATAAGGCCTTTGATGGCATGGTGCACCGCAGGGATCCAGGTTCGATTCCTGGCCGCTCGTCGGGAGGGGCTGGACTAGTGTTTTGGTTGGCTGTACGAGATTGATTTTGTAGCAGTAAGTCCGTCATATGTATCAAATCTATACATTAAAGTACATAAATAAATAAATAATGAAGTCTGGCACTTTTGTGATGATTAAAATACCTATGTTTCTTTTAATGAGCAGTTTGGTGTAAAGTCAGATAAAATTTTCATTAAAGTAAGGCAATCCATGAATTACACCACCAAAAATGAAGTTACATTTCAGTACTAAATCAATCAACTTAGCATTATGTCACAAACATAGGTGGACAACGTTGCATCAAAAGTAGCAGACTCTATAAAAGCAAAACAGTAATCCTACAGGGATTTGAGCTATCAAATAGCATAACCACAGCAAAAGCATCAACTGGCTTTCATCTTTTTCTATCGCATGCGCATAGCCTTTAAGTGACATTCTGGTATATGGAAGAAACAGACAAGATATCAGAAACTACTCTAGCAATTTTAACAAAAAATAATAGGAGCTACTTATAGATCTATACCCATAACCGTCCAATAGGAATGGGCTGCCACTAGTCCAGTTGTAATTTTCCACTTTAATCCAGTTTGTTTTTCTTTAATGTTTGTAAGACATAGGTTTAATATTTCAGTCGCGTAACTTAAGGTTGGAACAGTTTCCGGTTCGGAAACTGTTCAAAAACATATCGTTTCGTTCGTTTCGCTTAGTACTATGGAGTAAAAAAAGTTCATAGTCAATCAGATGTTTCCTTTAGACTTAATGATGTTCCCTTTAGATGCGTAAGTGCGAAAATTAATGATATTTATACGCATTTATAGGCGTGTACGTACGTGACAACTCTGGTGTGAATCATGTTTATTTTCAAATTTTCCTTCGAAAGTATCCTTTTATTTTTGTTAACCCCTTTCTTAATGCTAATACAATACTTTCAACATTTCGGTGACAGTATAAATACATATTTTCTTTTTTAGGTGAATATACATTTAATTCATAAATACATTGTTTAAATATTTAAAAAAAAAACTTACTAAATATTTTGAAGCGTTGTTAATTTAGCAATATTGCAAGAATTGCTCAAACTCTAGATATGATGCATACAAAATAAAAAAAATAAATGTTTTTTTATTATATGAACCACTATTAAATTTGAATTACTAAAAATGAAAATAAAAAGTTGAAGCGCAACAATTTAAAAATGGTCTGTCAGGTGATTGACTTATAATAGAAAGCTAGCAGAAAAATAAAATTGTGGACATTAATGACGTGTTGCCGTTTTAAGCGCAAGGATTGAATTGCTGACTAAATAGAGTTTGATTAATAATAAAATAAATGAAAATACTGAAATTATATTTATAACGCAAATAAATACATATAAAATTCGATGCGGTCTGGCAGATGACTGGCTTAAAATAGAAAGGCAGCAAAAAAATGAACTATGACATATCCACATTCACCTTGTGAAAGAAATATGTATGTGTCTTCTCTTACCTATTCACTATTGCTTAGTAACTGCGATAATTCGAACAAATGCGGTCGCAGTGTATTTTTTGGCTATAAAATGATCGCTCGATGACACAAATGTGCCTAGAACTTCGTATAAGTAAATCAATAAAAATTAATGCAAATTAAATAAGTGTTTAGTGAGCAACTTTATGACGTCGTTTTTGTGTTGCATCGTTACCAACTTCATCCTGTATTTTTAAAAATTCACTCTCATAATTTTTTCATAACACGCCTAAAGAAGTATATCTCTTCAAACTACGATTTCATGCATGATTAAAATTTTTTTGTGATTGTTATTAATGCTGCTGAAGCTGAAAATAGACTTCGTAAATACGATAAATTAAACAGTTTAATTTGGAGATAAGAAACACATGAAGACAAGAATTTAATTCAACAGTATTTTTGCACTGTATCTATTCCATCTAACTTTACTTACATAATCGCCTTACTGAATGGCTACGAGTACCTACTTTGAATATTTTAGGTCAAAATTTGACTCTCAACGCCTATAAGTATCTCCACTTTAAATCCAACACATAAACTTCAATGGTGTTGTCACAAGATGTGACAAAACTGTGTTAATTAGCAAAATCTTTGCTAATAACCCACCTGAAGATATTGTAATAAAACGAAACCTAGCTCGTGGTAAAGAAATGAAAGAAAGTGGAAATAATACTACATCACGTAGTTTGATTATTTTATTGACCGACAGTGTTCTTCAAAGTAAAGGACGTTGGTTTCAACTTATTTTACTTCTGTGTTTATTTTAATTTAATTTATTCTATCATTCAATCACTCTTTTGGTATTTTGTGGATTAAAAAAATAACGTTTCACCTAAATAACGATAAACTTGTACCTATAATTCTGTGGAAATTTCCGTCTTTTTCAAAATCGAATATATATGTACATATATAGATAAGTTAGATATAACACGGCATTTAATGTTTATCCAAAATTTTATTTAGTCATACTGACCTTACATCAGCGTTGGGATTGACTTAGTTTTATATTTTGATTACATAAGCGAACAATGTTTTGATTACATAAGCGAAAAAACTCCAGCGTTTGCTAGCGAAACGGTGAGGTTTTCTCCCATTACACACAATTCTCATGCTTTGCTCATTCTATGTGCTGACTTGTTTAACTTGATACTGGAAGTTTAGGTGCATTTCAGCTTATTATACTTCAGCATTATAATCCTGGATTATTGAATGAATCACAGACTACTCATAGTTTTCAATTATTTTTAACCTATTCGATGTTTTTATCATTGTTTAGTTTACAATATCTTTTATTTACGTCTTATGTAAATTTGTTTAAAATATTGTTAGTAACATGTTAGTCAGAAAAACTTATATTAATAATAAAATAAATAGTAAGCTAATATAGAAAATTGAAAAAATTAAAAATTTGTTTTTAAAATTTATTTTATTTAAAATTTACATCACTATTTACAATTGATATAAGCCTATTAATTTTTTTTCAATACGTACTTATTGAAAAAATAATTAATAGGCTCAGGAACATAATTTTCGTAGCCCGAGATCGGGTGCAGTTTTTTAACAATCAAAATGATGTTATCTTAAAACAGACAGCAAAACTATCAACAATTATAAAGATATTAAAGCACGTAACATTGAACTCAAAACTAGGGTTTCGCTTTTCTTTTAGATGCTACCTAACACTCCACATGCCAATTTTAAATACACAAAGAATTCCGACAAACGTAGTGGAAATTCAAAGTGTGGGCGGATATTGGTTACGGAAGTACATTGCACAATGCGACTGGCACCCAACTTCGTGTTACAACGATACATGAGCTCCTACGACAGTGGCGATGATCGCGTTTACAAATGCCTTACTTATACTGGGTTTACTGAATGCTAGTTGCAGTTCGGTTAAAGTCACAACTTTTAGACTGCGGTATATGCAATATTTAACTTAACTTTTACGTGTTCATCGTTTCCTGACGGATTGCAAATTTGTAACAATGAAAAAGTGAAAACTATTGGAACAATACCTTTAATAAAATCTGTTAAGTACTAGCAAATCGTGCACTATGACAGCTCCCTACAAACTTGGGCTATATAAATATTTAAGGGTATTCAAGTTTTTACGGTTCTGAGAAAAACGGCTGCAATAGCTTGACAAATAGATGGACAGATGAGTTATTTTAACGGGGTTCGTTTTTTTCTTTTTAATGCGCAGAATCTTATAACGATTTCATACCTCCAAATGAAATAAAAAAAGAATACAGACGCGTGTATGAATACACATAAAGTAGGGCCTCGTATTGGTTTATATTTCTTATAATTGTTAATGAAATAATTTTAATTGAATAATCTCAATTAATTTTTCTTTTAGTTATTAGGGAAAAATTATAGCATATACAACTTATTAATTAAAAAAATAATACGAGTAATTATAAATATTCACGAATAAACTACAAATTTTCCTTATTTTGTCACATATCTTGTTTACAAAAATAAGTATCTCTTAAACGGTTTGCAAATTTTTATTACTTACCATTAACACATTATGGGAATTAAATGTTATTGTTATATTGTTATTACGAAGTGTTTTATAAATATTAGAAACAATATGGTATATAATTGTATTATCCGTTGAAATGTGCTGCGTTGGGTTGTGTATATGTAAATATGTGTCTATGTGTATTTTATTTAGCAAGTGTTAATACGCTTTCTTAATTATTGTTTTATAAAAGTTACCAATACTCGATAATGTCTCTTTAACGATTTAATAAATTTAATTAGTCCTAAACATATGCCCAACTTATTAAAAAGAGAAATGTAAGTCGTCATGTTTCGTGGCAACGGTAAGATAGACCAATATTTTATATGCGTATTCCGGACGTGAAACAAAGCGTAATTGTATTCATGCGTTGGGATTCTTGCAAAGGTGTGATATGATTATAATTGATTAATGTTAATATCTACAATACTTTAACATTTTTCAAATCCATGATTAAAAATGACGATGGACATAAAGAAAATATAAGGATGTCTTATTTGGTTACGGAAATATAAAAGAGAAATAGAATATTATATCACGCATACTATGAGATACCCCTTAAGCTTTTTCTACATCGAATCACATTACTTCAATAATGGCTTTTATTTTAAATAATTGAGATAAACAAAAAAGTGTGGAGTTTGACCAATTGCTTTCTATGCATTAATATTAACGTTCTAACTCCGCTATTAAGTTGGTTCAACCCTTTTACCCAACAGTTAACTATAATGTGTTATTGATATATCAATATCAGTACACTCCCAATTATCATCGATGATCATTCAACACCGGGTAGGCTTCAACAGGAACGCCTCTACAGACCTGATTATCTCCGAACACAAGTTGTTACTATTTGGTTAATAAGAGTTTAGGAGATCCGAATTTTTTGCTAATAGTAGCTCTAGGGTTTTAGAATTTTAGTCATTTATAAATTTTTAATTTGATTCTTCATCAAGGAATGAGATTTAAATTATTTTTGCACTAATTTCGTCTTATTGGTTAAACATTAATTCTCTCAGATAATTGAAATAAAGAGGGTGGTTTATTAATTTTCTGGGATCAAGCATATTGTTGCCCAGATGAGCAAGTGTTTTTGCTAGACCAAGGGCTATATATGCTAGGGTCATTTTCAAAAATGTGTGGTCCTTAATCAACGAAGTCTCGATCTGATGTCGCTTCGCTATGGTAAAAAAAAATTAAGATAGTATCAGCTTTAAAATATGTATTTCTGAAAACACTATACCAAATTTATTATGATAAGAACTCTGTTTATTTATATCAACGTCTTCTCAAATTTATATCAATGTGAACTTATTGTTTTTAAGTCTATAAATTAATTGAAACTAATAAGCAGTCGATGTAAAATATCTGTTAACATCCACTATGTTTTAATTTCAATACTTTCGTGTATCCCGTGTCACACGAGTAACTATGAAAAATCTAATAACTTCTCAAATATCAAAATTCTTACAACCGTTTAAGCTCAAAGTTTATATAAAAGTCTTATATACATTAAATTGGAAAAAAGTAGGCTTCTTCGCTTGTGCAGTCGGGTACATAAGTGAATAAAACTAAGACTGACTTATATTTCCGAAGAAGAGACTTTAAAAGGCACAATTTTTTTAGCATATTTAAATGCAGAAGGGAATTGTTAAAGGGATTTTAAATTTTTTTTATATGTATATGGTCATAAAAAACAAAATTTTTCTTTTTCATGTGAATAAAGATTTATCCAACAACAATAAATTTATTCTAAGAACATTCATCTCGAATGCAGATGGCCGAGGTCTCACTTATATATAAATACTTTCAATATCAGAGAAGACCTGGTATTTATGCAACAGATTAATGAATGCCACGTTTGGGTCTAATTGCAGGCCGTTTACCGTTGTCCAGTTTGTTCCTACCACTGTCCGTTGGTATCCTTAATTACCATGACCCAACGTCCTCTTTAATTCTTCCAGTCTCTAATATGGCACTTTGGAGATATATAAGTTGATAGACACACCCCACTTACCTGCGACAAGCAGCAGCGGTTTGTGTCCTACACACCAGGTCTAATTTCTAGGGTTAACCGTATATTTATTTTGAGCTCAGTATGCGCCTTCTCCCTATAAAGTTGTCAGCTTTGTTTTGCGGATCCATATGTTTATGATTAGAAAGGTAGAGCTCATTGGCACTATCTAATGCTTCTAAAACTTATGCCTTAGATCTACATCAAATTTTTTTGAAACTTTTTTGGTAAATAAATTTAAAATTTTAACCATAATAAACAGAAGAGAACTATAGTGAGAAGTTTGGGACGACAGACCAAGTAACGTCAATTGTCAAAGTTATAAATCATATTATATCCTCCATCAAAATCAATATATTTGGAGAATAACTTTGATGCCAAAAAGCCAATGTTGCAACAATAGTCTGTATCACGTGAAAGAAAATTGAGATAGATACAACACAAAGCCAAAAGCGACCAAGCTTATGGCACTAAATTGCAATCATTTCGATAATATCATACATAAACATTGTGGAAAGGCGAAAGGAAAAATGTAAGGTGGACAACCTAATAGAGAAAGCCCTTAAACCAGCAACGTTCATCCCGAGATAACTAGTTAGTTAGTCACTCCCTCACCAAGGACTTGATATAAAATTGTACTCTTTATAGTGAATTGTTTTACACTAAGAAAATTAACAACAAATTTAACCGGTTTCTTTATTTAAATCAGTTTATTAGCTTGGTAGCCAATCTTGTGCCTTGTTAATATTAGGATTATCTTACAACCCTATGTCCTGTATGATATAAAATTAATCAACCGGGTGAAATTATTGCGTGGCCTGCAATTAGGGAGAGGATAACAGTTAAGTTTACAATTGAGTAAATAGTTTAGTAATTTGGTTCTGGAATATTCAATATATGTCACCGGTTTCAAGAAATTCAATTTATCCACTTTAAAATACGTATAGTTTTCGCTTCATAATTTTGATATTTTTATTACACACACTAGAGGATATATTTTGCTACACGATGAAACCTCCGCGTTTGTAAACAGTATCTTCAGTCTATGTGTTATATTTCTCCCACAATCGATCAAACAAACGAATAAAAAAGCGTTACAGAGTTCCACGTCGATCCTCATGGTGCAGAACCTTTGCTAGCTCAGGAACATCGGTTTCTATTGCAAATATATTCTTTATCGGTATAATATTCTTGAATCATGGTTGTTATTGTAGCCCAATTATATGAATTTCGTTTCAATTAGGAAGCATTATCGTTTTTAAAAATATGTATTGTATGAAAATACACTTTTATTTACATATAACGCACTATGTACGGTATGGTAAAACTAGAATACAAGAAAAGGAACAAATGTCAAAATTTCAGCAAAAAGTTTTGATTTATATTAGATAACTCCTAACTCTAAATAAGATTTTGAGAGTAATTGGTTCATCACCTTTTATGTTTTATAGAGCATAAACAATAAAAAATATAGAACATTCATAGGCAAGTGGTTACTTGAAAAGTTTGAAAATTTGTTTATTATATGCATAATTATTGAATTTAGTAGCCGAACTATGATATGATGTTGACTACTGATAAGAGTAGCCAGTTACTCAATTTAAACAAGTCTGAAGAAATTCGCGATTTTCAAAACTGTTTATAAATATTTAATAATGAAAAGATGTTAACAAAAACGAAAAATGTAACGATATTCAAAGCAATTGTTCTTCTCAAGTAGAATGTTAATATTAATATGTTCGTGTTAAAAAAATGTGGAAATTAATAATGTAGTTGAGAAAATAAGGAAAACATTTTTGAAAATATTTATTCCACCCTTTACTTCAGAAACCATTCAATGGAAAATTTGAAAGTATTCTCGTAAATTTACAGCTGTTAATAATTATAGTAAAAATATTTATTGCGATTAATGTAATTATTTGTAAGTGCAATAAACAGATACACGAAATTAGGTACAACATTCTCGATGCAAGCGTCGAAATCGCAGTTTACTAGTTTTTAGCCAATAAAATTAAATATTTTGTTTGCTATAAAACTTTTCTGTGGATAAATTAAAACCTATTTGTATTTTTTATTACAAAAACATGACGATAAACCGCCACCCATGGATTTAAAATTATAAGCAAATTTTGTAAATAAATGTGGTAGAAACTTCAACTGAAGCCAGAAACTTATTACGGAACAAAATGAGTAAGTTCGCATAATGTGGTCGACCGCCAAATTTCGGTCATAATATATTTTTATAATTATATTAATATATTTTTTTAATTTATAATATTAATTAATTTATTTAATGTTTAATTTTCATTACAAGTTAAAGATAATAAAAGAGGATCATTAAAAAAAGTCATTTCTTCCCATTAAGTACGGTCACCAAAATTTGGAAATATAAATAATCATATCGGAATCCATATTTATGACACGAAATTAAGCAAGTTATAGTTACAAATAAGAACGAAGGTAGTTTCTAACATAAAGTCCAACTTCTAATGTATATTAAAAAAAGGTTACCAGAATTGTTTTATACTATATTTAAATTCTTCAATGTCTTCAAAATAAAGCAATTGATTTTTTTTTCTCAACACATTAACGAAACTCTTACCAAAAACACGGGCCAGAGTGTTGTGCTAAAATAGGTGTTTCATGCTATTTCTCTTACAATTCGTACATATATATATATATATATACATATATATATATATATATATATATATATATATATATATATATATATATACATAAAATTAAAGCGAAGTACAAGATGAAAGGTACTATATATTTTACGTAGTCGGGTCGGCTAGAGCAGTTCAAACTGATTTGTCCAGTTATCCCTTTATTCTGTTACCTGTTATCCACCTAGAATCGCGTATTCTGAAAGTGTGTTTTATCATATGGACCTGTAGGATTACCTGTAGGATTTGTATTTATTACGGTATATTACGGTATATATATGAGACACATTATATAGAGAAATTAATAAAAATCAAGTACCTTAACCATTATTAAAGAAAGGAAACATTTTTGGAATCGAAAGCATTAAGTTAGCTGCTAAATTTTTAACATTTTTTTTCCATTTTGGTCAATATAAAGGATGAATTTCAAAGCATTTCAAAACGCATTTCTGTCAAATAAAAAGTTGATTAAAGCTAACTTATAACCTAAAATGCTATGAAGGTGAATACACTGTCTTGCATGAAAGCCACGGTACATGCTGAAAATTAGCCCGCACACCATCCGGCAATAAGTCCTCAATCATTGTAACTACGTACTTCGATCTATTTTTGAAAGATGATAGTTTTGGGGACGGCAAGGATAAATATTATTTACTCGTAGGTTGTCATGATCTAAGCGGAGGATGCTACACTATCATTGGCAGTTCTGCTCGATGCACTATAATCGGCGAACGAATCTTATTGGAATCGAACAGGATGAAGGCATCATCGTATGTAAGTGTATGGAGCTCTGTGTAATCTGCCACTATATTCACAATGCATTGAGTTGGCCTCATAGAGAGAAAAGGGCATTTTAGAACATTTTTTTGGCTAGGATAAAAGTACGATAATTATAATTTTCTAATCGAATTTAATGAAATTATACATTTCCAAAACAAATATTTTGACAAATATTTGTTGATTTTATTGTATCGAGAATTCTGCTAAAAAATTATTCCATTGATTTGATCTGAAAGAATAAACAAAGATGTACATAAATTTTCAACATCATGAAAACTAGATTGACGAGAAATCGTTTTCTCTTCTCAAAATTTATATAATTTCGTAACGTAATTATATGAACTAACGAGTCTATCATTAAACGCAAAAAAAACAATTATCACTGAAAAAGTGTGCTGTTTATCACTTGTAAAGATATTTTGTACTAATCACGATTTGCAATAGATGATAAAGGGCCATTTTTATTTTTTTAATTAAAAACTAATTGTTTTGTTGAAAATTATGTAAATGTAATTGAAATTTTTAAAAATTATTTTGTTTTTATTGACAAGTGTATTTTCCATACGTTTAAGTGAATTGTATTGTGTCAATCAGAAATAATAACATTTTAAAATATTATTGTACAGCATTGTACAGCAAAATATTATTGTTTATCTTTTACATAAATTATCTGATAATTTTTTTTAAATTGATCTTTTCATCGCGTCAATTTACATCGTACTTCGAAGTTACTATTATCCGGAATATTAGTAACTTCGAAGTACGTTTGCTACCACAAGTGGGTTAACACATGTTACTTCATTTAGAATACTATGAGTGAAAATTTATATGCCAGGTCACGTGACATGTCACTTACGCCTGACCTAATAAAGCATGTCTGATTTACATCTCAGTTACTCAAAACTAGGCGCCAACTTGTTGTGAAACCCAAAAAGATTCGGTCAATAGTGTCCGCGTTGGGAAGCCAGCTAACTAAATAAATTTTCATTTGTTACGAAAATTAAATTGTTTGTTTTTAGAGTTTGTAAACTACATAATTTACACTGCGTGGAAGCCAAACATACAGAAAAAGTTAAGGCTTTCAACAAAAGGGTGCATAGCGCTCTATGTGCTTCGTCGAAATTAACGAATGCTTTCGCTCGTGCTTTGTGGGGGTGTGGATACATCAAACGAAATAACGCGCGCAGGTACGGATTTCGTTGGGTTGCGTGACACTTTTTACCGAAATTATTTCACATATATGTGTGTTGTCGGCAATTAGAAAACTGTTACAATTCAAAAGCATTATTTCTTCATAAGTTATTGACGTGATACCACAATTAAATTACAGTCACTATTAATGTCTTTACTCTTAAAGAACGGTTTAATTCCATATTGTCTTTTTCTATTTCATTAGATGTTAAAAAAATACAATACAGAATAGGCTGTGGATAACGGTTACATACATTAGGCATCCTGAAAACTTTCATAATAGATGCTGATGGATCAGTGTCAAACTTAGGCTCTCGAGCACCAGTTAGGCCTCAATCAGGAAGTATTCTTTAGATTTTTTGACACAAACTTGATAATACAAATATAACTAATAGGTAGAATTATTAGGTTATAACTTTTATCGACAAGCCACACCTTTTATTTTTAAAATTGATTATGCCAAAGTATCTAATTACTTATGAACTATTGATTGAAACCTTTAGGTGTACAATGACCAGTGTCAAAGGTGATCATGGTGATAAATTTTTTGATAAGTTTTATTCAGAACAAAAATATTTTACCTGTGTACTTTCTAACCGAACAATGATTGTCACAAAGGTTTTTTGGACTACTTCATAATTTTATTGTGGGAAACGCTAAAAATAGCCAAATAGCTTTTAAAAATACCAATACTTCTTTAGCATAGTGGCTCGAGATGTTTTTATTAAAATATTTTCAAATGTTTTTCATTAACATGAATGATACCGAGTTGTGTGAAAAATGGTTGAAAATATTTTTTTTGAGGAGTTCTTCGCGCTAACACTGATTAAATACAGACGAAAAAGACTCGAAAGCCTGCCCGGTTGTGATCCATGATGGGACTGCCTTGACGATTACGTCAACACTCAAAGGTACTTTGAAAAGAAACTTCTACTTGATCGCTTCCACTTATTTCGCCTGTGTAGAAACTTGCTTATTGTATTTTTATTCTTGAGTATTTGATGTCTTGAGTTTTATAATTTTAATCTTGAGTTTTATAATTTGCGTTGTTATTCTCCAAAGAAATTATCAAAACCTGTAGTGGAAAGTTAAAACTTGGGATACAGGTAGCAAAATCATCGAATAAAAGAAATATCAAAACTAAACATGCTAAAATTCACAAAGAACGTTAAATAAAAGAAGTTTTGAGGCTAAAAAAATTAAAAAGATTAACATTTTTAACTCGGTTCTCGAAGAATAAAAGAGAATACCTGAAATCGATGTTACTAGATTAAAAGTATAATAAATAGCTAAATTACAATAAAAAATAGAAGTAAAATATTATTCAAACTTTTAGATGGATACTTTGTAAGTAAAGATGTATAAGCTTAGTAGAATGTTATGTAAGTATAGACTTAGGTAAGCAAATTTTTAAGACAAAAAGACAAAAATTGTATTTAGAACCTTTACTTGATCTTTAATCAAAACTTATGATCAATTGTTGGATGATGAACTATAATCTTTTTCAATAGGCTTTTAAGCGAGATTCACGTTTTATTGACACTTTTTTTTTAAACTTTTAATTAACTAATTTTAGAGCGTATTTACGGAATTTGAATGTCAAGAACCCTTCTGACTTTCTATTAGTTTTTATTTAGAGAAGTTTGTGAAAGTTGCATTGTTTCTTTTTATCACGCCTTTTGTTATTTTTATTTCTGAATGTAATCAAGGGATGCCATGTAGAAATAAAAACAACTACTTTACACAATTAGAGAAAAGGTAAGTTATTATTTTCTTTCACGTACTTTTACTTATTCTTATTTTGAAATCTGCTAACGTTTGTACATATAAAATGCGGTATTGGAAATTCGTGAAAATCTTATATTGATAATTATAATTATATTTCAAATTCCTTAATGGTATAAATTCACATGATACTTGCGTACACATTTGATTTCTCCATTTTTCTCTTTATAAATATCAATTTGTGACATATTTACCTTAAATTCAAGAGAAACGAAATAAAATATACATAAAAATATAAAAAAGCTATATGAGAGCTTAGCCCGTATGTATGTGTATTTGTATGTGTGTATACATGTCCACGTATGTATATGTGTATATATATATATATATATATATATATATATATATATTGATTTTAAGTGAACCATAATTCTATAAATTCACACGCGACGTAACGTAAAATCTCGATGGACGCGCATTTTATAAAAAAATCCTGTATTAAAGAAAAGATTATTTTCTACCAGATGTACTTTATATCAGACTTTTCTTAATTTTTCACACTAGTGGTATATATCTAGCTAGTGTTTGATTATGGATTCTAATAATGATCAAATATCTAGCTAGATATGTACCATCAGCGAGGAAAGTTAGAACTTTGATACAAACTACGTGTATCTGTGGTTTTAGAAAGCCTGACTATATTTCATAGAGGAAACACAAAGAAAAATATTTGCAAAAAAGACAAAGTGAAGATGTGTAGGCACCCACATAAGTGCAGTATGATAGTGTAGTTTTATTTCTTCCAGATAAATTTGTTTCATAAATAAAAGGAAAAAAATCAATTTAAAAATGATTAAAATCGTTAAATGTGTTTACAGCTAAATTATTGCATTACATTTGACATTCCCTGCTGTTAAGCACCGCCTAAATTGATTTTTGTGACTCCTGCGTTTTTATATGGAATCAATATATTTGTTGGTGGAGATAAGATATGAATTTATATCACAAGCTATATTGTAGCTTTGGCAAATTTGCTCCTATGATTGTTTTTCACTGTATGTATTCTTAGCATATTTCATAAAAAATGGTTGACATTGGTCTGTTGCATGTTACTCCAATGCGAAATCTCGGTGAAATTTAAAGGTGACCTCATTGTTCAAGATTACATTTTAAATATTTGAAAAATTACTATAAATTCTAAAATTTATTGTGGGTTAAACTTGTGACTTTCCCAATATTAACTGAGTTGAATGTCTTCTTTCCAATTCACTGTGACGAAATTGTCTCTTATCTTGGGGAAAATAAAAGACAATTTTTTTAGATTTATATACTTCAAAATATACCAATATCATCGCTAGTTTTAGAACGTAACACTATCTTATTAAGAAAGCGATTACATTTAGACATACATTCTAAACAATTCCTTTGTTCTCATAGTTTTTCCTTTGTTTTGGTTATGTGAATATTTTTTTATTTAGAATATTCCGTAATAAACAATATATACAACCGCAATTAACTTCTTTAAAGTTTCTTATACGTTGTCCAGCTACATGTTTCTTTGTTTTCCAAAGGTCTTCTCCTTTTCTATTATATTTTCTTCATTCTTTAGATTTGTCAGATTCTCTTCCAACCGATGAATTTGACCTTAGTTTGAAAGTACCTTATTACATTTATTTCATTTGCTTATTGATCACATAAAACGAAAGATAAAGTTGCTTTAAAGAAAGATAAAAATTATCAGGAAAAAGAAATTAATCTTGGTTCCAACGACACAAGATTATAACGGAAGTCATATGATTTTCATATTATTTCTAGAATGGAAAACATTGTATTAGTAATTAAGCTTGATACCTAAATGTATTAAAGGTAAATAAATGAATGTGTTTAATCGGAGTTTCACTTTGAGAAATTTTCTGTAATATATGACCTGTTAAAATTTGAAAATCCTTATCCACTTATGAAACGAACGAGAGTCCGCGCTTCATCAACAATATCACCAGATTGCCTAGGTTTTAATAGTACTTTAGGCGATAACAAAAATGACGAGATGTCGAATGTAGTATAATAAATAGCTTCCAGGTGATTGGGTTAAGAGAAGAGCATTGCAGTTAAGAGATAAACGCTCGGTCACGGGAGATTAATAGCTCCGTGCGAGGGCGAGTGCCTTATTACGATCATCTTTTTAAGCGACTACTTTCACATAATGCAAAGATATGAAATTAATAACATTAAATAGAATGATAAATGTGTGACATACATATATTGAACCTAAACAAATGGCTCAAAAAATGGAAAACTAAAGCTGGAGCAGCAAAGTCTGTGCAGGTAACAATCACGTTAAGAAAAGAGAATTGCCCACCAGTGACCCTGGATAGTAACCAACTTCCCCACCAGGACCGCAGATTGAATTGGAAGAAACACTTTAGTCACCAAAAGGGATAGTTAAAACTAAAATTCAGAGGGTTAAATTGGTTGCCCGGCCGAAATTCAACTGTTATTAGACAATAAGTTGTTGATTTACAAGATCGTACTCAAACCCATATGGACCTATGGTATCCAGCTCTGGGGATCAGCCTGCCACTCCAACATTGTTATGATTCAAAGAGCTCAAAATGGCATCATGAAGCACCTAGCAAATGCTCCGTGGTTTATAAGAATCGACGGGTTGCATAAGTACCTGAAAATAAATACAAAACTAGACCAAAAAAGTCATCCTAATCAACTAGCGGTGCAACTCACAACTTTCGACGACAGAGGACGACTAAAGCGACGCAAAATCATGCAACTAGATAGTCTCGAGTAGTAGACTATAAATCATTTAAAGATGTATGTCCTACTGAGAATGAACTGTACATGATAAGCTGCTCATCACACATGCTCATAGTCTACGACTGATTGGCATGATTACTAAAAAAAACATATATTGAACCCAAAACAACTTCTACCCCGGAATATAAAGCACACATTTGAAAGTGTTGCATTTTTATATGTTGATAATTATTATTTATTTTGACTTATTTATTATATAGAGTAATACAATCAAGTAGGACATCGTAGCCGATGCAATTGAATTGAAGTGTTCTATAAATATTTTTAAAAAGCTGTTTAAACAACAAGGAAAAGATACAATAGTCGGGCTATAAATAAAAAATACGACCTTATAATTTTACGAAACGCGTAATTAAACACGTAGTAGTGGCTTAAATTATGAAGTAATTAATTATGAGCACTGACTACAGTTCACATAACGTAAAGTTAACATTTACTCACAAAATGACAGTCATCAGAAATCATAAAATATAAAATAGGCTTTTTACCTCTTCTCGGCGCTACTTTGGCAGTTCTTGTAAAGATGTTACTTTATCGGAAAGCTTGCTTACAAGGTCATAATTTCTAACTGAAAGCGTTGATTTTTTTTTAGAATGATGAAAATACTTATTGCAAATATATTGACAGGACTACTTCATTCAATACCCTTCTCATTGAGGGTATTTAAAATTTAAATTGCATCCAAAACAATGGTTTTGTGTATTTTATAAAAAAAGAATTTCTGCTAATTGACAACTTAATTTTCTTAAACAACACAGTACGCTATATTTCGGTATTATGAAAAAAAATTAATTTATTACACCACGAAAAAATGACGGCAGTGCATCAAGAAATTCAATAATTTTTCACTATTGGGCACTGATAGCATCTTGCATGGTCCATTTTGTTGCAAGGAGTGACTTTTAAGACCATTTTTTCGCTCAAAAACGAAATTAAAAAAGTCAATAAAATTAGACTTACCCTTTCCTTTAAAAACATACACTTGTCGTATATAAAATAGTTATAAGTAAAGAAAAACTCATCACTCGTATCTCGCGAAGGAGACGCCGTAAGAAAATTGCGTACAAATTTTCTACTGCATTTTCATAAACTTTTTCCATTGTATAAACTTCATGGAGTAAACCCTATATTTGTGATAAGGAAAAGTTATTAAAAAATAAAAATAGTATTGTATGCATTGGGTAATCCTGCAAAATCTACATATTCCTGCAAAATCTACATAATCCTGCAAAATTTCGTAAAGATCTGATTTCAATTGAAAGAGATGATGTTGTAACATTCGGATAGATAGACGGGTAGACAGATATGATGAAACGTAAGTGCCTTTCAGCTGTGGATCTCTGAGTGTAAAGCAAGACATTTTCTTACTCCCAAACATCGCATATTTATTTACAGAAAACTAAGGGCCTTTTGGAATACCCTCATATATTTAAACTTTCGTATTTATTTAGTATGTATGGGGTCCTTCTAGTGCGGGTTCTACTCATATTTAAAAGTTATTTGCTTGTCACAATATAATTCACAAAACACAATTAGTCTTCTACGCATATTTCTAAATGAACTGCGTATATTTCATGTGAAATTATAAATCGATGGAAAAGAAACATAAATATAAACAAAAATTAATATTACACGAGATGCAAAGCGAAAGGGTTCACAACCGCAAGGTTAACCCAAAAAGTTAATTCCACCATTTTGAATTTAGAAAATTTCAGGTCAGTTTCATTCGCTATTTTTAATTTTAATATTCAGTAACCTTAATCCTTTACTTGCGGGAAATACGTACATTTGACAATGTTCAGGTCTTTCAGACCTATTGTATAAGAACGTTGAAAATGTATGAATATAATGAATATTTCTTAGTAATAACACGATTTTCTAAGAAACAATATATGGAGTAAAAATCATAACGTATAACGAAGTCTTTTTTTATAACTACGGAAAGTTATATCTGCGATACACAGACAATTTTAGGTATAAAACAAATATAAACGGTTTTTACAAATTATATCCGAGTACTCAGAATATATAAGCTAGTCGAACTTACAACCTTTTGTTTTTATTTTACTGCTTCTGTTCTTTTATGGTACAGAAATGACACCATTTTTTTCTCGCTATCTGTTGGTATCTATGACACACGCTCAAGATATAACGGAAGATCTGGGTGTTGTAGTTACTTCGGCCCTGGACCAGTGATTTTTTTCTAATCTAATCGTAAGACATCGACTGTTTTTATTGTTTCTCTGTGCCAGAATCATCAATATAACAAAAGAGTTCTTTATTATCAGTTACATTGAAAACAAAACGAGGAATATCGTTTTAATTTTCACTCTGTGTGACTTAATATTATGATCCACGTTATCTCTGTTAGCGTTATTTCCCAACATCCGATTTTTTTTAATTTTCTTGAAAAGCTGTTGTAATCTGCTTATAGAGAGTGCTTATAATTGTAGCAATAGCAAATCAGTCAGAAATTTAAATCCTTTTGTGCCAAACAGTGGTTCTTTTCAAATAAAACTTAAGAGGCTTAACTTTTTATGAAACAACTTACTAATATGCAGTTCAAATCATAGATTAGGTCCAACCAGGTAAACATAGTGGCGCACCCAATATTGCGTCTAGACTTAATATTGCGACACCTAATATTGCGACTATTTCTATCATTAATTATTAAACATCTCATTACACACCCTCAACAAGATATGTTTATTTTGCGGTATTTTTATTTTTCTCCCCTCGTAGATATGCTTCAACTTTCCACTAATAAATTGTCTCACTGTCATGTATGTTTGAAATATTTATATTTATATCTCATTTCCCTTGTTGAGAGGACATATTAGTAGAAGGGGGAGCTGCCATAAAAGATCAACATCGATGGTTATGTATCCACGAGCTCATTTAACGCAGAAGTTCAAATTGCATATCTAGATTATATTTTGCATTACAGCTTAGTTATAATTTAGTAAACATCTACGATTGATACATCATAAAATATAATACAACAAGTAATCGATCACGAGTCATGAGGTTATTGAAAAAACGCCGACCATTGTTTTGAATCCATATTTGTTTGATATTTTCTGATATGATTTATGAAATTCAATAAGAATTAAATTTACAATATTTTTTGAAATCCGCGTCCACTGTCTTCTAACCAAGTAAATAGTTTTTTCTTCTATATTGGTCTATTTATGGATGGTTTGAATCAGATTTCGCTTGGAGAAAAGAATGAAGCTCACGTCTTCATACTCCCGATTCATTCTCAAAGTAAGGCCGGAGAGCTCTCACTCCTCTCATATGCTCTTGTGTGTCTTAAATGTTCTTCAATATGTTCTTTTATGTACGTCTTTTTGGAGTTTAGAAATAGGAGCTGCCGATGAGATTTTATCACAATTTATTGGAAAAATAAGTCGGATTTAATAGAGATCCCAATAAAAAGTATACGACTTTACATAACAGAAACTGTTATGTAAAGTCGTATAATTCAAAATATATAGTTAAGATATGGTTTTATTTTCAAATTCACATAAATTTTCAAATCGGAGCTGAGAGACTCGAGTGGAAGTAAAGAGTTAAAAATCTTTGTTAAATATTTTCGGACCTAATCTATTTAAAAAATCCAGTTTTATTTTCTTTCTATTAACCAAATTGCAAACATCTAATAATACGAAATTATTGAATATATTTGACGTTAATTTTATAGAAATTCATTATTCACAATAAAATGAAACTACGTGATGTAGTATTATTTCTACTTTCTTTAATTTCTTCACCACGACTTAGGTTTCGTTGTATTACATCTTCTGGTGGAATATTAGCATCTTTGCATAGAATGAAACTTAGGTCAATGTTGTAATGTGTAGGGAAGATGTTGTAATAGAACGAAACTTAGGTCGTGGTAAAGAAATTAAAGAAAGTAGAAATAATATTACATCACGTAGTTTCATTTTATTGGGAATACGAAATTAAATCTTTAAACTCTGGCTTAAATATCATTTGTTGCGCTGCTATCCGAAATCATTTTATTACTTCGAATATAAAGGAATTTATAAAGGAAACAAATATAAACCCTCCGCTGTACTTTTATCACCAACCTATCTCTAGAGAATCGTAAATAATAAAACTGTGTTGAAACGTTTATGTATTTAACTCTCGTTATTCGCTAAACTGAAGTTGAAGAATCAACCTTTACCCGGAAATAGTGACCTAAAAAATATTAATAAAAAACAGTTATAAAAGGTATTTATTTCTATTCTTTTTTTTTCTTGCAATAAGCAGAGTGGGTACACAAATATTTTTCCATCGTTCATTTGTTCACTTAAATTTGTGTCTTTTTGCTCTTACTACTTTAAATTAATGATTTGCTATCTCACTATTTATGCGTTGTTGTGGCATTAACTCTTGTTTCTAGATTTGCTTTTTGTTTATGATTTCCGAAATAACGATCTGGTTTTTATCTAGTTTGTTGCAAAACATTTGGGCTATTGTGCATGCCCAGACTCGAAACTCCAAACGGGTTACTTATTCGTCATGTGATTAAGTCACAATACATTATTAATGTGATGTTGCATGGGACAGTGAGGTAGGCCGTGAGGATGCTATATTCCATGGTAACTACTCCAAGCAACACAGAGGAGGAGTGGCGCTACGATATTCTGACCATCTGGTCTTTATTACACTATTCTTAACATATTTGCAAGACATACTATCGAGGATTGGCTTTTCGAATCTTTTCATAGCTTGGCAAAAGAAAGGAACAAATATTAGTATAAATTAAAAATGATCCAACGTTAATTGTGCATAAAACTGGAAGACGTACTATTATACTGTGTTTTCATGTTCATCGCGTACTATGATGGTATGATATGCAGCAAAGGACGCAGAACTTACTGTGAGAAGATTTTGGACCAGTTTCATCGAGAGATGTTGAAGAAAAATATGAAAGATCTCAATTGTTAAAAATATGAAAGATCTCACAAGTTTTCGGATAACGCAATATGGATTATTGAATAAAAATTTATGCATTTTGGGAATATTTTACATATATTTTAACATGCACATTATTGGTGTGTCGTAAAATTCAACTGCGACGAGAATATAATATTTATCCATATTTATCAATAATTCTTTTCAGTAATTTGTAAGGTAGAATTTGAGAAAATTTACTACTCCTGTACTATTCAAGCTGTCCTCACATTTAAACGGAACAATATATTCACAGCTTCTGCGAAGCGAATCGACTGATTTACTAGAGCAAATTTACCATAATATTCCTAAATAGCTAATATAGGTGGACCCATATTCGTTTCTTTACGTTTTTCAATTTGTTGGTGCCATGTTTACAAATTAAGCATGTTAGCAAACTTTTTTGCTTATTAGTGGTATTTTTAAAACACGGTGTTTCTGAACAACTATGCAGATAATACCAGATTAAACCGATAGCTACCTTATTATACAGTGTGGAATCTATGTAGTGAAATGTATGACGGCACGGCCGCAATGCGGGTGCGATACGGTTTACACTTTGTTTATGAAATAATTACTGGTCACAGTGCGGCTCCGGGCTCATGTATAGAAAGTTGGAGTTTTGTACTGAAACAGATCCTAGGTAAGTTATCTAGCAGTGCTACTCTAATATTTTCATACTACAACAAAAACAACTTCATATTTTGGGGAAGAAGTGGAAGTATTATTTTGGCTACCACATGAGCTAATACTGATGAATTGAAACGGTGGGTTTATTCCTGGCCAACCGAATATTTGCTTATTCACACTAATAATATTTTATCATAAAAAACTGTAGACATTTCATTTTATATACTGGGAGAGTAAAATAGAATTATATTCATGTAACTTTTTATAGAATTCATGTTCCTCCATATGCTATTCTAATGTAGGTAAGAGTCTTACACATGCGTACGTATTTTTAATGTAGCAACATTATCGCCATTATCGCTTCAATGTGCATAATGGATTCCAGTCGACAGTGAACTATTTCGAATGCATCAAGTCGCATTACGATTTACCCAATATGACGAAGTCATGAATAAAGATGATCGAGAACTCGATTTGGTGCTCTGCTCTTTCGTCTGAATGAGTGCTCGGATAAGCTTTTGGACTATAATGAAAGACGTCATATGGTCACTTATCTAACATCAGCTACGTGATTTAAATGCTGTGTTCCCATCTTGTGCTGCGCCGTTGGTTGATGGAGGGACTCCCAAATTTAGATGTGAACAAGAATCTATTAATTTTAATAGATCAACATCATTGAATATATTTGGCGTTAATTTTGTAGAAATTCATTATTCACAATTAAATGAAACTACGTGATGTAGTATTATTTAAGATAAGCGAATTTTTGCTAATAGCCCACCTGAAGATGTTGCAATACAACGAAACCTAGGTCGTGGTAAAGAAATTAAAGAAAGTAGAAATAATATTATATCACGTAGTTTCATTTAATTGTGAGATCAACATCACATATTTTAAAATAAAACCGTTTCTTGTGATATTTTAATATTTCAATTATTTGCACAATAAGTACTTTCTTTAACACATGCGTTTTCAATAATCGTGCTCATTTTATGCTCCATTCTAGTATGTACATTACATTCTCTCAGACAGTGTACTTCTCTAAACGGCAACTGAAAATGGAGTCCCCCAATCGGACCCTATTTGTGTTGTGTACTTACTTATATACTGTTTGTGCCTTGCTTCAGAGACTGGACTGCATGTGGATTTAATAGTACAAGAGGCTATTGAAATACTAGTATGTCTATCAGGTCAAAGCAATTTAACTGCTTTCAAAATGGTTATAAGTAATAAATATAAAAGTGAATGGATGCAGATATTCTAACTTTCTCCCACCTAATAGCAAATAATAGGTACACTTGCCCACAATTAATAATGTGCTATTTTCAAATGATTTCTTTTATCACGCAGAATAGTGCATCAAGTTAAGATTCAACCTTTTAACTGTTTACCTTACTTTAATTTGCATTCTTACTATTTTAGGCTTGTCTATAAAATTAGCTAACCTTTTTATGTCCCGTGGCAAAATTGCAATGATTGCACATGCACACACTTGCCGAGAAATGTAAATTGGGAAATAAAAAAAATATTTCATATGTATGTATATATATATATATATATATATATATTTATATATATATATATATATATATATATTTTGAGACTTAGGCATAGATTGAACGAAAATTGGAAATTTACATAGCGATTAACAATTTATTTGTTTGTTTCCTTATAACTGTTGAACCATTGGTTTTAGAGAAAAACAACTATCAATAAAAAATATTTCTCATGGTACGTTTTCCAAAATTGTTATTTGGCTTAGTCGAAAGGCTCCCCTCTTAGCTTTGTGCATACGTGATGTGATGCGGAATTGGCACGGTCGGGGGCGGATATTGCGGCAGATGGGCGTCTTTAAAGCCCAGAGATGGAGTGCATTACTATTAATATTTAAGGGGGAGAATGATGGTACCTATGGAACTCTAATATTTATTTGAACTCTAATGTTTTTATTCTTGGTACCTTTATTTAGCAATATGAATTGAAATGAACGGAAAATGTGCCAATTTTCGCCATATGGAAAACGGATCATATTTACAATTCGCGGTGATGGAACCTTAACCGAGCAATGTATCATGCTTGATTCACACACTCGTCAACATATTTCGGCCATAGACAAGCATATAATCGGCGAGAATTTTGAACCTGAATTCCTTCACGAACAAGTAGCTTTGATATAAAATTATCCGTGTTAGTTATCCGTGTGCAGTAGCTGCTATCGAACTTATTTATTTGCTTAACTCTTAACTTGGGAATAAAACTTGGCAACGTCGAGATCATCATTTTAGGGGAAACATGTCATAATATTAATATTATTATTGTTCGTCATAATACTATTAACGTATTATTGTGGAAAGGTTTATATCTATTATATGTTTCGATGTGCAGCGTACATGATACTTCTTGATTGCATTTTGTGATATATTTTTATTGTTTATAATATATATATATATATATATATATATATATATATATATATATATATATATATACAGACCCCAGCACACATACCCTTGTGCTTAGACTTGTATTATTTTACATATTGTTTTTTCGACAGTACTGCTGTTACCCAAGGGAATTTATTAAAAATTCGAGGATATACTAAGTACTTAATAAATATAAATATATAAATTGGTAGCTACCCTGTATTAACGTTTTACTACCATTAGGATATTCAAGAAAATTAAGAAGTTTTCGAAAATTTTAATTTAGTCATAATTTTGTTATAAATATTTAATATTATTAGTGCTATATGGCCATCACAATAGTCAGATTTACTTAATAACTTAGTTAATACATCTAACTAATCATTTGAAAGTAAAAAAAATTAAAACTTTTTTTCTTCTAATTAAAAGTAAGTTAACCGGCATTATTTTTGTAACGGAACAAATTCTGATGTGTTTAAGGGACTCCGTCTCTCTCTTCTAAAGGTATTATCAATTTTTATCACAAAGCGGTGTATTTTGAAAATCTTACCACCAAAAACCGAAAATATAACAATTTTTTTCTACGTAACAAATTTAATTCTACTTAATTTTTTGTAAAGCACATATCTTATAAAAATATACGAATCTCATAATAAATCAATTTAATAAAAAAAATTAAATGAAACTACCACAACAGTAAAACAGTTGATCGATAATAGAATGTAATCAAAAAATCTGACACAATCTTATCAAGAATATAATCAACATGGGGGATTTAGTGGTATGAAGCGAAAAATTAGCAACTAGTAACAAGCCAGTAAGAACCTCGAAGTCTCCTATTTTTTCCTCTATATCTAACTTCCTCTTCCACGAGCGTCAGTTCACATGCTCGGAGAACATCGTCGAATATGAAGACGTTGAAATCAATGCGGCATCCATTTTGCGTTTGATGAAATTCTAAAATTATTTAAATATTTTATAAAACAAGAATAATGAGAAATAGATTTAAATAGAAACGGAACCTAAAAATAATATTTACATTTCTGTAATCTGAGAAATCAATAAAAATAATTTTAATAAATACTATTAAAATTATTTTTATATTTTAAGAAGAATTTCTTCGTTTTTCAAATAATTAAATTATAAAAAAAAATTTAGCGCCCTAAACAATTATAAAAGATTCCGAGAAATAGGAGCTTTCATAAGCATTTTTATACGCATTTTCTGGCTTTACTAGGTATTGTTATTGCTCGCTTTCGAAATACCATTTTATATTTTAGTTTAATTCTAAAAAGGGTTATTTTCTTGGAATGAATCATTGCCCACAAATTTCTCATGGCTTTGCCTATTTAATGACATCAGATTTTGAATTTGAAGTCATAACTAGACTATTATCTGTATCAGAATTTCGTTTTCTATTTGTGTTTATTTTTTGATAAAATTAGTTGTATTTACTAAACTCGTTACAACGTCTAAGTTACTTCTTTTCAAATATTTTATTTTCCGTAATTATCATGCAAAATTCAAAGTTACTTACAGCGCTTTCATAAGACACATATTTAAAATTTTCTGACACCGCTTTATCTCCGGTCAAAAATAGGTTCCGCAAGCAACGCATTATTGTGGAACGGTTTATGACTAACTATACGTATATATGTGCAATGTATATAAAACTCGTAGATTTTGTTTTGTTTATACATACATGCATACATACATTCATTATAAATATTTAGTTTAACCGTTTGGTAAATACACGTGGCTACCAATAATCAGATGATTTAGTGTTTATAATAGGCGGTACCCTCACATGATCCGGTATAATCACTTATCTTCCAGTTTGATTTGTCTTTCACTTTCACTCTCTTTCCAGTTTGTGTTGTAATCATTCTAAGAGGAAAAAAATATTTTACTATTCATTACTGATAACGTATTGTATCTACCGATCTACTAAGTATATTTTTATTGTAAAATCGACATTTAGAACGCAATTACATACAATTTCCAGCAGTGTTCAATTGCTCTACTTCTTAACCACGAGTGCGATTTCCTTACTACACGTGAAAATAACTAACGAAATATTCCACTGTTGTTTGTAGGGTTAAGAAACCAAAAAGTTGTTAAATGAATAAAATACTAATAAATAAAATTATCTACTGTAACATACTCGTTATCGTCTTTACTCTTTTAAGAGTAAGTAAAAATACTGCGACCACCCATAAATATTTTACCTTTAACTAAAACATCTTACCTTTGTTGTTTCTAAATGAAGAATGAGTACTTCTTAATGTTTCTTGAAAACGCTCTTAAAATCCCAACACATTGAAAAAATCACTAAAGCATAGTCTGTATCATCACTTGATTGACTGATTTGTATAAAATATTCACAATTTGTTTTTTTTGTTTTTTTACTAACTTAGATAAAATTAATAAATATAACAAAATGGACATTAAAAGTTTAATGAATTATTTACGCTAACGTTCACATTATCAACAATATTTAAAAAGATACGGAAGCCTGTACTTCTGCAGGGGTGAACCACATACGTTCATGGAACCAGAAATACAACTTTAATGAAAGCTATCTGGTCCCATCCCCTCATTTCGCGCACACAAGCGAGTTTTTGCTTGAGATTCTTGAGTAACTAATTTGTGCTGTTCTTTTCCGAAAAAAAGGCTTCAATTTGTTGATTCGTTGGAGTTAAAATTTGGAATAATTCTAAGAAAACACTGAACTTTGATCATTATTTGATTTGCTAAATAGTACATGGAATAAAAGGAATTTTCTTAGCTAATCGAATTAAAATGACCTTGAGTTTCTAAATCACTCAATACTCATGAGAAAATATCTAAAATGAAAAATTAAATGTTGTTTTCTTGATAAATGAGCTTTACGTGTATAAAAAGTAGCAAGTGTATATTAAATCAAAGCCTTTTTTGACTTTCTTTTGGCTTGCTTCCCTTTAGATTACTAGTAGATGATATAACATATATATATATATATATATATATATATATATATATATATATATCGATTACTTAAAGGCCGTCACGCAATGCGATTAAACGCATGCCGTTTCGAAACACCGAAAAATATAACGTATATGACTTTCCATTGCAAGTGCACGCACTAACTGTTTTTTTTCATTGACTGATTTTAAAACCGTAACTTGCTATATTTGGGAAGCGGTTCGAAAACGCGCAATTTTTGTATCCCATAATAATCGTTGGTGGCGCACGCACAGCGGTTTACCGCGTGCGGTTTTCAATTCATTATCGGTTCGGTGAGCGAGCGGAGAGTTGTGTTTGCAGTGCTGTATACAGAACAGTTACATCTTTTGACGCACCAAAATTACCAACCGACATCCTGTAGAAGTTCAAAAAAATTATAGGGATGCTCTCACAATTATAGTATGGGTAATGATGGGTATGGATGCTCTTGCACGTCAATGCACATTTCACAAAAGTATCCTTTCAAATGACTTTGATCAGTAAATGGATGTAGCCATTGCTCATGGTGGTGGCGTTATTTACGTTTCCACTTTTTATAATCAAAGTCTCAACGAATACTGCTCTCCAGAAATCCACGGTAGTAATGAATACAAAAATAACGAAAACATCAACCGAAGAGCGTGTCCGTATACCGTTTGGCGTTTTCAGCTATTTTAAAACCGATTGCGTTTAACCGCAGTGCGTTCTAGATCTATTTAGATCCTAAGCCCTTAGTAGAATATATGGTAACTGACGTATTCAAAAAGAATCTGACTGCAGACAAAAATAATAAAGAATTGTTACTCCCGCTTAGACTTGACCTTTGATCTAAGATTAGAATCAACCCGCCAAAAAGTATTTTACATGGATGAGAAACTCATTCTTTTTCAGCAAATTTTTAATGAAATTCAAAGTTCATGAACAATTTGAAATTAACTAATTTTACAGCGTGATAACCGAATTTGTATCTTAATATACCTATATATTTTAGTTTCCATTTACACAAAGTTTGCAAAGTCAGTATCGCTTGTTTATATCTAAGAGGAGATTTTTATCATCATAAAACGAAATGTAAAACGACAAATCATATTTTATTCTCTCAGGAAAAGTTTAAGTAAGTAACTATTTATTGACACACACCTTTTCACGTTTTCTTTATGAAATCTTAGCTAGTATCTCTATATGTTAAAATATTAGATGTAAGTCTATAATAAATCATCAATTTATTATTTTATTTCCGTTTCCTTAACCACGTCTGCCCATATAATAATCGGTCAGAAATATTAGATAATAACTGTGCCTTCGACTTTTTCCACGTGAAATTTACTGATGATATTGTTTAGAATAACCATCGCACGTAAAAATATTGACAATGCATGAAAGATGAATGAAGAGAATGCATGAAAGATGAATGATATCGACATAATACATGAAAGATGAATGAAGAGAATGCATGAAAGATGAATGAAGAGAATGCATGAAAGATGAATGAAGAGAATGCATGAAAGATGAATGATATCGACATAATACATAATTTACTGATGATATTGTTTAGAGTAACCATCACACGTAAACATATTGACAATGCATGAAAGATGAATGAAGAGAATGCATGAAAGATGAATGATATCGATGAATGAATGCATGAAAGATGAATGATATCGACACAACATAGATTTGTTTCAAAATTCAATTGTGCACTCCATTTTCCACGAGTGTAAAATGTATATATATCGCTAAAAGGTGGCTTTAGCTGTACCTTTATTTCGATAATATTATAAGTTAAAACCCAGGTCAAAAACAGTTTAATATTTAAAAATAACAGCAGTGTAGTAGTCACTATTGTAAACCACGCGAAGAAAAAGTCGATCGGCCAGTGGAGATTGTACCCATGTTTTCGGTGCATCATGTTAACGCGCTGACAATTACACCCTTGAATTTTTTTTGCACTGCCTTTCAGCATACATTTAACAAAAACTTTGATGGATGGCGTTCATCATACATCATTGAGCATAATATTTACGAAAAACTTTTGTGTTATGTTTAAATCTGTAATATCCAGATAAAAAGTATCTTATATTTTGCTCGAGGGTATAACTATTACCATATGAAATTTTATTAAAATCTATCTAATAGGTGCGTGATAGAAAAACAAACTAACACACAGACATAAACAAAGACATAAAATTCTAAAAAGAGGTTTTTTCTGGCTAATATTTATATATATATATATATATATATATATATATATATATATATATATATATGCACACACATGTGTATGTTATGTATCAATTTCTGATCAATTATCTGACAAGTTCTGATAAATTAATAATTAACTTTAAATCGGAGGAAAAAACGAGATAAGTTGTTAGTGGTTTTTATGTATATCCCATATATAAAAACCAATAACAACTTGAAAAATTTATATATTTTCTTTCACAAAAACACTATAATTTTTAAGTAAACCATTGCGAAGAATTCTATCAACTTATATAATGGCAACACGTAAGGCGATGGATTTTGGCCACGGGAAATCGTCAGAATTTAATAAAAAATCACGAGTGGCCCAGGTTTTTCTTTCTAACTGCTATGATAAAAAAGGTACTATGTCAAAATTATATCTCTATCAGTCACTATATAGAGAACTATCGCTAAAGGTAATGATATAATGTTGATACAAACTATAAATCCGCGTGATACTAGAGAGTCTGACTACCTTCCTTAACATATTGTGTGAAAGAGGAAGGTAGAGGAAGTGAAAACGCGTAGCCATTAATGTAGTATTATGTTTTCCTTTTATTCATCCAAAACAAAATTGTTCCATAAGAGAAAAAAAACCAGTTTAAAAGTTACTAAAGTCCTTATATTTGATAATTGCTTTACGAATATTTACAAAAATGACTGCAAGATTTTAGGATTCACTGGATGACGTGTTTGCAGCTTTTAGAACATTGACAGTATTCACTCGTTCAGCGTAAAATAGAAATAAATATAGTCATTTTATTTACAGTTTTGTGTTTCAAAAATCTGATAGATCTCTTTAGTTTTTATGTTTCCAAACGTACCAATACGGTATTTCGTTCCAAAACATAACACACTCCTTTGAAAAAGAAATATATCTATTTCGAAATACTAACTAAATAATAACATTATTGCTACAGTTTTAAATTTGTTTACATTTTATGAAACTTCCATTATCTAGGGAAACCCGAATATATTTTAACGTATTTACTGCAACTGCAAGTTGGATGGAATAATTGCTTAAATAAATAAATAAATTTTAAAAAATTATCATTTCCAAAAATAAATATAAAACATTTTCGGCAACGCCCTCTGTAACTGATTGAAAAATATTTTCATCTTTAATGTGTTGTCCTTAACTATTAATTATTGTACTAAATAAGATTAAAGCCATGAAAGACACCACATGACGAGTTTGTATATTAACGTTTGACTAGAGTGGAGTGTGTATCCCTCACCCCCACGTAATCGCCTTCGTTAAATATTTTCGTAACGCTACTCTAGCAGATCTAATTTCTATAGCATTATGAGAAGTTTCCCGTGAAAAGAATTCCAAATGTCCCCTAACAGATTTATTAGATTCGGCCACCTGGAAGGAGAATCCACATAACAGTTCTACGGTCACTTACTTTTCGCAAGAATGGTTAACACCGTATATTAATATTAGTAAATAGTAAATAAAAATATTAATCGACAAAAAGGCTCTTGAGCTGTTTGCAGGTTGCCAAACGAATTTATTTACGATCAACGAATTGTATATCACGAACATTATTAGTTATAATAATAATTAATAAGCAATGTAAACATTACTTACCTTATAAGTAGGTTCGATTTATCAATTTATTATTGCACATAATATAATCAAACGTTAATGTAATCAAACATTAACGATACACCAAAAAGACTCGATCATGATTTCGAAAGTTATTCATTAATAAAAGGAGCACCGTACCGTCCTTTGGCGAACGATATCCCACCAAGCTGCCGAGGGGTATCCTGTGAGTTGCCTTTATACTTTTGGTGTTAAGAAAAATGACAAAATATCAAATGCATTACAATAAATAATTCTCGGGCGATTGAATTGAGAGACGGGCGTTGTGGCGTTGAAGCGTTGGGCGTTGTGGCGAGCGCCTTATCATGGTGATGTTCTTAGGAGACCACGTCCGCTTAACTCGTGAAGATAATATTAAATCATCAAATTATACATTTCAAAGTAAGCTACGATATAACCGTGAAATGCCAATAGGAGTCAAGAGGCTAAATCGTACCATTCTCATGTTGTTTTCATATCACCAACGCCTCAAAAATTCGAAACCATTATCTTCCAAAACTTATCGCCAGTAGCAACATTAAAATGTGTCTTAGTCTAGCAGGACTGACTAGATTATTTTATGGTCAGTTAGTTAACCAAATATATATATATATATATATATATATATATAAGATAGAAACCAACAACATTTACAATATTTTTGTTACCGATCTTTAGCAAAGCGGCAACGGCACGCGGTTGTTGCTTTTGTCGGTACCAAAGCAGCGCGGCGTGTTTTGAATTACATACATGCATCGTGTTTGAAATTACAAGTCAGTTAAAACTATTCCTATGACTAAACTACTGGATTTTGTTTATTAATTTTTGGTGTACGGTTTAGAAACACCATATGGTATGTCAGGATTAATTTAAAGGCTTAATCATTAAAGGCATTACAGTCCATTAAGATCGTAAGGATCGAAAATAGAATCACCTTCCTCGTTGTCCTGGGCTTTTGGGACATTACGGGTTTCAAAATGGTAATAAGTCAATTACTAGCAAAGCGTCTAAAGAAATAAACTCTCATAAATATTTGATAGATCACAACATATGTCGAGGACATTTTGGGCTGGCAATTTGTTGTCTACAGCCTGTGTTGCATCAGAATCTACAGTTGCCTTCTTCCTGATATAACAGAATTTAGCCCTTTCTGGTGGAGATACTGAAATATAATTTATGCTCTGTCGTCATTAATTATCTGATGTATCCCGAGTTGGAAACTGGTCTTTCTGTTCTTACTTCAATTGCTGGTTCACTACATAAAAGAATATATAATCTTACGGATTGTTCGTATCTTCTTAAAATGACGATCCCAGGATCCGGAAAGGAATAAATTTCATTATAACCCTTTTTTTTATTTTTGCTATTTTCAATATATAAAATGATATTAAATTAAAAATTTTCAATATAGAAAATGATATTAAATTAAAAATGTCATAAATTTTCTAAATTTTCGGATAAACAATGTAAATATACTGCAACAGTATTCCTATGTGAACGCAAACCTGTGAGTTCATCAACAATATCGACATGATAAGAAGGGTGTCCTCGACATTGTCCTTATACTTTTCGGCGATTACAATAATGGTAAGATGTCAAATGGATTATAATAAACGATTCCCGGGCGATTAGGTTAGAGACGAGCGATGCGACCCGGAGGTAAACGCTCGATCGCGGGGAGATTGATGGCTCCGGGCGAGGGCGAGCGCCTTATCATGTTGATATTTTTGCGCGACCGCTGCTGCTTAACGCAAGATAATGATATTAATGCAAAAGTGATATATTGTTATAAAGGTACGACAAATATGCGAAAAACCTAGGAATTAGCTTAATTTGCCGGACATTTAAAGGCATATTTGTGGGTGTTGCGTTTTTACTGTGGTAAATATTGCACGTTTTGATTTATACATTATGTGTTCTAATGGTATAAATAGGATTATTATATGACAGAGGGAATATCATAATATTTATTGAACAATAAAGAGGTTACACAAAAATCTAACGTGTTCACTTTACAGTATTAAAATGCTTGTATGATAATCTGGAATGAATGAGACAATGAGTTATGCGCTGCTAATAATAATTGTATTGAGTTGAATTAACTTACAAAGTGACCATATCAGAAATCATGATATAACAACACCCAAGTCATTATAATTAAAGAACATGTACAACGAGAGCGAAACAATGTGAAAAAGAAAATCGCAAGTACCAATAAATTCAACGCACAAACTATACTACGGAATAAACAGTCATATAAATAATTTTATTCATAGCTCTATTATATGCTATTATATTCACACTTAACGAGTTACATCCAAACTGAGATAATTATTATTTTTCTGTAGATCCCAAAATACATCAATTTATAAATGTCTCAATGCATTTATATTTCTGAATTTTAAAAACTGAATATTTAATTGTTTTAAAAGTACATTTATTACAAAACTGAAGGACCTATGATTAGAAAATATTTCTAGGAAAAACTTTGCTGATTTATTTGAATAATTATGCTTTTGTCAACTCTAATACAAGTAATGTTCTTTTCCTGGTGACATTTGGTGATTTTATTTGAGCTTTATTAGAATTGACTAACTATTCAAATTAATATATGATGTTACGGATTTTTAAATAGTAATAAACCAATTAGTAGAAAAATATCGCTTCTAGATTATGGCGTGAAGAAGGAAGTTAAAAGGGGACAAAGAAAAATAGAAGAATTCTAATGAAACATGAGTCCCTGTTATTTCAGTTTAAATCGTTCCACTGCCAGTTGTGATCAAATACTTTTATTTCTTTTGTTTTTTATGGTTTATGACAAAACAAGTTAAAGTTTTGATTTGTATTTCAGTAAATATCATATATCGGAAATAATCTGAAATTAATTGAAAAAAATATTGTTCTATCTACAGGAATGGAACATAATTGAGACAAGCTCTTCGAGTAGAGTGAAAATGCTTGCAAATGCAGTTTTGACATTTAGTTAGATCGATTTTAGATCTCATTTCACAAGCTTTGCATTGTAAATGGCAACACTTAGGAACCTGTCTTTATTAGAACTCGCACCATTTTCTTTATTATAACTCGAACAACATGTATTAAGATTTTTTGTAAATAAAATAGATTATAGATAATAATAAATGACAAATATGTTTTACTGCTGAAAAATGTACTAGGCAATATATATATATATATATATATATATATACACACATATATGTGTATATATATATATATATATATATATATATACATGTGTGTATATGTGTGTGTGTGTATGATAAGTATGTATATTTTTAAGTTATCTCCTTACGTTTTATGTAATGTTTTAATTCTGATGTGTCTGTGTTTGAGATCCAAATCATGAGACACAAATTTAGGAATTTTGATGAGATCATTTTCACTGTCAACATTAATGACGAACGATAGGCTGTTATTTTCGATACACAACATAAATACGTTCATAAACCCTTTCGATTTTCACAACTCGTCTGGCGAATATTTTATCGAAAATTAATGGTGTAGATAAACACCTTTTACCGCCTTCCAGGTAATTTCATTTTAAATGTTAAATAATACGCATCTTCAGCTTTACATACATTTCTATTATTTCTTAATTTATCCGTTTTATTTCAGAAAAATGTAAAGAAATTCGCAACCACAAACTGTTTTTGGCATTTTTGCGACGAACCGATACGAACGATATCTTTATCGCATCTATAAGAGTAGTTCCAAAATAAGCTATTGTCTTACGAAAAATATTAATATCATTACGTTCGTAAATGATGAAACTAGCCCTTGTTGATTTTAAAATAATTATATTCGAAACATTGTAAAAAATGACGCCTTACGATTTATTGTATTGCTAAGTAGACTTTCCGAGGTGTTGTAATATTTTTCGCGATAACAAAAATAACAAAATGTCAATCAGATTATAATAAATAATTCCCTAGCGACTTGGTTAAGAAACGTACCATGCAGTTCAGCCATACGCTCAAAGATTGATAGCTCCAAGCGCGGTGCGATCGCCTTATCATATTGATACTTTTATGCGCCGCGTCCGCTTAAAGTGGGTAAATAAAATTAATGATGTGATATCATATTGATAAATACAAAATAAAGCTACGTGGGACCTATAGCGGATCTTTTCTCCAGCAGCTGTAAGTTCCACCAATATATATTTGCAGATATTACATTTCAATTGTGCATGACAAATAAACTGCACGTTTTGACTTATGTATTATATGTTTATACACAGTTATTAGTGCACAGTTAACATACGTTGCATCGAATTCGATACAAATATGTAGATACGATTAAGTATGGAACCTCAAAGAGATGTCCAAAGGAAGAGATACAAATGAACGAATATAATTTTGTTTTGATTAATATTTATAATCTTTTCTATTTCAAAGCTTTTGATACAACACGCATTATTCGCATTAAAAACTTTCAAACCTCTAAGGACTCTAACCATATCTCTTGAGATTTACAAATCTTTTAAATTTTTTTTGATGATGTGAACATTGATATACTAAAAAGAAAAACACGTAATTAACTTAATCATCTAGTCATTCGGAGTTTAATTCAGACAAGATCCGTGTCTTTGTACATTAAACGTCAGTAAGATCTCCAAATATCGAAATTGAGAATTTCAAACAACCTTTGTAATATATTCAAAATATGACATGTAAGTAGACGTTCTACGTGGAAACCAAAGTCTTGCACATAATTGACTAGCAGCTATTTTACAGGCAGTATAATTTAATATCGCATCATGAAGTAATTTAATATTGATAAGATACTAGTCCATGGAAGTTGATACAACTGTGCAGTAGCTACATAGAACCAGGACTTTATAAACTTATTTATTTTCGGGTGCTCTCATTTGTACTAAAAGAATCGAAATCGGCGCCCGCTGCTTATGGAAACAGTTTCAGTCTCAATGATAGAGTTCGTTACACTAATAGGCTATTTGATTATTTTTTTATTTCAGTTAAATTTTGATCTGAAAGAATGATCGAGTTATAAAAGTTTAAACTTAACATTTAGACAAGGACGGCAACACTAAATTGTGATGTCAGTTTGTGTTCATTGTATTCTAAAATAACCAATGAGACGTGGAGACGTACCATTAACTTTGCTTATAACTGGTTTATTTTTTAATGAAATTTCAGTGATTTTAATTTACTTATAATTTCAGGACATTTTACTAAAACAGAAAATTTATAAATAATCAACCACCACATTGCTTTTACTACAATGTTAAAGTTATTTTTTGTAGACATTTAGGGTATAAGGAATATTACTATTGTTTGGGGATATAAAATGTAAAAGGCATCTTACTATAGTTTGTTGATACATAATGCAAAATGTGTATTAGTATATATTTTAGGTTATTATTATTGTTTTAGTGGAAACATAATATAAAAAGCACTATTGGAGCAAAATACACGTTTTTCTTATTTCATATCTATCTCTATGTTACGAAGCTATCTAGTTAACTTATTGAAGTCATTGCTAGATAATATGTATGTAACAGTTGTAACCTCTAATTTATGTTCTGGTATTATGCTACTAAAATCCATGGTTCATTAATCTCATTTAAATGTTTGACCTTGAAACGAATCAATTCAGTTTTTGTCTGGCTAATATCGTATTTCCAAACAACACACGTTGTAAAACTCAAGCTACAAGATTAATGCGTTCCGATAAATATCGTTTATGGATTTTTATTCATTGAGATGACAAACCAACAAATATACAACAACAAAGAAAAAGATTTAAATTTTCTTGACTTGGCCATCTTATGTTATGAATGTTTTACATTGTAAGTATATTTATCACGTAAATATTAAATATTAATTATTTTTATGGTAAGAGGTAACAGCTAAAGCATCAAAAATCACAATTTTGTTAATTGCTCGTTTTTTTATGATAACGAGGCTCATTTGATTCGGAAACTTGTATTCAATGACGAAATGAGAACGAACCCGCGCATTCTTTTCGGTAATGTCAGGCTGCGAAGCGAGTCCTTCGGGTAGTCGAAATACTTTTCGGCGATAACAATAATAACACAATGTCAAATGGATTATAATAAATATTTTCCGGACGTTTGGGTTAAAAGATGAGCTATGCGACTCGGAGATACAAGGAGATTGATAGCGCTGGGCGGGGCGAGCGTCTTATCATGCTAACGTTTTCAAGCAGCTGACTCCGCTGAACTTGGCAAGATAAAATTAATGATATATTAATATAGCGACAAATTTATAACAAACCTGAGATGAAATAATAGCAGTCGTAATACTGTTTGATTCAGGAAAGGTAACAAATAGTGCATTTTTAGTGTTCCGTATCGAAAAAGGAGAAACGGAACCCTTATGATGTGTCTGTCACAAATGAATTTCTAAGAAATTGTTTCACGTGGAAACTTGACATTGGACATTGCAATAGCTTATATTAACCGCCACCGTATTTTACAGTAGATAACATTAAATATTTATTTGGCGATTTTAGTGGAGGTCAGTAAATTTAGAGAATATTTTTATTTTCTTTAACCGACTTTTAAAAAAAGAGGTTTTCCGACTCTATTTCTTTGTATGTCACCTTAGATCTCCGGTATTTATCAATAAACTTTGGTGATTACACATGGCTACAACAAAATTTCCTTCTGAAGAGCCAGTGACGATTCTCAGTATAAAGTGAAAAAATTCCAACACGTCAGCAGTTTTATTATTTTGTTTTTTATTATTTTCTTTATATTTTTCTGTAGAAAGTAAGTTTGAAGGCAATGTTTGCCTAGTTACCTTATTACTTTGATCTAATACCGAGCTCTTTTATTAAAATGGAGTCATTTAAATTGATTAGATCCATTAAATTAATATCTCCTTAAAACCTTTGAGTAATTATAGCAAATTATTTTTATAAAAGCCCACAATTTCATCTCATCAAAATAACCATAAGTTAATAAGTGTGTCTTTGAAATAACATTTTTGTTTACTCTTAAGTAATCAGTTTATTAATCAAGTAACTAGTTCTTATTATTTATACAAAAGCGGTAGCTGCAATTAACGCCAGTGTAATTTTTAAAATCGGGCGAAATGCAAATACTTTTGACATGGCTTCGTATAAATATGTTCACTCCTGTGATAATATTTGTTACGCTTATGCTAAATATTGGTTGTCTAAATAATCGATCATCATTACAGACTTTGTGAGAAACGTGTATAACTTTAAGAACTTTGCAAGCGGTCAAAAGACAAAGAGGACTATTTTAACATGGCTAAGCCTGCGGAACAGAGAGAACCTCATGATCCCACCAAAGATTGTTATTTTTGTTGCTGCAATGTGAAAGGATACAAATGTTCAATAAATCATACATTCCATGCTCTGAGAATTGAATGGAAATCAGCCAATTTCTCCATATTTGAATACAATATATTCCAATGTCCCGGTATTAAAAATAAATAAAATCCAAATATTGATTTTAACACTTCTATTTCTTCAGTCAGAGTTGAATGATGATATCAGCGTGATGATGAAATATTTAGGACAGTCGAAGACGCAGTTTAACTTCTTGGTTCGAAATTACTAGATAAAAATTTACTTTCTCCTGGAACTTTATTTTCCTGGTACTAGAAAAGAGGGAAAGATTTCTTACAATTTTGTTGCTAGAGACAGAGATCTTGAATATAGCAAACGATTCCTGGTTTGGTGAAGACGACGATGCTAATAACTACAGAGTTTTCCTCGACTCTACGAAGCATGAAGCAGTTTTACTTCATAATCTTTATCAATTGCTATTTCTGCACATTTAAAAGAGTGTTTCGAAAATTTGTAAAGGGTTTTGAGTAAATTCAACAATGGACTGTATGGTTGGAACGTGTGTGGAAATTTGAAATTATTTTTTATATTCCGTATAAAGTATCCATGCTTTTTATGTTAATGAAACAGCAGCAATAAGATAAATAGGGAAAAATAATGACCGACTGTCCTTTTCCAAATAAAACTTGTTATTATGTAAAGACTTTAAGTAAACTAGGTTATTTAAGTATTGAAAAGAAGTATTGATATGTATATCTAAAACTAAATTAAAGGAAGGTATTTTTATCAGCCACAATAACTAAAACTAAAAAAAAACAAAATGTATTGGGTTCTAATATATAGTAATAGGGTATAACGTAATTAGAAACTTCTTAGGAAATCATAAATATTAAATTTATGAAGAAGTAATAAATGATATATTTCAAAATTTCCAGAGATTAGATAGCCACATGAACTTCTAACTTCACTTCTGTCATTTTAATTTAAGCTATTTTCCCGATAACTTAGGAGCTGCAAGTGGAAAGAAAGGTGAAAGAAAGAGGATATTACAGAAGTGAAACGGCAATAAATAATAGGGCAAGTAGAATTCAAGCATAATGGCAGTCTACTGCTGAATTATGAAGCGCGATGATTCAAATAAAGTTCACAAGAGAAAATTCACTCAACAGAAATTTTGGAGTAAAGAAAGGTTCTACAAGCCTTTGTAATATTTTGAAATATTTTGTTTGTATGACATCAATGTGAATAAAAAATAGAAACTACGCACTTATTCTTTAATTATACTTTTTACTGATTATTCCAATTTTTCCATAATTTTTACAGCCCGTATTGTGGAAAATCCCGATGTAGTGAAAACAAAACAAAGTTCAGGTTCGTAATTATAAAGTCTTAAAACCTCATATTCAGTTATAAAACCCTAGAACTCAACATTGAAGGGCGTAGGTGCTGTGATCGAGTCTGCATATGTAATGACAGGTCTAACGATAATCTAATAAGACACAATTAAAGGCGTCATGTATTTGCCCTTTAGATAAATCAGGGTAAAATGATGGGACATTCAAGTAAATAAAGATACAAATAAAGGCATTAAAGCAATTAAGATATAAGTACAGATATAAAGATATCCATGAAGTAACTAAACTTTAATAGGTACAGGTCAGATAAGTAAGTAGGTAAGTACAACGTATGCATATGTATAATTTAATATAAAATACGTATATATGTAGATGAATCATCATCATCATCATCATATATATTAATACGCTAAGGTTAAGATGTTACACTCCCTTTTTATAAAAAACCTCACAACTAATCCACATAAATTATATATCATTTTATAGATAATTGCTTGCTCTACCGGCATCCACAACTAAAAAATTTATTATTGCTATTGTTTTTGCAAATTAATTAATCATTAAAATTATATACACAAAACAGCAATGCTGCCATCTAACGGCTCAACGTCAATATGATTGACGGTCGGTAAAATTTTTGTTTAATTTCAAATCCACTCACGTATAAATAAAGTGACGCTTTAGCTCAATGCTTTTGATACTTGCGCCTCTATATGTCAATTTTAGTAAAATATTTGTTTGATCTGTCATCTGAGCTTCATAATGGAATAAATAATGCGAAGACTTCGCACGGGTCACGCTAGTATGAATATATTTAGGTTCTATAAATCTGCTTTGATTTCAATAAACGACATAGATATTATTGAATTCTTCATAACTTCATGACGCTCTAGGTAACTTACAATATTACAGGCATTAAAAATAGAAAAATAAAACATTTTGACAAAAAACTGAACCGACTTTAAATAACTATTGAACAACAAACGCACTGAAAAGTATTAAATAACAGTATAATATCGTTTCCGAATATTAATAAATTTGCAAAATAATGCTAATGCTACAGAGATTTTTGAAGTCATCTGTGGGCTAGAAGCCTCAACTTAGGATAGAGTAGCATACTCTACGAGATAGGCACCGTGCACCTCTCCCCCCTCCCTCCTTATTCATACTACTGATCCAAAAAGTAACAATGTCGCATAGAATGGAAAAAGTCGCATCGAATGCCTAGAAAATATGTAAGGCTGTTTCTTATTTAATCATGCATAAACAGCTGGATAGATATTGACCGAAATTTGATATGAAAATTATCCTTAATTTCAATTAATGTCAATACCACTTTTTGGCGTTGTTTTTCATTTTAATTAGCATAAAAGCTACTTTTTAACCTTAGAAATAGCATAATTATGTTAGATGAAACTAAGTAATTTTACTTAATAATAACAATTTAGCAGGGCAACATGTTAAAAGGTTTTGCAACGGTATATTAATATTAATCTTATTATTCGCGTATCTCGAAAAACCCAAACCTACATGTGAGTCCGGTCGCCTTCTAACTACAATAACCTCTGACCCTATACTTTATATTTTGCACATTTTGGTTCCACATGTGCCCTAAGCAGTGATGTGTTATTAAATATGGTTACTTATTCCTAACGGGATCTTCTTTTTAATTATGAAAAATGTATATATTTCGTGAGAAATATTTCTTATTTTATAATTTTTCAATGACGTAAGCTATGTATGTATGCAAGAGTTCTAACAGATTCCTTAAGAAGTTGAGGACTGAAAATGAGTAAAATTAACAAATGTTATTAGTTAGGATTAGGATAAATCTTGTTGAACAAATCCCACTGAAAGATTGAACCGACATCTCTGTAATCCAATCGTATAATATTCTATTCTCACAATGAAATTAAAATAACCGGGACACAGCAGAGAGTACTGACCAGCCATAGGATTAATATGTCATTAAAGAGAAAAATGGAGGCTGAAAATTGCTAACCCAGTTTGGGTCGGACATACGAATATTTATTATTCACGTGTGATATTTTCCTCAGGTCAAAATTCTGTCAAGATCAAAAGTATTTGATGAACAATGGAAACAAATTTAAAAACAATCGGGCCCGTTGGGTTGTTTTTGTATTTGTATAGGTTATTTGTCATTTATGATCCTGTCGCTTACTTTTTATAATACACTACGAAACGCTATTTTCATTTCTGTAATCTATGAGTTTTTATTTATTTACGATCCTTGTAAGAAATAAGCAAGGTGATTAAGAGGGTTGAATGATTTTTTGTAGAATCAGTATACTGCTTTGACTCTGTACTTCTTCCACCCATCATCCAGCATGAAATTGAACTACATAAGCAGGAATGATATGAATACAATATGCAATATAATAACAGAAAAACGAGCAATTAAAGAAGTAAAAGGATGTCAAACTCACGGCCGATGGGCAATTTATAAACTTTGTTTTAAAAGAAGAAAGGAAAATATCATATACACTTTGGATAATCGTTTTTAAAATTAATACGGGAGAAATTATATATATATATATATATATATATATATATATATATATATATATATATATATATATATATATATATATATATATAAATATATATATATATATATATGTACATATATATATATATATATATATATATATATATATATATATATATATAACAATACAGATCAATTGTGTCGTAAAGTTAACTGATAGTGTGAAAGAAAAAACTTGTCAAGGGCGAGTGGAACACGAATTACGAGAATTCCATACACATTTAGGCCTTTATAAACATTTAATAGTACACAATATTCGTATTAAACAATATACAAAATTTTTATTTTTTAGAACGAAAATATGTTGCTTACTGTATCTTTGAAGGCGCACATTTAAAAGCAATATTTTTTTTATACGACGTAACTACATATTAACGATTTTTCGATTTTTTCCTTTTCTTGTATCGTGAGTCCTTATTTTTTGCCAAATTTCATGATTTAAGATAAACAAGAAGCATCCTATATGTTTTGATTTATTTGCGAGTGTCATCATGTGCAATATAAATGGCCGGAACAAAAACATATTGCCTGCTACATCTTTCAAAGACGCATATTTAAAAAAAAATTATGTGGTATAACTACAAATTCACGATTTTCGAATTTTTTCCTTTACTTGTGCTGTGAGACCTTGCTTTTTGCAAAATTTTATTATTCTAGGGCAAGAGGAAGTATCCTTGAAGTTTTGATTTATTTACAAGCGTCAAAAATACGGCATAAATGGCCGTATATTTATGGTTTTATTGCGTTGACTTAGATTATTGATGTTTTTAAAGCTCCAAGGGACATAAACCTAAATTTTGATAATAATTTTAACTCCACGTATTCCCGAGAAAAAGAGTCTATCGATAGACATATAGGCAGATAATGCCATGATAGACATGTAGGTAGATAAGCGGAAAACGAGTGACACAGTGACATAGACAATTTCAAGACAGTTCAGTCAGTAATAGATACTCTGAAGACGATTAGGTTCATAAGACGAGTACGTATAATATAACAGTACGCCATAATTATAACGACAAGCTTGTTCATTAAAATTGTATCGGCATAGGATAGTTATTTTTACAAAAGTTTCGGTGGCTCTTTCATGGCAGTCACTTTAATACATTGATTTAGATACAACTGTAAGAATGTGTACTTTTAATAATAATTTTCTTCTTTTCCGCAGAATTTCTTTTTGCATATAAATTGGATATGATTCTTTTTCCTTGCAGAGGATCGAACAAAATTAACGAAGTCTACTATTCTTCAAATCGATACAACTATTGACTATTTTCTCTTCAAAAGCCGTTTTTAACACTGTATTGAATTTCTTTTGTTTATTTGTCCAACTCCAACGGTAGCATAACTTTTGCTGGTTATGCTGTTGTTTGAAGTTTTCGAATAATTTCCCTGTATTTGTCTTTTCATAAAAATTAATTCGGTATATACTAACGAATTCCCTGAAACGATCACCCGATACGTTTATTTATTGAGATGTAATCGGTCACTGGAAACATTTTATAATCGGCAATAAAGCTTTAAAGCCCACCTTAATTAATCAGCGGACGCTCACTAGCGTGCCCTCTCTAATCCAGTCGCGTAGCTCCTTTCAATTACAGCGCCTAATGAGTTCTTGATCTACCCGCGCCACTTGAATTACTGAATACCGGTGGGCCGATACGTGCATAGTAAATGTAGGCAGACTCGAACTACGCAGCTAATTATTAAAGTTATGTTAACTTTGTTAGCGGTAGCGTGTGGAGTCAGAGATAAAATATTTGTGTAGGTCATAATTCTAACCGTGTCCAATATCTCGGTGTCTTCTCTGTAAGGTTAGATTAGATGAAAATGTTACAAATATGTATATATATATATATATATATATATATATATATATATATATATATATATATTAATGTTTGTCGTACTAACTGTAATGATTAAATAAAGTACGCAGATTAATTTAAGCAAAATCGATTAATTTAATTGTAATGCGTGAATATGCTACTTTTATTTAACAGAAAGAGATAAAAACTAGAGGATAACATTGTAACTTATGTTATGACAAAATTACATTGCCATATGTTGAACACACGCCTTAATTTGTTTTTAATTACGTGTCTAAATTCAACAAACAAAGTAACAACTTCATCATCTTACATTTATTAAAAGAATATTTGGATTCTACTTTACCTATACCATGGTTCCATAAACAGCTTGTATTTAACTCAAAGTTTAAGGCATTTGTAAATATATATGTGCTGGTTGCTCACCATTTCATAAAAGATTTTATTCAAGATAATAAGATATGTTTAAAATGTGTGAGGATACATTTTGAACATATATTATTATCTTTAATTAAATCTTTATGTAATGGTAACTTATATCTACACGTTTCAAATGCTTAATGGCACTAGTTCTTGCGACTGACATGGCAGACTGATTTTCACAATAAATTGTTACAAGGCACACATCATTTTGGGAACCAAGTTAATTAAACAAGTTAATCAGATAAACATTTATCTAGCTGCTCATTGAAACTCATTGCAACGTATTCAGCTTCTGTTAAAGACAAACTTACAAACACTTGTTACTTTCAGCATCAGAAGAAACTTAAATAAGTTTACAAATTGTTAATTGTGTGATGATTAAAGGAACAGCTTAAATAAGTAACTGTAGTAGACTTTCCGTCTGTGTAATCACTTCCTCAGCCACTGTCACAATATCTATGTAGAACTACATCTTCACAATTAATAATTATTTTAGAATCTAGAGTATGCTTAACATATTGAACTCTCTTTTTAATCCAGTTAACATCTCATTAGCATCTTTCTACCTTCTTACGATACGGCAAAAAGTAAATCAGGCCAAGTGCCGGATTGAACATGCCTCTAATTTCTCATACTTATAATGAGACAACCTATAATTTGTCTACATAACTTCTCAATCTCAATAACGTTATCTGTATTATGATTATTTTTACATATTTTTATATAAAAATTCTGTTCTCTAGACATTAACATTGGCTTACAATTTTTCATTTTTAAACTTTTAAGAACGTTATTATTTTAGAATCTAGAGTATGCTTAACATATTGAACTCTCTTTTTAATCCAGTTAACATCTCATTAGCATCTTTCTACCTTCTTACGATACGGCAAAAAGTAAATCAGGCCAAGTGTCGGATTGAACATGCCTCTAATTTCTCATACTTATAATGAGACAACCTATAATTTGTCTACATAACTTCTCAATCTCAATAACGTTATCTGTATTATGATTATTTTTACATATTTTTATATAAAAATTCTGTTCTCTAGACATTAACATTGGCTTACAATTTTTCATTTTTAAACTTTTAAGAACGTTTTCTATATAATTACTTTGAATCAATTCAGTAATACACATTTTACTAAATTTTACTAAAATAAAGGTTTCTAAATTTTACTAAAATTTATACTTTTCATCTGAAACACTTTCTTTAGAACAATTTTGACTTGAATAGTTATTATTGAATCGTCATTAGTTCTGTGGTTTTATCATTACCATCACACATCGTATAAAAATAAGAATCGAATTATAACCTTACAAAAGTTTTCCTGTTATAACAGAATTAAATTTGATATTCCAACATTTTGGTAAATTTTTGAGACCATAGAGAGATTTACTTTATCTAACAATGTTATTATTGCGACTTGAATAAGCTCGTTCCGACAAACGAATAAACACATTTTCATCTATCTTACCATAAAAAGGCTCCTATGCAATCCATTTGATAGATCGGTATGTTTAATTTATTAGCAATTACTATAAAAAATGCAAAGGTTGATAATTTCGCAACTGGAGCAAAAATGTAATTTAAATCTGAAACATCACCTTGTTCAAACCCTGTAGCAACTAACTTTGCATTGAGTAACGTATTTGATTCTTTCAAGTTGAAACACCCATCTACTGCTGGCTACTTTTTCATTCACATCGAGTTCATAAAAGTCCCAAGTATTATTCTTATTTATGAGTTATAGTGCGATTTTTATTTTTCATCTTTAATCTTTTCAGGTCTATTCAGGACAAATGGTACAGTATGTATTGCTTCTGTCCACTATGTCTTTAGTAAGTTTTAGTATACAACATTATCCTTGCAACTTTGATTAATATTCTATTTTATCTTTCAGTCTTCCCGTTCTGCTCTGGGGAATACGATCCAGATATCTGTTATATTATTTGGCGTTTCGAGTACATATCCTTTATCTCTCTGTTTATACGTTCTAACCTATTTTCATTTCTAAATATTTTCACAAAAAAGGGAATAACCCTTTTTTGTCATATTAAAGCCTTATTTATGAAGAAAGTAAACATATGTATAGTTGAAGAAGTTTTCCTTGAACACCACGAAGTACTTGAATCTCGTAATTGGCATTTCTTCTATTGAACCGCACGTATGCTTACTGTTATCGAATGATTATAGATGTATTTTTCCTTGTAGACTACTTTTATATTTAAGAGCAGAGGTGTGCTTCACGTCATCTATTTTTTGTAAGTAATTTTCACACATAATCAAAATTACGATAAGCATGTTATTTATGCCACTCGTTTGGCTCATTTTTCACTCTTTTTCCAAAAATTTATCAGTCCATATTTGCATGAAAAATGCATGTAATACGAGCTTCCATTTCATTTTGTAACCACACAGATATTATTACTTTTACAGAACTTAAACGAACTGCCATATGTCAAAATGACATAGATTTTGTTTGAAGCGCGGTTAACAGAGGGTTTTTTTTCAATACCGAAACGATCAGAACATTGTCCAATATAATGTCAATTGATTTCCTCCGAACATTGGCTAATCACTGGTACTGTAGTTGTATCCTAACAAATACCCTCAATGCTTATGTAAATTTAAATCAATGTAAATTTTATACAATTGGTACAAATATTATATGGCTAGGTCCCTGCTGGGATGAAACGAAGTATGCAGATTAATTTATGGAAAACGGATTTAGCCAATCGTAAGATGTGAACATGGAAAAACAAAACAGTCAATGCGACAGTTATTTTTATTTAACAGAAAGAAACAACAACTACAACATAAATGTTACCATTGTTAGGACAAAATTACATTCCTATATTTTTAACAGACACAAAAGCATTACCACATATTAATGAATGTATTTTTTTTATAGATAATAGTGCTATATTATATTTATATTTATAAATATATATATATATATATATATATATATATATATATATATATATATATATATATAATAATTATGGAAATTTCCGGTCAATTTTTTAATTTCGGAATATATACAAATAGCCTCAGCAAGTCTTTTCATACAGAATAAATACCATCTGTCATAGATAACAAAGATCACACGTTGAAGAGGTGCATTTTATGTGACAAATGTAATTCCAATTTAAAAACAACGCACAAGAAACTTAAACAGAAAAATTAAATGATAGAATACAAAGATAGACGGTTGTATCAGATTTTGACATCCTAATTTTATGTCTCATAGCATAGAATTTATCTTCAGGTAATGCTTTCCTAATCACATTAATATACTGATTAATATTTGTTTTATTTTCATTGTACTTTCTTTTCACATAATTTCTTAATAGCTTTCACTGCGGTTTGTTAAACAATATTTAAACACATAATTTTTTTTTTACGTTCACCTGACATTGATTGAACTGTGATAGCGGCTCCATTATTAAGAAATATATGAGTAGTTATCTTACGCTAAGAAAATTAGAATTGAATTTATTAATAAATACGATAATGCATAAAAGTTTTAAACACCTTTGTAAATGAAGGTAAAAATGCCATAGCTCTATAGTTTTTTAAATCGGACGTCGAATCTGGCTTGATTACTGGTTAATTTTCAAATAGAAAAACTTTGTTTGCATTTTAAGTGTCGTATGTTCAAATTGAAAAACTGTGTTTGCATTTTAAGTATCGATATCATAGATCCGAAGGTTGATTTAAAGACCGGATCAAAAATGATATTATCAGTGCACTCAGCAAACTATTTTCACGTACAAGAGTCTCAATCCGCATAAGAACTGTAGAATAACCTAGCACATACCTTTGACGACACAGGGCCAAACACATCAAGCGCGTTTTCTTTATTATTATATATGTGGGACAATCTGGCCAGGTATCATTATGTGGAAGAACATGTTAGCAAAATTACCCCTAAACTACAAATATTACGAAAATAGGATTTAAAGTAGACGAATTCCAGCCCTTAATATTGCATCATTCCGGTCTACTCAAAACATGCACACTGATAATCACTGCGATTGAGAGTTCCGGTGTGAAAGTAAATTCTCATTAATGCTAAAGCGGATAAAACTAAAATATTGCGGTGTGTTAATATGAGTTAAGATGACATTATAGCTTTCACAACAAATCAAAATTTCAAGAGGAACATTATAAAAAGCATCTCGTTGTTATCGTTGCGACGGCCTGATCATTTAATTATATAAATATCATAAAATCGAGAAACTCAGGCTGTGTTGCTACATTCACAGATTTTGTGAATAAAAGTAGTAATAGGGTATACTCTCAATATAAATAAAAATAATACTCAAGTATACTCGGGTAGACTGGCACTTTTATCTCTCCTTCATTGTCTAGCAAATCGAATACTGATAACTAGTTAGGGACAATGTGACTCATCAAGAAAATTAAGATTGCAAATGAAAAATCCTTATTAGTAAAATGTTCTAGTCAATTAAGTAAATTTACGATGATAAAGGTGAATACAATAAAATATTGAAAATAAGCCTCATTTAGCAGGAATGAGAATCTCACTATTTTTTTTCTTAAATGAAAGGATATACAGAAAACGATGTATTTAACAAAAGTAGGACTCGGTTGCGACCATTTTATTTTAAAAAATTGATTCGAAAAAAAAATTAACTCACAACGCATACCTTCTATTTTCTTTTATTGCAAACTATTTTTACTTTAAATTTATAATTAGGCAATACGCACTCAATAAACATATAAATGGAAACGTTAATAATAAGAATTAAATACGAAATCAATAAGAATTTACAGGTGTAAAATAGTTGACGGCATGAAGTTACTTTAGAAAAAGCAAAAGTTTCTCAAATATTTTGTGTTTAATTGGAAGAAAAGCTGAAATAAATTAGGGATATAGGTATTATAGACGCCGCTTACTATTAAATTTAGTGAAAAAATCGATTTGAACAGTACTCTTATTACGAAGACGCAGCTCTCAATTTGTTGTCAAACATGAAATTTATAACCTCTTTTTACCCAATCCTTTCCACTTATTTCGTATTTTGGTTTTATTGCATTTCTTTTTTAATATAATTCTTATCGTATTGCATATTTAGTATTTGGTGTCACAAAAAACAGAAATTAAGTCGATAAATTGATAAAAAAAGTTTATTATAACCACGCAATTTGTATGGAAAATATTTTTTTAAACAAACTTTTTATTTAAAGTAATCACAAACCGCTAATATATTTGTTAAATATGTCATTTTTAATGTATAATCTTCCATTAATAACAAAAAATCAGTGAAAAAAACACACAACGAAAATTTTAATATTTATTAACTCAAAAAATTTATAAGTTGAAATAAATAAATTCTTGATTACAAATACAAACTCAAATTTATAATTAACTAAATATTTAGAAGGCAAATTTAAAGGTTATACCAATATTAAACATTTTTTTTTTAAAATAAGTGTAATTGTTACTATTAAGCAAGATAGACGTTGTAATTTATTAACTTTTTAATATAGTTTACTTTTAATATTAACGTTTCTATTTATATATGTGTTGTGCGTGTATCTAATCATAAACATAAAGCAAAAATAGTGAAAAAAACTTTAACCAAAAAAATTAAGGTATTCATTTCATATTAATTTTTCTCTAAATCAATTTTTTTCATTTAAATACCCTAACGTGCCACAACTTGTATTAAATTCAAGAAACTGCAAGTTTATTGAACAATACGTACCAGCTGGACATGTGTACCGGTCATGCGTATGTATCTTGTGTTGATGAGTAAGATAACGACATATACCGGCTGCATATGTATAATGACTGTATTAAAAGTAATGCTGATCAGTGTGTTTATCTTTGAAAACGCAATACAATCAAATGCTGTCTTTGCCTTTATGTTGGTGGCTGAGTGCTCCTTTCTGAAAATATGGCTTGATAAATTGGATATTCTTCAGGTAAACTTTGATTTTAAAACGCGTTCTGCTACTAATTTTGTTGATATGGAGATAGAACAATGCAATAATTACAATCTTATTCATAAAAAAATATGTTAATTCTAACATTGTTTTTACTAATCCTTATATAAATGTACAGAACTGTGAAAAAATTGTCACTATTCTGGAGACCTGAGTGAAGTGATCCTTATAGAAAACCAAATGGATCACTTATTTATGCAAAAACCTTAACCAAATCTGATATTGTGTTCTCCGTGAGTCAGATAGGCAGATTTTTACGTTGTTACAAGGAATCTCAATGGAATGCTATAAACATACTGAAGTACCTGGAAGAAACCAAAGAACTCGAATTCTTAATACAAAGCGAATTCCATTAGCTTAAATTCTGAATGTGGTGCTGATTAGGCACCTAACACTGAGATTAAGCGTAAGATAACTACTCATATATTTTTTAATAATGGAGCCGCTATCACAGTTCAATCAATGTCAGGTGAATGTAATAAAAAAATTATGTGTTTAAATATTATCTAACAAACCGCAGTGAAAGCTATTAAGAAATTATGTGAAAAGAAAGTACAATGAAAATAAAACAAATATTAATCAGTATATTAATGTGATTAAGAAAGCATTACCTGAAGATAAATTCTATGCTATGAGACATAAAATTAGGATGTCAAAATCTGATACAACCGTCTATCTTTGTATTCTATCATTTAATTTTTCTGTTTAAGTTTCTTGTGCTCTGTTTTTAGTTTAATTTTTTTTTAGTTGCCGTAAGTTTCTGATCTGTTATGAGTGTTGAAAAATTGGAATTACATTTGTCACATAAAATGCACCTCTTCAACGTGTGATCTTTGTTATCTATGACAGATGGTATTTATTCTGTATGAAAAGACCTGCTGAGGCTATTTGTATATATTCCGAAATTAAAAAATTGACCGGAAATCTTCCATATACATTATTATTATATATATATATATATATATATATATATATATATATATATATATATATATATACATATATGTATATCCCATATATATGTTGATCCCATGCCCAACTTTGCATGGGATTCGAAGAAGTGAATAAAAAAATATCCCAAATAGTAATAAACCCATAAGAGTGTAACAAATAGGGACATGACAAAATTGAAAGAAAATATGTCCATTGCTTTAACATAAAGGAATAATAAACAGAATATTTAAAAAAAATTTTCGAAATGAATTAATCTTCGCGCCCATTTAAATTCTAACCCAGGCTGACATTGACTTATTTACGAAAAGAAAGTTATGATGAAATGTAAATTTTTTATGTCGTCTATCTAGTACGGCTCTAATGAAACATTCAGAACTCTGGAAAAATGGGATATCTTTTATTAAGCATTTTCAAAAAACTTATCACGGTTAAGTCGCATTTGCTACTTGGTAAAATATAATACAAAAGAAAAACAATTTCATTACGCTTTTTTCAAAAATATTAAAAGAAACATTATCTTTGGTAAAACAATAAAATAATATAGAAAAAAACAAAACTTTTTCACACTAAACTTTATTAGAGGTACTAGATCAGGTTTGGAACCCGACATCCCATAATCCTTAATATCGTCAGCGGTATACTACACAGCCAGTGCGGGGAGACGCGGGATTAATATCTGCCCCACCTCTGTTTCCCAACTGACAGAGTCTAGTTACACAAACCAGTTATAATATAAAAGCAGTGGCAGCATCTGTATAAAATTTGCATACGTGCGCCAAGATGTGTATAAACTAGATTAACATATGTATGTGCAGATAATTACAAAATATGTTGTTATATTTTTAATACGATACATTTTTTAGGAATTTTATTTAAATCCCCACATGTTTAAGTCTCTATATCTCGTTTAACACTTAGCGATGAAGGTCGGGAAACATGAAAAACTGTTACAAAAACACATTAACACAATATGTATGAATTATGGCTATAAGAGAGTATTTATATATATATATATATATACATATATATATATATATATATATATATATATATATATATATATATATATATTTATTTATATATATATATATATATTTATATATATATATATATATACAAGTTTCTATTATAAAAAAGTAACAATACCAATAAAAAAGTGCTGTGTGGAACAAAAGTAGTGAAGCCCAGGTCGATTTGTAATTAATATGTATTAAAACCTATCCCTAAGTTATTTTAAGCATTTCTGGATATAAAAATTGCCCTGTGCACTTTCTCGATTTGGTTTAGCAGATTAAGTAAAATTAAAAAAAAAATGAAGAGGGAAAATATCACTTATCGTGGCACTTTATCACTTACCGTGGCACTTTATCGTGGGTATAATATATATTTTAAGACAACATTTATAAACAAAACACTCGTCAACAAAACCATAAATTTAATTATACCCTTTTTATTAAGACTTGCATTACTCGACATCTTATCTACGATAAGATGTCGAGTAATGCAAGTCTTAATAAACTTAATAAAATTTTGTTACGACAAATACATCAATTTAGACTTATCATCCGGTCATCATACCTTTCAAATCTTCTTTTTGTTTTCAACACTCAACAGGCAACTTCCTAAAATGTAAATCTCTAATATTATTTGATCTTAAATGCCAGGGATTCACCAAGGAAATAAACAATCATTATTAAATTAAGCTACTTTTGATTTCATATTATTCTCCCAAAATTGTGTATCCCATTAAATCATTTCGACTTTCTATTGTGACTTCTCGCTAGTTTAAATGGTTAACATGCAACGGTCTTTTTTTCAATGTTCACCGACTGCTGTAACTGGTAATACAAGAAAGGATTTGTATTGACGATCAACTGCCCATTACTATTTATTTTCCAAAATTTAACATTTTTATCTTCAATTGTTTTTTCGTCGTTCGAAGAAGTGTATTCCAAATTTAGAGCCACTTTAAACTATCATTCGCAGCTTTTGGGAATGATATTCCTTTCGAAATGATATCATTATGTTATTAAGAGAGCCAATTTATTTACGAATTCAGATATACATTTCTCGAAAAAGTTTTTAGTTTGTTGGCAATTATCAATATTATCTGAATATTTTTCATTCGTGATTGCATGTGAAAATATTGAGTGCCGCTTGGATTCCACGCGCGTAATTATCCTATTAGCAGTTTGGCCAAAAATAGCTTCATGAGCAATGGAATAAAGTGGTCGCTTAATAAAATTATCTTTGCTCCTGCACAGCGCCCGATAAGAAAGTTTTTCAGTAAAATTAATGCGCTTCTCTCCAAAAAATTTAGCAACATGAGCATTAAAATATTCTACAGCGTTGCTCGTTGCTCGTTTCGCAAATGACTGGAAAGTTCTACAAAGTTCTACGCTCAATTCTTCTAGTTTACACATTGTTGGATGATGCTCCCAATTCAGAAATGATGTATTTATTATTCTGAGTTGCTCAAATATCCTGACATCAAAAATGTTAAGTGCAATTTTTATGGTCGTTAAATACGTAAAAAGAACCATTAGGTTATGTTCTGATAAATATTGATATTTTATCATACTTGTTGTTTTCAATAACACAACTTCCTTTTCAAATTTAAATATTCACATTTAACGATATTTTTGTGAATTAATAGGATATCAATTAACCTTATTTAATGATATAATTTGCCGTAATAATTATCTACTTTAGTAATTTCGAAATATTACGCTATACGATTTATTAAGTCTCTAAATTTGTTAGAATTATTAACAATTAACCCCCTACGGTCACACTCCTATGGCATAGCCAAGTTATGGTTCCAAAGATTCAAACAAAAAGTAATTTTTATATCCCTTAATTCTCATCAATGGAGACATCCTTTATTAAATAAACTTTCATAAAAATTTACAACCTTATTTATCAAATCCCAGGTAAAGTTCAAGTCAGCTAGAGGTACTATAATACTGCCATAACGTAATCAAGGAACATGCTTTGGGGAATAAGTGGATTATTATGTTTGACTATCACATGAACTAACTCTGATGATCTGATGTAAAGGGTTTATTATTAAGTCAACGTAATATTTGAAATAGTACCAATAATATTGTATAAATATTATTACAAAACAAATTCTTAACAAAACGTTTGATGCTGAGAGAGAAAATATAATATATATTACTTATATTTCTTTTTCTAGAGCTCTCTAAGTACTATTGCTATTCCATACGTCATATTTTTACATCTTTTACTAGCGCTCAGTATATAGCCATATAGGACACGTGTGCACGTATTTGAAATGTATCAACATCGTCGTCCTCGGCATTTCATTCCGCCTGGTGCATTCCAGTCGATCGTGAACTATTTCGAATGCTTCAGGCTCCATTGCGATATAAACCATATAGCGGAGTTGTCTACAGAAATGGCCAGCGCCTTCCATTTGGTGGTTTGCTCTTTCTTCTAAATGAGTGCTCCGGTAAGCTTTTGGTTTGTAGTGGAAAAAGTTGTGAGGGTAAAGTCTCTTAACCAATAGCAAATAGAAGGTACATATTTCATAGCTACGCGTAGTTTTATTTAATAAAACCCAACAAATGTTAGTAAACATTAGGACTTAAGTTCCAAAAACCATTTCAAATTCTTACTGTTTTCAAAACATCGAATAAAATTTAATTAAAGCGTTATATTTTTAAATAAACAATGTAAATGCAATTCAACGGTATTCCATCAATATAAACAAAATCCTGCGCGTTTGTCAACAATATCGACAGGCTAACAAGTGAAGCCTTCAGTTTATAATCATACTTTTCGGCGATGAAAATAATGGCAAGATGTCAAATGGATTATAATAAATGATTCTCGGCTGATTAGGTTAAGAGACGAGCGATGCAACCCGGAGTTAAACGCTCGGTCGCGGGGCGATTGATAGCTTCGGGCGAGGGCGAACACCTGATCATGTTGGTATTTTTATGTGTCCGTGTGTGCTTAATGCGAGAGAATGAAATTAATGATATTAAAAATACGACAAATATACGACAAACCGAGGTAGCAGCTTGCTTTCCTTGACGGTTAAATTGTTTACTTACAGGTATTATATTTGATTGCACTAAACGTAGTGTATTTTGTTTTATATATTATATAGTGTAATGTAATTATGTACATCATATACAAATGAATTTTTTAATATGGAGTAAACTATCAGGAGATTATTTAAGAATCTAGAGTGATACGGAGATTGATTTTACAATATTAAAATGCTTATTTAACGAGCTTAAATTAATCGAACGGTGGATTACGAGCTACCTATAACAATTATGTTAAGCTTAAATACACGTCAGGAATCATGATATAAAACCAAGTTCTAATGAAGAAAGGACATGAACAAGGACATCGAGCCAGTCTGAAGGAAGTTGTAAGTAGTATTTGTAATCACGAGTGCATATCAATTCAATGCACAATCAGTATTAACGAGAATAAACAGTAATATACTAATTTTATTTACAGCTCTTTCATCCGATTCTATATTTAAATTTAACGAGTTTTAGTCAAAATTTAGATAAAAGATCTCAACATACATCAAATTGTGTCTTAATGCATTTATTCTTAATAACTTTTGATAAAATGAACTGGTACGTTCAACCTATTGAAATACCTTATTCAAATATTAGATAATATCGTAAAATTTTTCATTGATTTAAAGGGATGTGTGTACTTAAACTAATGGATCTATAATGTGAAATATACCTGGGAAAATATTTTCGCCGATGTCTGGGAAAATTTTTCGATTTATTTTTAATAATAATGCTTTCATCATCGCCTAAAAATATTGGCTTTTCTCCGATGGCATTTGGTAATTTTATTTGAGCTTTGTTAGGGTTAACATCTTTTTTTACTTACGCAAGTGCACCTATTTAAATACGATTGTTTTTAATATACAAATTAATATATGGCATTATGAATTTCGAAATAGTAATAAGCCAAATATCAAATTAACATATGGCATTACGAAATAGTAATAAGCCTATTAGTAAACAATTGTTTATTAGTTTAAAAGGGACAGAGAAAAATACAGATTCCATCGAAATATTGAGTTTCAAAGAGATATTCCATGAGAGAGATTGAAAGAATTAAGAATTTGTTTGATTTAATAGTTCTAATAAATTAGATTCCGTAACTTTCCATATTTCATAAATTATTTTAATCAAAAACTGGGAAACCGACGAGGATAGTAATCATATATACATATATATATATATATATATATATATATATATATATATATATGTACATATATATATATATATATATATATATATATATAATAGTGGTGAAGCTACCGTACGGCTAGCCAGAGACTGTGCCCCGGGGTTTCCAAGCTCATGGGTCCATGAACCATGATGAGAAAAGGTTATATGATGATATAAATAGTAAATACAAACAAGGCTGGTCCGAAGTCGTACCATTAATTTATTTTATTTTCTTAATTTTAGGAATATAAACAGTTATAAAATAAGTTTCCATTATGAAATAATACTTGTTTGATGCATGTAATATTAAGTTCTCTAGCATTCAATAACGCCTGTGCTCTAATACCGAGCAAAATAATTATTGAAACATACTCAAAGAATTTATATAAATTTACAACCAACCATAACACTGTTAAGTTGATCAGGGCTCAATTCAACTAGAGTTGTATCGATACATAATTTATACTAGTTAGATTCGCATGAGTGGTTGGTTCACATCTCTAGTTGCATCGTGATGACAGGCGTCATATTTGCAAGGGATTTCCCACGTTTTTTGGTATTCAGCATTACTCAAATTACATTTCTCCTTAATTAAAGTTAGTGCAGTGCGTGAGAAGTCGATTCGAGCACAAGAATTAGGATTGTTTGTTTAGTTTAAAAAGTTTTTATTGAAGGAAACTAAAATCTTGATATAATAGGCCCTAATTTATTACTTCAATTTATTAATACATACCACCTTGTTCTACCTAAATTGACCTCGACATGGATTGTTTAACAATTATGTGAGGAAAGTATATCTAAATATGAAATACTGGGATCCGACATTACGATAGTGTTTATGGGGACGAAAGTATATATATATATATATATATATATATATATATATATATATATATATATATATATATGTGTGTGTGTGTGTGTGTGTGTATGTATGTGAGTGTGTGTGTACGAAGATTTAAAACTGTTATAAATGTGTTTATTTCCTCCGAAATGAAAACATTGGCATGTTAATAATTAAAACAAATGACTAACTCAGTCATTTAATCATTTCAAGTTTAATTCCTATAAATTATGTGTCTTTTTATATTAAACTTCAGCAAAATCTCCAAATGCCTAAAGTGAAAGTCCTAAACGACTTTGAAATATGTTCAAAATATGACCATATAAGTAGACGATCCGTTAATATAAGGAAGTCTTGTACATAAATGACTCGAAATCTTATAACAATTTTCTAATTTAGTTATAAGCAACTATAATCCATTCAATTTCAAAATAGAATGTTTATAAGCAATCACTTTTGACAGTTCAGGTCCTTTTTCTTACATTCACGTTAGTAATTTAATGTGGATTTATTTGCTATTTGTGAATAAAAAATATGTTTTATTAGTGTGCATATTTACACTGTGTAAATACCTAACTTATATAGATTATATTTTATATTTATGAGAAATTCAGATAAGTAAGTTGAATTGTTTCATAAATGTTAAGTTATACAGAAAATTATTACACAGTAATCGCAAATACTTAATTTTTAAGTAATCAATAAAATATTTTTTAAGACGAAGTAATGTTTAAAAATACACGAAATACAATAACATCTCAAGTCAAGGATATATTTACAAATATTTTCTACTAATTGCTCTGATCATTAAGAGGATAAAACTAAAACTTATGAAAATTGGATATTTTTAATAAAGGTAATAAAAAACAAATTTAAGTTTTAAACATCAAGCTGCTTGGTAATTGACGTACTTTATTTGAATTTGTCTATTGTTCTTACAAGTTGGCGGTAATTTGAACTTGTGTGTATCAAAACGAATTCAAAAAGAGAAAACTTTCGTTCGGTGATTTTTTATGATTTCCATTATTGTCTCACTCAACAACAAAGTGATGATGGAATTCTATTAGCATTTGATGAAGAAGCTCCATCCCTAACTACTTTTTCTAAATAGATTAACGAGTTTAATATGGCCTTACTGATTTTCTGACACTACAAGAACATAAAATTCTACATGAACATTTAGGTGTAAGGAAGCTATGTGCTAGCTGTTTTGTGCTGCTTATGATTTTACCGAAGCTCAAAAACACCGCGGGTTGATCGATATCGCTAAATGTTAGAAAGATTCGACCGAGATTGTCACTGGCGAGTAAGGGAGTTATGAACCCGAAACTAAGAGACAATCAGCGCAGTGGGTGTTTCCTTCTGAAGAGTTACCTACAGTGGCGAAGAAAGAATTAAGAGTCACCTCGTTCTTTGGATGGAAGGATATTATGCAACGAATGTCCTGGAAAATAAAAGAACACTTACCGGTGATTGGTATACCTGTAATCGTTTACTTACTGTTTTGAAAAAAATTGAGAACCACGTCCTCACACTATAATCCTCCTTCATCATAACAACGCAATAATATAATGCATTATAACGATTGAAAAACAATAAATAAATTAAAATTTTCTAGTTGGATTCATTTTTTATATTTCAACAATGCTCAGTATTATGCTTCGTATCAAGACCTCTAGCCTCTATATAGGTACCTCTTACTCAAAGAAATTAAATATTCGTCATAGTAGTAATATAGTCGTAAATAGCTAAAGGTGTAGATGTACAAATATTGAAATACTAGAAATATGAGAAGGCAGCGTGTACCATCTAATATCGCATCATGAAGTTATTCAATATTTACAAGACACTACTGCATGGAAAGTTAATACGACTGTGCAATAGCTATAAAGAACCAAAATCTTATTATGATATTTATTTCTTTTCTGCGGTTAAGCTTGTCGATATATTTCGATACAAATACAACCAGATAGCCCGTGTGAATAACTCGTAAGTCACCGAATGGTAATATAATGGGAAAACAAGTAGGTGAAATGTATTTTATTTTGAAAAGTAATAATAAATATATCACAATAAAATGAAACTACGTGATGTAGTATTATTTCTACTTTCTTTAAGTTCTTTACCACGCCCTACGTTTCGTTGTATTACAACATCTTCAGGTGGGATACTAGCAAAGATCTTTGCTAATATCCCACCTGAAGATGTTGTAATACAACGAAACCTAGGTCGTGGTAAAGAAATTAAAGAAAGTAGAAATAATACTACATAACGTAGTTTCATTTAATTGCGAATAATGAATTTCTACAGAATTAACGCCAAATATATTCAATAAATATATCATTTTAAAAATTGATATTATTGTGTAACAACGTGTTTTATTGTAAAACTTTTAAAAAGCAGATACTGGCGTTCTTTGATTTAAGGAACAAAGAAATATATTATTTCTTTAGAGAGTAAAAAAATAATAAAAAGTAAATTTTGAATTATGTGCTTATAATGTTTATTATATTTTTTTATTATGATAGCTCAATCGATTTTGGTGAAATATTAAGAGAGATATGACGTACCAACACAAAATAATTTGAGAAACAATATATACAGATAAAACTTCCAAAATCTGCATTGATTTTTGGTCATTTGGATTATGAACGGTAGCAATAGGCTATTTAAGTATTGGTTTTTTTATTTCATAAATAATGTTTTAAAGGTATAAGCTGATCAGAAGTTGAAAAAATGTTGACAAAATCTTAAAAATTTTCCGATTTTTCGTAAAGGTTTAAACTCAATGTTTATGTAAGGACTGTATAATTTGCATAATTCGTTCACTACTGTTTTACTTAAACTACATTTTCATGACATTTTACTGAAACGAGCAAATTTAGGAATGGTAAACTACGCTATTACTATTACTATAGTGCGATAATTTTTATATATAGCGTAAAAGTAACAACATATTCATATGTTGGCATACAACAAAACCTAGGTCGAGGTAAAGAATTTAAATAAAGCAGAAATATTACTACATCAGATAATTTCATTTGGTTGTGAAAAATTTAATTATAATGAATTTCTACAGAATTAACGCCAAATATATTCAATTTTCACAGTTTTTTATTTATTTTTATTTTATCATCAAATCAATTTAAATATATATTTTTATTCAAGTATTTTCCTTTGAAAACAAATGAAACCTTTATGAAGAGCTAGTTATAACGGATTTCCGCATTTTAAATAACGTAACCTCGTAAACCGAGATGTGCTAAAAGGGCATGTCTTACTCCTTTTTCCAAAAGTATTAAATGAAAAATTATGAAAAAATAGGATCAATAGAATCGGACTAGAAGATTGATGAATGAAAGATAAAGTAATTAGATGTAAAATATTGTACGTAGGAGAGTAAAACCGAATTACGTTTGTGCGAGTATAGTAACAATCAAAGAACATTTAATATCACCTACTTTACATCCTTTTATATTTTCCTCAATGCGTAGCCATATCCAGCACGTACGTGCGTATCTGAAATGTAACAACGCTGCCATCCTCGGCGACTTCAGTCTGTTTAGTGCATTCCAGAGGATCGTTGCATATTTCGAATGCTTCGCATTGTGATTTACCCAACAAAAGGAGGTTATGAATCGGCACTGTTCTGTACTTAATTTGGTGCTTCGCTCTTCATTCCAGGAACGTTCGGACAGTTATAAAGGTGAACTCTTATCGTCCATTAAATTATCTGCATCAATACATGATCTAGTGTAACAACAAATTTATTGCGATGTTTTAATATTTTGTTTGTAAGGTAAGGTCTGATATTGGCCTGGCATGATGCGTTCACACAGAGTTGAAGTTCACTCAAAGCACCTTCCAAGGAATGAAACAAAGGGCTTCCTTGGATTCCAGCTGAAAAATTGGTTTCTTATTTAAAAACAGACATAGCAGTTCGAGTGGTAACAGCTATATATACTGTGCGATGAAATATAAGAACAGCGATTGCTTTACTTTTTCTTGTCCAGTGACAGGGAGAAACTTCCGCTTCGATTTAACAGTTGTACATAGCTTATAATGTTAAAGAAACTTTAATGCCAAATGAGTTGTCTACGTTTTAAAGACACATTTAATTTTCTTTATTTATATTTGCTTCCAATCAACTATTAATTTTAATCGAATAGTTAGGTCTGTCATTGTTTATTCCGCCTGTGATATAAACTATTCTTTTTATTTGATAAGAAAGGTTCATGAAACATTTTACTAATTACATTCGTTTTTGAAAACAGTTCTTAATCCGAAACAAGCCATAATATGTAAACTGAGCTTTCTTGATTGTTTTTCAATTTGGCTCAAATTTTCACTAAATACTTCTACTCCTGGATGCTTTTTCACGAGAGTAAAAATTTCATCAGAAAGGTCAGTATTTCTGGTACTAATCAGGTTAGTAATTTTGCTCGTCCTCTTTTCCTCTAAATGATAAATGACCCTCATGACTGATCAGTACTTTTTCTATGCTCCAGCTATTCCAAGTTCTTGTTTATAATATAGAGTGATAATATAGTCTTGGTTCTATTTTACAATGGCTTTTGTTGAATAATCTTTATCCTAATTCTAACTAATAATATTATAAATGCAAAATTGAGTTCAACAACTCTACAGATCTTCAAACAATTTTTCATAAACATACAGGTTATATCAGGGAGACAAACATAAAACATAAATTTTAGGGAACAAACATAAACATTAATTAAAAACAAAAACACTCCCTTAGCGATAAAAGTGCGTACATAAGTACGTAATAACACACGTCAACCTGAGGTTACCTACCGCAAGACACTATATTCTTTGTTATCTAGCCAATCCTTCAGTTCTGTGCCTTTCAGACATCTCAAATTGTTCAGCCATTTTAAGTGCTAACATCCAATGTTTCCACAAGAAACTTATTTTAAATTAAACTGACTTTTTTTACTTTTCCCGGATGCAAGGGCGCGCGTCTAATCTAGTTTTAGTACAGAAAGTCCACAGTTTGCATTTCTGTGATTAAGCGATGGCGATCGCACGTTTGAAGTGTTCTCATTTGAATAACGCTCGTTCATATTTACTTTGCCTTAATTTCTGCAAAATTCACTTGTCTTGCATACTACACAGTGAACCTCTTTGCGTTTACTCATCCCAAATTTCTTTTATTTTCTTTGCTTCTACTTTTAGTTAAATTTCTTCGCTTTCTACTTTTAATATGAACTGTGGTTCAAATTCCAATAAGACAAGAAAAATACATATCTTACATCCACCTTACCCAATTCAAGGGCAAACGTCTAGCATATAATATACACTAAAATAAAGGGATGTTGTCATGAGTGAAAACATAGTTTTCATTAACAGTTTAAATATTCACACCCAAGTTCAATGTTCATATATCCACATGCAATTTCAAGATATGAAAGAATAAGTCACATATTTCACAACACAACCTTTCTGTACTTAAAGACACTTGAATTAAATTTTATATCCCAGTTTAATACATCCGCCGCATTTTCAACATTGAAACGTATTGTAAAGTTACAAAATTGTCATTAGTCACGTTTATTATGTCCTTTGACAAATAGTTTATATGGTGATACCCCAATTGCTGTATTGTCAATAACTTTTCTTCGTTTTATGTCTTCAGAAATAATATGCTTAGTCTTTTTGACATCAAAAATTGTGTTAATAAACAAGCTGTATTAGATATACCCTCTGTCATCGAAAACAAAGACCACAAAAGGAAAGGGCACAATTCATATATCAAATATAATGTCAGTACATTAAATTTCAAATTAAAAAAATACAGTATTAATAAACTGAACAACTTGCACTGAAACTTAAAGAGAACAAAATTAAACGAAAGAACAAAACAGATACAGCCATATATAGATTCTGACACTCTAATTTAAATCCTTACATTTTCTTCATTTTTTTCCAATACTTGACATAAATTTATCGTTAGATAAAACATTTGTAAGCGTGTCAGAAGATATTTGCTGCATATTTATTGACAATATTGAAACCCATAGATTTCTGATTATATTCACCAAACATTGACTTAACCAGATGACAGTGGATCCATTTTTGAGAAATAAAAAAAACGGATCCATTTTGAGAAAGGAAAAAGTCGGTGACGTTCATAACCCAAGTTATTAGGTTTCTTTTAGATACTCCAGTATTAAGTTTACTGTATTCTAGTCGGACTCAATGTAACAATTGCTCATCTGACGAACAGAAAACATGTCTGATCCACTTAGGGTTGCTGCTTAAATAAGTGATCCAACTGTTCCTCTATAAGGATAATTTTACTGAGGTTATCTGTCAATGTTCTGTAGCTTTATATGAGGATCAGGAACAATGTTAAGATCAGCATCATTTACATTAAATTTGTTTAAAAATTGTTCAATGCATTTAGTCTGATTATTCTATTGCATTCTATTTGCGTGACAACAAAATTATTAGCAGAATAAGTTTTGAAAACAACTTATTCTGCTAATAATTTAAATATTTACTTGAAGATCATGAATTACCTTTCAAAACACATCCAGAAATCTTTGAAAATATTTTTTTTTCAGAACTTCCTAGTCTGTCACCAAGATAACTAAAGACCCTTTTCGATTCTATTGACTTTTTCAATAAAACACATAAATCAGCTTTACTTATAATAAAGCCACACCTCTTTAAGACTTAATGGAAATAAATTTTGTGTTTTAATCCATATACAGATTTATTAAGTTTACATACCATATCCGGTTATCATTTAGTAACTCGAGTGTTATCTGTATACGTCTTTTTTAAAATCACCTTTTAAGAAAACCATGGGACATCAAATTGATTTATCGCTTAATTTTGTTTAGCAGCCATGAATATAGGTGAAAGTGTTTAAATATAATATATATATATATATATATATATATATATATATATATATATATATATATATATATGCATATACATATATAAACACAAAATGTTGTGTAGGTGGCTGCGCTTTAATGGAATGACTGCCTTCTCGCATTCAAGCACCGTCGTCCTCGTCACGCTGCGCATAGCGCTTCGTACTTCAGATAAGCACTTGTCTTGGACAGGCTTCACAAATATTAACATGACTCTATAACCTTACAAAATCTTTCGGGATAAATGTGCGGCACGATACTGAAAACCACACTAAATTCCATTCAGTAGAAGCCAATCATAGAAGTCAATCATTCGACACGCATAAAAGTTTATGCACGAAACGGTCTTTCGTAGATGTGCTTCGGTATTCAGATTTTGTGGGATGGATATTGTATATCTATTTTCACCTTTGCTAATGCAAATGTTAAGCAATACCACAGCACATCACATGCCTGGTTAAAAGGAAAAATTCTTTGTTTAGTGTTATCTCGTTCACATAACTCAATATCTCTCGGTCAAAATTCTTAATGTCTATCAATGAAGTGACCTCACTGTTTGTGGGTGTATTGTATCTACGATCATATTGATGGGAAGGTTGTTTATTGGGATGAATTATAATCTTGAAATTAGATGCATTTTATGATGCAGATTCCATGACACACTTGCATGACAATACACATTTATCATTGTCGTATAAAAGATTTTGTAAATGACGTACTAAACCCGGATTTTAGTTACTTATTTTAGTACGTCGAATATTTGCTTGAGCTTCAATGAAATACGTATGTAAAATTTGTTTGTCTTCTTTACTACCGGTGGAATACTTCAAATAAGGTAGTAAATTTCAAATGTACTTTAAATGTAAGCTTATTATGTATTCTGTTTCGACAACTTTTTTTTACAACTGCTCCAAACGGTGTTATTTGAAATGCATTAATATAAAGTGTGACGTGTTTAATGAAAAGATGTAGGATGCTGCCCCGATATCAAACACTTAATAATTGCTGGAAGTGGCTATAGAACTTTTAATTTTACTTTGTCCTGCTAACATGTAAATTAAATTTTAGAACTGAACAAATCGTATACGGAATTATTAATTGCTCTACATTTGCTAATTTACTGAACTAAAACTATATAAAAATGTATGTTTAGAAAACAATTTTCACCTGCCAATACCAGTGCAGTATTAAATGATAATTAATATCAAATTGATTTTTTCAATAACACCAGACTTTTCATTTATTATTATATACTGATTGTAATCGGGCTAGTATCAGCTACTTATAAAAAAAAATTCAGCTTTGATTTTTCTTGAATTCCATATAAATATATATATATATATATATATATATATATATATATATATATATATATATATATATATACATATATATACATATATATTTACATATATATATATATATATATATATATGTGTGTGTGTGTGTGTGTGTATATGTGTGTGTGTGTGTATACACTGTTTTGCATAAAAAACGGGCGGTTTTCATTTTGTCATATTATTAACAAAATATTATTTATTAAGAGGTTGTATTAATTGTAATTATTACTAGCAGGTATATTGTATTCTGGCACATAAAAACGAACGTTCTAAATTTTAAATTTATTCTTTTTGAATGAAATTTCTCTTTCGCTGACAAAAACGTATTTTTGGCGGTAAATGAAATCCAACTCTTATTAAGTTCTTTTTCATTTATAACGTTTTTTATTTTGACAAATAAATTTTAATTAAATTTCTGTTGTTTGCTGCATTAGTTTACTTCTGTTTGCTGTTCTCAGTATGGTTGAAAAAACGATAAGAGCTAGTAAAATTATTGCGCTGCTTGAAGAAGGCTGTAGCCAATGTTATGTGTCTCAGCAGTATTATGTGAGTCGTTCCACCATCCAAAAAACCTGGCAACGATATCAATAAATTATCCGATTTCCTATTTAATACCATTGAGCCCAGAAACATTAGTGAGTGCTCTAAAGTATTTGAAATAAATGGTTTGAGGATTCCAAGTAAAATTATTCGTATTTAACGGTTATTCGCAGACCCCTCTCCGTATTATTTCTATTTATATGTGAAAAAAATACTATTTTGTTATTTCATAGTTGAAACCAGGCGCTCAAATGTCGTTGGAAAGGATTGAATTTTGATATATTTCAGAAGGATTGAATTTTGATATATTTTAATTTATTTGGATCTCAAATCCGATCGCAATCTTCTTATTTGGTTATTTTATTTAACGAAATTGTGATCTAATTTTGCACTATGCTACTGTCCTGTACTAAGTTTATTTGAATGTTGTTTTATAAAGGCAACCCGAGCAAAAGTGACTGAAATGTGCGAACGCAAATTCGAATATTTGAATATTCGAATATTCGAATATTTCGAAGTTTTCGCTCGCGTTCGTCATGTAATTTGTGAACATGATGTATAACGAATGCCAACATAGTGCATACGTGTGCTTGCTAATTCATTTGATGTGGGTATAAGCCCGCAAATTACGATACACTTGCAAAGTTTGCGTGATTATATTAACAAGGTTTAGTCTTTTATACGTTTGGTTCTTATCACGAAGCGATAGAATTCACTTAGATTTATTAGAAGCATCAACGCTAATAATATTTTTTTTCTTAAATAATAAAAAAAATTACTTGTTATAGAAACATAATTTTTAAGTTATAATTATTACTTTTTCAACTAAAAAATAGAAATAACCCGTAGCCGTATTTTATGAATGGTGATAAGCACAAAATATTTTGATAAATCACAAAAATTGCAAATTTTTTCAATAATAACCCAAGGGAACAGCGTTTTTGTTGCTTGAAATATTATGACTAATATTATACTTTACCGCGGTGCTGATTTTTTATCTGAAGTCAGATTGTATCAGCTTTAGTTTTTGAGATATATTTAAAACGCTTTTTTTAAAAAAAAATGTATTTATTATTAGGGTAAGGAAATGTCATAGGATGTTTACCTTGCAAAACCTATAATATTGACGCAAATATTGCTGAATGTCTCTTGGACAGATTGTAATAAAAAAAAAAAAAAAAAAAGTTATTAGGGTAAACCATTAGAAAAACAACTACTACTTCTAAAAAAAATTTCTTTTATAAGATTTTCTTGCTTGACATGGTTCACAAGGGCTATTTTTAATGCTCCAGTAATATTCCGCCATCATGTGAGCTTTCCAGTGACCCTGGTAACGTTCCTCCATAGTTCGAATGTCTTGATGGAACCGTTCCCCTTGTTCTTCGCTCAGAGCACCAAGATTTTCAGGGAAACGGTCCAAATGGCTGTGGAGGTAATGTACCTTGATACTCATATTGCAACCAAGCTGCTGGAAGTGTGATAACATCATCTCAATATATTCCGCATAGTTTTCATCCTTTTTATTTCCCAGAAGATTTTGGGCAATCCAAATGAATTCGTTCCAGGCATTTTTATCAATATCGGTCATGTAACTATTAAAGTTTTCATCCTTCATCAACCTTCTTATTTGTGGACCATCAAAAATTCCGGCTTTAAGTTTTTCTGTGCTCAAATTACAGAACTTTTTAGAGATGTATTTAAAACAATCACCATTCTTGTCCAGAGCTTTGACAAATTGTTTCATAAGCCCTAGTTTGATATGTAACGGTGGCAGTATTATGCGATCCCTGGGCACAAGGGGTTCATTTATCACATTCAGTTTTCTCGGAACCATAGCTTGCCTGGAAGGCCAATCTTTTCTAACCGAGTGCTCGGGCTTAGCTCTGCTGTCCCACAGACAAATAAAACAGGGATATTTTGTATAGCCGCCTTGTTATCGAAGAAGAAAATTCACCATTTTTAGATCTACACTCCCCGAAACCACTTGTGTTCGTTGTATTTGATTCTACTCATAACAGCAGCTACAGTAGTATATTTTTCTTTGACTGTAGTTGAATGTGCAATCGGTATCGAACCCGCTTATTTCCGTTATGCATAAGTACACATTTCAGGCTACGTTTAGGCGAGTCAATAAATAAACGCCATTCATTTGGGTTATACTGCTGTACTCCCATTACTTTCAATAAACCAGGAACATCAGAACAAAAAACAAAATCGTCATCTTCAGAAAAGAATGAAAGCAATTCTGCTTCTCGGTTACGATAGTATGAAATTTTTGTTTCCGGGGTTAAAAGATTTCTTTGCTTTAATCGAGAAGCTAGAATCTTCGATGCTTTTTTAGATAGACCAAGGTCTCTGACTAATGCACTGAGGTCTTTCTGATTAAAGGGCAGAGACTCGGAAGAAATACCTGCGTCAAAATCAGTTGTTCCATTTTCATCACTTGAAGAAGAGCTTTTTTCTTCTAACTCGCGATCATTTTGTGTAGATGAAGAAGCTGGCGCATCGCCGGAGTACAGGACTGGTCGAGTAACAGATAACAAGTTAGGGTAAAACCATTTCGACCGGTTTCTTTTATTAATCCCGTTTATACCAACCATACAAAAATAACAATCGTCTTGATGATTGGAAGGTTCTCGCCACAACATTGGTGTTTGATACTTACAATGGGGTCTTTTCTTATTCACCCATAATCTCAGAGACTCTGTACATGTTTTACATACCGTATGAGGGACCCAGTACTTGTCACGGGTGTCCAAAGGGAATCCAAAATAATCAAAATACACCCGTTTTATGAACTCCGATACACTTAGTCGACAATTTTTGAATGTATATTCACCACAGATGTCACAGAAAGAGTTCGGATCGTTTTTACAGATGTTTCTTGTCGTGGACATTATTACACAAAACACTTTCTTAGAAAACAGCTCGATTGATTTTAAATTTAAATTGGACTAGTACAAAAATATATCTGACAGCTGTATCTCAAAAACTAGAGCTGCTGAAAAAAAATAAGGGTAGATTTGAAATCAGCGACCTCAAATTAGTAAACAACAGGCATAAAATTCCATGCAACAAAAAAAAAGTTTAATTTTGTTCCCTTGTGATTGTTCCTTTCTGGCTGATAATGGATTTATTTTGAAAAAAACAGGAATTTTAAGAAAAAAACACATCCGAATCTGGTTTTTACATTTCTGAACAGTTATATTGTTGAAATGCTTATTCACGAAACTCGTTAATCATGAAATCAAACCAGTAACTATGTTTTCAAAATATTTATATAATATGAATTAAATTTTTGAATAAATTATAATTATTACCTTTCCCCTCGTAAAAATTCGTAAAAGTATTTCTAAAGTGCCTCTTTCATTATCTTGCGTAGAATCTACTTTGCTGGCCCTCAAATCAATGGTGGACGCTGAATACAGTGGCAGTCTGCACCGAGTTCGATCTGAGTCCGCCCACCGATTGCAGTTCACCGGGCAGAAGTGTCAGAAGCCTGACATCCTGCAACACTTTTTATGTCGTTGTATAGTATCCTGAAATATATATATATATGGTTTATATTTATCGTCTACAACGCAATTACGACGAGAGAGGACGTATTGCCTGATGGTGTGTGGTTTAACCCCCTGTCTGCTCTGTGGTGGCAAGAAGAAATTAAAGGTGCGCTTAAATCCTAAAGCGTCCTGTATGCCTTTATTTTATTTTTACTTCTAAATTCTGTTTTTTATTTGAGGGAAATATTTTTGATAATGCCTCGAAGTTCGATATTGAAATATTTAAACTCTCACAAGCCAATACGTATGTAGTCCCTCCCATTTTGTACCTCGGTCTAATTTGATGTGTGTATATATATACATATATATATATATATATATATATATATATATATATATATATATATATATATATATATTTATATCTATATATATATATATATATATATATATATATATATATATATATATATATATATGTATGTATATATATATATATATATATATATATATATATATCTATATATATATATATATATACATATATATGAATCGTAAAACAACTCATTTGTGGTGGATGCTTATTAAAAATCACATGTGTCTGTCCAATAAATATTTCTTCTATAAGAAGTTTTGAAGTTTTTTTACTTTTTATCTAAAAAAATTGCGAAATTGCAATAAAATCTGTTCAGTGGTTTCTGGGCGATATGCACGCAGATATGTCTTCTTTACCATACTACTACATGTCATTATCTTCTCCAGGTATTATAACCTGAGTAATAGATAGTGATGATGAAGCTTACATCTTTGCTTTTGACTTGATAATGGATTTTGTTTCTGACTGATAATGGACTTTATCTATTCAAAACATCGTGTAAGTCCACACGATTATATTTATATTAGGCCAACCTTATCAAATACTCACACACACACACACATACACACTCACACACACACACACACACACACACACACACACACATATACACACACATACACACACATACATATATATATATATATATATATATATATATATATGTCCATAATTTTAGATTTGTTCTACATTATTTGTGCAAGAATTTGTAAAATTCCAACTAATAAAAATGTTATTATTTTTTCAGGTTAATTTTAAGTACTTCTGCTTTTTCATAGTTTTAGTTGCATTGTTTTTTATAGTAATCTTTCGCCTTATATTTTCAGTATTAATTGCATGAAGCAAGTTCCTGTTCTTGTTATCCTCTTGAAAATAAGATTGACAGAATATACAGCGATGAGTGCTGTTAAAAACATAATTTAAGGGTTAACTTTTGTTTCGTAGATGATAATAATAATTAGGATGGGGGTGTTAATACTTTATTTTAGAATTTTATTTATCTATATACTTGATCTCTGGAATTTTCGTCCGAAACTTCATGAAATTAATTTCTTTAAGTATATGTTTCTTATCAACAGGAAAATTGCAAAAAAAACTTCTAGGAATGCCATTACAATTATAGTAATTTTGAAATTAGGCATTTGTTGGATCAGTGCGCTCAACTTAGTATCAATTAATCCAGCTAGCCACAAGCCAAAAAATTATTATTTTTTATTTATTTAGTTTTTTTTTCGATTGCATGGATAATTTTGTAAGGGCAACTGATTAAAAATTGCAATATGTGAAATGCTTAAATAAAATCGTAAGTAAAATGAAACGGTTAGGAAAATAGTATGATGTCAATTTCTTCAGTAGTTTTTCAATGTCATTAGAATTTGTATATGGAATAAATTCATTCGCCTTCTACGTAAATGCTTTATTTACAAAGAAGGGGAATAACTTTATTCTGAGATTTGCCGGCTGTACAATTTCCTATAAGTTATTCTACATTGGTATTTAGATAATATCAATTTTTGATTCAAGTATATCACCTCCAACTCCACATTATTTCTTAAGGGCTATTATTCAACTAAGTCATAAACGGCTCCCGCTTAAGTAATATATATATATATATATATATATATATATATATATATATATATATATATACGGGGCTGACCTAAAATGAAACAGTAGATGTATTTAATTTGGTGTCATTAAACACAGACGTGGATAAGGTCATTTATATACACGAAATTGGGTGACTGTACTTAATGGAAATAGAGGACTTATTTTTTTTTAATTATTTTATTTTTGTTATCCTAAATTTAGAATATAAAATAAATATATAATCTTTGGAAAAATCAATTGAATCTCATATACCGCCAATATTTAGTTAGTTGCCCATACATGCTACCACTGCCCTTATGTTACCGAAAGGAGGAATAATAGCTGTCTGTAAAATTGTAATAACGCCAGCAACATTTTGTTGGCAAGTTTTGTGTTTAGACAGTGAATAATCTGTTTCTCTGGAGCGACTGTGCAACTTTTATAATTAAATATAACTCAAATTGCACTCTAGGGTGTAATCTTCCTTAACCGAATCACCATGAGCGGTTATTGCGGGAAACTAGCGGTCGACCGCGATATACGAACTTACTCGTTTGGTTTCCGTAAGAAATTTCCGGGTCACTTGAAGTTTCTACTAAATTTGCTGATAATTTAATATCCATGAGTGATGGTTTGTCGTTTTATTTTTTAGAGGAATCTATTTTATTTTGTTTGTTGAAAAATAGAGTGGGTAAACGCGATTCGAACACTTGCGTCAAGAATTTCATCCCTAATTTTATTTATCCATTTATCGCACTTAGATATAATTATGTTTAATAACTGTAAATATTTTTATTGTAATCAATAAATAGCTATAAATTGACAGATATGCTATTGAGTTTTCCGTTCATTTGTTTCTAATATAAACAGCGGGGTAAATGTTTTCAAATTTTTTTTCGAGTTATTTTTTCAAATAGTATTATTAAATTTGCGTATTATTTAAAACAAGAAAATGTTTATAACAATATTTAAATATTGTTCTCCGCGTATAAGAAAAACTACTTCGAGTATTTTTACATTTTTATTTTTTTTAATGATTTTATTATTATTCCATTTTTTAAATAGTTTTAAACGCTGCGAATTTTTTTATGAACGCCGTTGAGATAAAGAAATCATGGTTAAGTGTGATAATTAAGAAACTGGTTATTATCACTAGAAGTGAATATCTTATTGGGTTTTGGCTAATAAATTCAATAATTATACGTGTTTATTAAATTTTTTAAACTTTTCAATGAACAACTTTTCCACCTGTTTCAGAAATGTGCTATTTTATGTTGTTTATTGTACTGTCAGTGTTTATTGTACTATCGTTAATGCTTTATAAAATACAAAAGTTGAAGTATCCATTTATTCTTACATGGTTATTTTTTTATAGTTTTGAACCCTGGTAAAATTTTGACGTTTGTTTCTTTCCATATATTCTAGCCTTAAAGTATTTAATATACTGAGTTATTGAAAAATAAAAATGTATTTTGCTGGAATGTATACTTTCCAAGAATGATACGGTAAATGATCTTAACTAAAACGAAATTTATGCAATTGCGCAGCAATATCACGGATATTGGCAAACAGAATTAAGCCTAAGAACATTTTTTAAATATGAAGCAGTGCCCTAAATTATCAAATCACTAGGTTCCGTACCATAAGTACCGAACGTACGATGCCCTATTTATATGGTTTCTTTATGAATTTGTGTTATCGATTTTCAGAGATATATGACTCGTAGATTAAAGAAACTACATACGTGGAAATTTGTCTTAATGTTCGTAATAAGAATATTGGCAAAATTACGAAGGGAAGACTGTATTTATTTTATTGTGAATTTCTTGACTCTGGTTAATTAATAATGAAGAATTCGTCACAGCTAAAAAATATCTACTCAGTTGTACACTTATCGATAATCAGTTTCGTAATATACTCATGCAGTAATTCGTTTCAGTCTGTTGATATATGTCACAGCTTATGACATAGGTTTGTTAGGTGATTCTGTAGTTGATCAGGTATAGAATTTTCTGCTAAGCTAATCAGTGCAATTTAAATAAAGGCATATGTTTCAGTCTTTTGTTGTTCTCAGCGTATAACATCAGAAGCAAAGAGTACAATTTTATTTTAATTTAATTGCACTCTAAGGGGTGAGGGAGTAACCATTCTAGTTAACTTGGAATGAACGTTGCTGGCATAACAGCATAGGGATCCACTTGATCCTTCTGCCCTATTTACCACCCTACACGTGCATCGCGCTGCGATACATGTAGCTTACGCGGGATGCTGTCGAAATAAGTACAATTTGTTTCAATACGCTTTGCAATTTTTTCCTTTGTGTTTTAAGTTTCTCTATTCAAGTGGTACGAACTGTCGTTGCAATATTTAATTCCTAATTTCAAAATTACTTTCTAAATATATTGTTTTGGATAGAGAATATGGTATGATTTATACGTTCAAAAATTAACTCAATTGTGTCTGTTTTTCCGTGACTTTTATTATTTGTTTACTTTGAAATAAAAATTTCATGTTTATTTACTCAAAAACCAAACCAAAAAAATTTTGTTTTTAGCTCTGCAAGCTATAAACTAAATTTTACAATGTGTTGAAGACTTAGATTGTGTTAATGCGCTCTGTCCTTTGAGTCATAAACATATGGATATGCAAGCCCTATTGAAAGACTTGTTGAGAGAGACAGTGCATACTGGGCTCAAATCGAGACCCAATCAAATCATTGCTAATGGGAATGTGCCTATCAATTTATGTGATTCTATAGTGTCATGTCAGAGGTAGGAAGAGTTAAAGAGGACAAAGAGTGGATGCCCCTTGCCCTGTCAACAAGGTATGGGATATAAAGATGAGGCGGCATAAAATAATGTAAGTATGAAAGTCATGAAGGTTTTAGTTATTTTGCATAGACATATACTGGCGTTCACACTGGTAATAAAAATTGCAAATATTGTTATGATTTAATAGCAAAGTTTTTATTATGAATATTACGTTTTTGAGCAAACTGTAATAATATTTAAAAACAAAAGCAAAAGAAGCTGAAAGAAAAGAAGGCTTAAGAGGAAAATAGCAAATATATGCTTTAGGTAAACTTTTATTTAGATAGTTTTGCTTGAGGCGGTTTTGAAATTATTACGGACATGAAATTGTATATCTTGAATTATATGCACAATGGAAACTATAAGTAAATTATATGTTGGAAAATATATGTTTTTATGATTCCAACATGTTAATTTATTTAGGCAATCTTTTATAAATTGGAAGACTAGAAGAAATTATGTGTGGTTAAAGAAAAAAGTGCTTAAGAAATAATATTAATACTCTGAAGAAAAAAAATGATGTGCAAAAAGGACGTATCAAGTGCTTTGTTATTCTTATTAAATAAATTTACAATTTAGCGTTGGAAAATATCATAAGGAATGCCTTAACACATTCAGTGCATCAAGTTATTTTGGGCGTTGCTCCACACCAGCATCGATGGAAAGTAAAGCTTCAGCGGTGGCAGTATGTTTTTTTTCTTCAATTCCTTTATTTACTTGTAAGTACTTTTTAAATGAAAAGAAAAATCACGACGTCTTTCTAATCCTGAACCGTATATTAATATCAATCACATGCTGCAGACTATTCACGTCAACAATGTCGACATTCACAATAAATGTGGATGTAAAAATACATGTGATCAGTAAAGATGTCAACCAATATTACTAGAATTTTGTTATATAAAAATTAATGAATTTCGTTATTTGTTTTGTGGGTTTTTCAATAATTAATTTAATGATGGAATATTTTACAAGTCAAATTTTTCAAAATAAATTTCATCTGACAGTCATATTGTTTATACCGATTCTCAAGCGTAGTGAAATTGGCAGAAGAATAAATATTACAGATGTTTTTACACTAGTTATATCCGCTTGATAATGAATATCATCATCCTAAGCATTTCAGGTTGTTATCGATGTTGCTAATGGAAATTCGTGAATATTTCAATCAAGGTTATTGAAAAATGTTCATATCGTTGTTCATAATTTATCTTTATATAAATAATCATACCTTTTGATCAGATTTATACAAATACAATTCTATGATGCGTTAGATCTAATTTACAGTTTTATCATAGAATCAATTTCATTTATTTCATTATATATTTACGTTTTATTTACGAAAGCAATTTTATACACCCAACCAAAGTACCTACCCAGACCTGCTCGAGAGCGGCCGTGAGTTGAACTCGGGTCCCGGCGGCAGGAATGCGACGAAACGTCAAAGGCCGTACGCTTTGTCATGACCGATCGATCAAAACACTACGGTGACGACTTTGAAGTCACACTACAGTGACGATGGTGCCAACCCACTACGGTGAATTTCATGGCGGAGTCAAATTTCATAGTGGGTTGAGCGAAATTGGTCTGACTTCATGTTATCATTATTTGCCGACAAATTATTGAGGTAAAGTTTTTCGATGTATAAAGAAACTAAAGGGGATGTCTGATAGCGCTTGCTAGTTTGTAGTAATTACATAAATATATTCTTTTTTTCTTAGGTTCCCCATAGTAAAACAAGGCATTCATATAATTTCCTTTTCTCCACCCACCTGTCTGATTTTGAGATTTAGTTTACCCCCTTTTTACTTTGATGCACTCTTAGTAAACTATTAAACCACAAAGTGACGTCAAAGAGTCTGTGCTATAAAGAAAGTGTTTGTTAAATTTTAAAAAAATTCTAAACACTAATACTTGATTTCATCTATTAATTAAAGTCGTTTCGGTTAATTTATATTAACCATTTACAATCGATGTAATAGACACTAAACAAAAACTACCTTACGTGTATTCCGATACGCACTTGTTCCATTTTATGGTTTAAAACCTTAAAACATAAAAAAAGGAAGAAACCGTTTTCTTAGAAATCGTTTGGTATAGAAAGTTGAAAACTAATATATTAATAAAACATATTGCAAATAGAGTAATAAAATGACATTTCTATAAATTTCATATATAGTGAAAGTGAAAGTTATGAGGATATTAAAACTATTTATTTTACAATACATGAGAAACTTCTAGAGATATTTTACAATACATATACACTTCTAGATATATTGCTGAAAAGGAATAAGAATTTTTTTGAGGAAACCGTTTAATGTAAAAACTTAAAATTTTGCAAAATATTAAAGCACTTTAAACCGCATCTATCTCAGTAGTAAATACCCAAAAGTATTTGGTAACTTAAAATTTATTTTTTAATTTTTTTGTGTTATACCATTCTATTCCAGACGTTTTAGAATTTTATTTCAAATTAAACTAGGGATATTGTAGAAAATGTCCTTAACAAATAGATTCCCTTCTATATTCGAAACTGTTAATTTAAATTATGAAAATAACAGACTTAGCAATGGTTTATCAGAATGTTACCAGAAGATTTCAGCGATGATTCTAAATTTTGTGATTTAATACTACGCAATATGTTTATATTATAGATATTTATAGATAGTTTAATAAAATAAGCTATAATATACACGTTTAAATGTTTTTATATGCCAAAGTGGCTATGGGACCTTGGTAGTGTGAATTCTACAAATACTTAAAGGTTTTCTTAAAAATGTTATTCCAACAGCTTTTGTTCAATCATTGTTACGAGTTTACACCGTCGTTTTAATGTGATAATAAACGTGTGAAAGACAAATAGTTGACCGTACTGAAAGTCTAATAACTGGCGTCCGTGAACGATACTGTAGCAGGAGCTCACGTATCATTGTAACCAGAAGTTGGCTGCCGATCGCATTGTGCGATGTGCAAACAATATCCGCCCGTACTTTAAATTTCCGGTACATTTCTTGGAATTCACTATAAATTTATTATTGCGAGTGATAGTCTTTAAATAGTATTTGAGAGAAATACAAATTTAGTATTTTGTTGCAGAGTTATCAGGTAACAAACAAACCAATACATAAAAACAAACCAACATTCCGATTTATATTAATAAGAATTATGATATGATCTGAATAATAAAAAAATATTTAAAAAAAAAATATCCTCACAAATTTTAAATTAGTTTTCTGTTTAACATCAAATATAATTTACATAAAACATAACGAAGAAAGCTTCCGAATATATATAAGGATCCACTGAATTAAATAACGGGAAAAAATTACCCATTACCCAAGAACTGATGAATTACATGTAGTCTTTCTATTTCTGTGAACTTCCCAACTTTGCTATATTACTTACGGAACTCCTTTTACCCAATAACCTAAAAGTAAAAATAGTTAATTTTTTATAACAATTAATTTTGGGTTAGATCTGTATAAGGTTCCCAGGACTTTTTTATAGTTTCCTAAATTTTTCATGGTGTTTTTCATGGTGAATACCTTTCATACAATCTTTTCGTATATCGTTTTTATTTTCGGCAATAAACTGAGTACATCAACCGCATTTTAACATAATATTCATATTTACTATAACAATTAACCATTTGCTAAATGACGGTTACAAGTACATGGGAATCATTGTCAAATAACCGTTCTTCATATTTTATTCCTGTTTATTATCATAATTTTGGTTAATTATGTAATGACGGAACTAATCTTATAGATATAATATGTATCTTATGGAATAGAATAGAGAGATGCGGAAATCAAATAATAATGTGAAAAACTGACTGTACCAAATTGAAATCATTTGGAGAACATCTTTCCTAGGCTATGTATTGGAGAAGAGTAAAACTGGCTTTTTTCCAAAAATTTCCTGTCAGTGGAGTGGAAAACTATTACTGAGCTTGACTAATGTTGGGTGACAGTGTTCTTCGGAAAAAAGACGTCACTGTCAAAGTACTTGATTTCAGCGTTTATTCCAACTTATTTTTCATCCAATCACTCAACTTTAACGTTTTGTATTTTAAGAAAACAACGTTTTAACTGTACTTCTCTAAAGTGAAAATTGATTTTAGTTTCAAGAGATCGTATTTTTCCAAAATCAATATTAGTTAAAAAGCCAACTTTTAATTTAATAATCCATACGTTAAAATAACTGTAGCAACAGATTTCCATAGCATAACGAGTGAAAAGTGAAATATCGTAGTCGTAATGATTTTATTAATATAGAAAAGGAGGTGGTGATATAAAAATATATAATAAATAACATTAAATTTCTACGCTTTAAAACTTATGATCACTGTCTACACTTGTTTTCCTTGCTTTTCATTTAATGATCGAACAAAAGCTGTGGATAAAATATTTATAAGAAAACCTTTAAGTATTCGCTTTGATGGCACCATACCCACTTAGGCATATCAATTATTTGACACGCTGAACATGTTAAGGCTTTCCTTATGATTTTTTCTGTCGTTTAATTTTAGCTTTACTTAATTAAAATGGCAAGACATTTGGTACATCCTTTGTACATATTATATTTCTTTTTCCGTTAGAATATTAGTGTCATTTTTGCATTTTTTTCTATAACAACTTTATTCTGTAACCACATGTCATTTCTTCCAGTCTTCCTATTCATAAAGGTTACTTAAAAAAATTAACATGTAGATGTTGGTATCATAAAAACATATATTTTCCCAAGGGATAATTTACCTATAGTTCTCAAAGATTGTACACATAATTTAAGATATACAATTTTGATGTCCGTATTAGTTTCAAAACCGCCTCAAGCTAAACTACCTAAATAAAAGTTTACCTAAAGCATTTATTTGCTATTTTCCTCTTGAGCCTCCTTTTCTTTCAGCTTCTTTTCCTTGTGTTTTTAAATATTATTACATTTTACTTAAAACTTAATTAAATGTTTTCACCTATATTTTAATTTTTTCATAAGTAAGCAAAATGATCACTGATCATTACTTTTCTGCCCTAACCATTAATTTTCTTAATCTACGTATTATTGTTTAATCACGACAGATTAAAAAACTCCACAAATATATAAAGCAACAAGAAAATATATTTTTTCATAATTCAATAGAGTACATAAACATCAAATTTTAATTTCAAAGTAGACAGATAATAAAAGTCATTGAAAAATAGACAAAGTGAAGTTAATTTTTTAATGTATAAATCATGCCATATTCTCTATTCAAATCGATATATTTAGAAAATAAATTACAAACTAAGAATTAAATATTACAACAAAAGTTCGTACCACTTGAATAGAGAAACTTAAAACACCAAGGTAAAAGTGACAAAGTGTACTGAAACAAATTGTAATTATTTCAACAGCATCGCTCGTAAGCAACATGTATCACAGCGCGATGCACGTGTAGGGAGGAAAATAGAAGAGAAGAATTAAGTGGATCCCCAGGCTGTAACGCCAGCAACGTTCATTCTAAGTTAACTAGACCAAAGCGGACACTCCCTCACCCCTCAGAGCGGAATTTAATCAAATTACAACTGTACTCTTTGCTTCTAATGTTATACACTGAGAACAACAAAAACCGAAACATATGCCTTTGTTTAAATTCCATTGATTAACTTAGCAGAAAATTCTGTATCTGATCAACTACAGAGTTATCTAATAAAGCTATGTCGTATAAGCTGTAACATAAATCAACAGGCTGAAATGAATGTACTGCGTGAGATTACGAAACTGATTATCAGTAAGTATACAACTGAGTAGATATTTTTTTCTGTTACGAATTCTTCATTATTACACTAAAATAAGTACAGACGTACAGTCTTTCCTTCATAATTTTGCGAATATTCTTATTACGAACATGAAGACAAATTTCGCTGCACGTAGTTTCCTTACTCTACGAGTCGCATTGCTCTGAAAATCGATTCATAAAGAAGCCAGATAAAAAGGGAACCGTACCAAACCTTAAAGTATTGAACCTAATGGTACGAAACTTTAACTAATTTACGGGAAACTTTAACTAATTTACGGGAAACTTTAACTAATTTACGTGAAACTAACTAATTTACGGGAAACTTTAATTTACGGGAAACTTTAACTAATTTAATAGACATAATATTTTTTTAATTCTGTTTGCCATTGTCCGTGATATTGCAGCGCAATAGTATAAATTTCGTCACCATTATTTACCTTATTATTTTTGGAAAACATGCATTCCAGCAAAATACATTTTTATTTTTCAATAACTTTGTATGTTTAATATTTTGAGGCTAGAATAAATAGAAAGGAACAAAGAGCAAAATGTTAGTACAAAGATTCAATTTATATGTTACGATGGCTCAAAACTAAAAAAAATAATCATTTAAGATTAAATGGATACTTCAGTTTTGTCTTTTATGAAGCATTAACAATTAGAGCACTAACAGTACAATAAACAACATAAAATAGCACATTTTTGAAACACGTTGAAAAGTTGTTCATTGAAAACTTAAAAAAAATTTAATAACACATATAGTTATTGAATTTATTACCCAAAACCCGATACGATATTCACTCCTAATGATAATAACCAACTTCTTAATTATTACACTTAACCAGGATTTCTTCGTCTCGACGGCGTTCATAAAAAAAATTCGCAGCGTTTAAAACTATTTAAAAAATGAATATAATAAAATCATAAAAAAAAGAAATGTAAAAATACTCGAAGTAGTTTTTTTTTAACGCGGCTAACAATATTTCAATATTGTTATAAACATTTTCATGTTTAAAATAATATGCAAATTTAATAATACTATTTTAAAAACAACTTTAAAAAAATGTTGAAAACATTTACCCCTCCTTTTATTTTAGAAACAAATGAACGGAAAACTCAAAAGCATATATGTAAATTCATAGCTATTTATTGATTACAATAAAAATATTTACAGTTATTAACATAATGACATCTAAGTGCGATAAATGGATAAATAAAATTAGGGACGAAATTCTTGACGTAAGTGTTCGAATCGCATTTAACGAATCTTTATTTTTCAACAAGCAAAATGAAATAGATTCCTGTAAAAACTAAGACAACAAACCACCTCTCATAGATATTAAATTCTCAGCAAATTTAGAAACTTCGAGTGTGGCCGGAAATTTCTTACGGAAACCAAACGAGTAAGTTCGTATATCGCGGTCGACCGCTAGTTTCCCGCAATAACCTCTCACGGTGATGGTGGCGACAGCGTTTACTTCGGATTCAGTTAAGGAAGATTACACCCTAGAGTGCAATTTGTGTTATATTTAATTATAAAAGTTGCACAGTCGCTCCAGATAATCAGATTATTCACTGTTTAAACACAAAACTTGCCAACAAAATGTTGCTGGCATTATTACAATTTTACAGACAGCTATTATTCCTTCTTTCGATAACATAAGGGCAGTGGTAGTATGTGTGGGCAACTAACTAAAATTAGCTTACGTATCCATTTTCTATTCTAAATTTAGGATAACAAAAATAAGAAGACCAAGTATATTGACGAGTAAATTTTTAAATATACTATTAACACCCCCATCCTAATTATTATTACCATCTACGAAACGAAAGTTAACTATTAAATTATGTTCATCGCTATGTATGCTTTCAATCATGCTTTCAAGTGGGTAACAGGAACTAGAGCTTGCTTCATGAAATTGATAATTCTTCAGCAAATAATGCAGAATAAGTCTAAAATTATTTACACATATATATATATATATATATATATATATATATATATATATATATTTATATATATATATATATATATATATATATATATATATATATATGTGTGTGTGTGTGTGTGTGCTTGTGTGTGTTTGATAAGGTTGGCGTAATATAAATATAATCATGTGGACTTACACGATGTTCAAAAAAAAATAAAGTTCATTATCAGTCAGAAACAAAGTCCATTATCAATCAGAAGCAAAGATGTAAGCTTCATCATCACTATATATTACTTAGGTTATCATACCTGGAGAAGATAACGTCATGTAATAACATGGTAAAAAAGCCATATCTGCGTGCATACCGCCCAGAAACGTAAAAAACTTAATAAAAAGTAAAAAACTTCTACAGAAGAAATCATCGATATTATTGTCCAGTTCTACTAGAACTTTCTTATCTTATTTACTAAGTATTAATTAATTATTTGACAGACACATGTGTTTTTTAATAAGCATCCACCACAAATGAGTTGTTTTACGATTCGTATATATATTTATATATATATATATATATATATATATCAAATTACAGCGAGATACGAAATGGAAGGAACTACATAAATTACGCAGACGGCTCGGCTAGAGCTGCTCAAATAGATTTATTCACTTATCCTTTTATTCTGCTACCTCTTTTTCACCTCGAAGCGCGTCTTTTTAAATTATGTTTTACCGTATTGACCTGTGGGGTTAATTATAGTATATGTATGATTTATAAATACGTATACGCGGTATATTACATAGAGCAATTAATCAAAATCACACTATTATATACAAAAGTATAACAACACACAATTAAAATTCAATTTCCTATATATTTCATTCCATCTCAATCAAGATCAACATCGAACTTCGAGGCATTATCAAAAACATTTCCGTCAAATAAAAGCTAAAGTTAGAAGTAAAAATAAAATAAAGGTATACAGGATGTTTTAGGACTTAAGCGCACCTTTCACTTCTTGCATAAGGTGGTCCTTATGCAAGAAGGGAGCAAGCAGGAGGTCAACCCACACACCACCAAGCAATAAGTCCCCTCTCGTCGTAACTGCGTTTTTGAGTCGATAAGCACAAAACGTATATATTTCATGATACCATACAACGACATCAAAAGCGTTGCAGTATGCCAGGCTACTGACACTTCTGCCCGGTGAATTGCAATCGATGGACGGAGCATACTGGATTTAGACAGGTGGTGATAGCATCCTTTGTATTCACATCGAACTAAGTGTAGGTCGCCACTATATTTAGCGTCCTCCAATGATTTGAAGACTGGCATAGTAGGCTCTAACCAAGATAATGAAAGAAGCACTTTAGAAATAATACTTTTTACGATAGAGAAAAGTACCATAATAGTAATTTTCTTCAAAAATTTAATTCATATTACATAAATATTATGAAAACATAGTTACTGGTTTTATTTCATGATTAATGAGTTTCGTGATTAAATTATTCCGTTCGTTTCATTTAAAAATTAAAAATCAAGTCAACTTCCAACAATATAACTTTTCAACAATGTAAAAGCTGGATTGCAGATGTGTTTTTTTTTCTCAAAATTCTTGTATTTTCTGAAAATGAATCCATTAGAAGCCAGAAAGCAACTATTATTGAAAACATTTGTAATTTTTGTGATTCGTAAAAATATTTTGTGCTGTTCACGGTTCATAAAATATGACTATTATTCTATTTATTTTTTTATAATTAATATGACTATTATTCTATTTATTATTTACTATTATTCTATGATTTATTTCTATTTTTTATTTGAAAAATTGTAACCTAAAAATTAAATTTCTAAAACTTGTAATTTTCTTTTTATTATTTAAGGAAAAATATATTATTAGCGTTGAAGCTTCTAATATATTTAAGTGAACTCTATCGCACCGTTCGGAAGCCATAACATTTCTCAATATCATTTTATAAACATTCCACACATAGCTTCTAAAAATAGTGAGGCCGAGTACCTACCTATGACCAGAGCCAGGTGTATAAAAGACTAAATCGTGTTGATATAATCACACAGACATTGCAGGTGTATCATAATTTTCGGGCTTATACACACATCAAATGAATTAGCGAGCATACCTGTGCACTTTGTTCGCATTTGCTAAACATTTTACTAATATTACTTCATGATAGTGCATGTGTTGTAGGTAATGTCTAAACCGATACATAAAAAAGCATAATTTCTTCATAAGTTATTAAACTAATTACCAATTTAATTACAGTCATTCCTTAACTCTCTATTATTAAAGGACGATATATCATTCGACACTGCCTTTTTCACCCAGATTTTACAGGTGTATCATAATTTGCGAGCTTATACACACATCAAATAAATTAGTGAGCATACCTGTGCACTTTGTTTGCATTCGCTAAACATTTTACTAATATTACTTCATGATAGTGCATGTATTGTAGGTAATGTCTAAACCGATACATCCAAAAGCATAATTTCTTCATAAGTTATTAAACTAATTACCAATTTAATTACAGTCATTCCTTAACTCTCTATTCTTAAAGGACGATATATCATTCGACACTGCCTTTTTCTAGTTTATCTTGCGACTTTCAATACTACATATGTAGTACTCACATATAAATATACACATTTTAATACAAAATTTCTGGACATGAATACGCGTGAAGCAGGCAATCTGCTCGTATTCACAATATACATGACGAACGCGAGTGAAAACCGCATAATCGTTCGCTAACGATTGCCAAATATTCTAATATGCGTTCGCAAGTTTCGATCGCTTTCGCTAGAGTTGGCTTTACAAAACAACGTTCAAATAACCTTGGTACAGAACAGTGGCATAGTGCAAAATTAGATCACAATATCATTAAATAAAATAACCTAATAAGAAGATTACAATCGGATTTGTAATCCAAATAAATTAAAATATATCAAAATTCAATCCTGCGCACAATATTTGAGCGCCTGGGTTCAACTTTGAATTAACAAAATAATATTTTTCCACATGTAAATAGAAATAATTCGGAGAATGGTCTACGGATAATTGTTAAATACGAATAATTTTACTTGGAATCCTGAAACCATTTATATCAAATATTTATATTTTAGAGCACGTCACTAATGGTTCTGGGCTCAAAACATCCCTTTGAATTTTAACACCCAAGTATCCCTTTAAATTTTAACACCCACTAAAGTATCCAAATATAACTATTAATTGGAGTCATTAGGTTATTAACTTTCATCGATATGCGACTTGTTATTATTTTTTAAATATTAATTATTTCAAAGAAACTAGTTGTTTCACTTTTAACCTATTAAATACAAACCTCATGTAAATAACAGTCAATATCAAAAATGATTATTTGTGATAAATAGCTCCTTCAGAAATAAAATGTCTTACATTTTACTTCCCAAGTGAAAAATTATTGCTTCACGAGTTTCTATTGGAAACGCTAATAAAAAAACAAGATTTTAAAAAAATGCTAATAATTCATCAGCATTATCATCTGAGATAATTTTAGTAAAATATTTTTAAATCCTTTTTATTAATATGGATGACACCAGAGAATGTGGAAAAATAGGCGAATTTATATAGATAGCTAGAATTAATTACGTTAGAAACGATAGTTATCAATAACAGAGTAAAAGCTTGCAAAAGACTGCCAAGTTGCGACTTACAACGAGCCTACGCTGATGAAAACACACACCTTAAAGTGGAACAAACTTGAATGAAAGCTTCTAACTGTTCGCATCCCTACATTTCGCGTACGTAGAAACTTACTTAATATACTTGCTATTCGTGAGTAAATAGTTTGTCTTATTATTGTCTAAAGAATTTTTCAATAGCGCCGATAGGAAATTAAAATTTAGGTCACAGGTAACAAATGTTAAACTTCTATCTTTATTCGATTTGCTATACATAACATCGAACTAAGCAGTTTTCTTGGCTAATAAAATTTACAAATGTGACCTAAAATACTTTTCAAATAACTTTCGATAGTACTTTGTAAACATAGTAAATATACGCTTGGTAGAATATTCTGTAACTAGGGATTGAGGTATGCAAGAGATTCTAACAGTAGATAAAAAAGATATAGAATTGCAACTCAAGCTTAGACCTGACCTTTGATCTAAAATTGGAACTCGGTGAAAAATACTGTATAAGGATGAGAATTCATATTTTTCCAGCAAAACTTAATTGAATCTAACGAAAAATTGTAATGTACACTTTGAGGAAAAATGTAAATAAATTACTATTGATTTTCACGTATTTTCATGTGTTCTTTTCGTTAAAATTGTTTGTCTATTCAGGTACTAAAGTATTATATAGAAAGGCATAACAAATAATTCATTTCTATCTCAATATATATTACTTATCAATCTATGTTTCAAACGATGCTTACTATCGATGGTTATCCTGATAAATAGTCTAACTTGAGGGAAAACGAGATGCGATATACACAACACCTCAGATACACGAAACGATTATCCCTCTTAACAATATTGATACTTGTGAAAGATTAAAAAGAGTTCTTTCAACTCAATAGTGTCAACATTTAAATACGGAAGGGATTCTGGACATGATTAGTTGTAATAGCGATGAATTTATGTTTTTTTTTAATAATTATTGTAATAAAGAAGCTGTTACATTAATATTGAAACTCAATCAGTTCCTAACTAGAGGATTATCGCCGGAGGAAATGAAGCAACTTTGATACAAACTGCATGTCTATGTCGAGGCTCACTACTCCTGACCATCTTTCATAAAATATAGTATGAAAGACGAAGGTATTCGGTAGACTTGTGCAATTTGATAATTTCTTTATTTGTTTTGGATAAAACTTTCATAAGATTTTTAATAAAATTCTAGAAAAGTCAAAACTGAATTTTTTCTCCCCGAAACACACCAGATAGGAATAGGAGAATTATGATGCAATGTTAAAGAACATTCTTGAAAGAGAGGGAACGATTACGATGCTATCTTCATCAATGTGTAAAGTTCCGAAAGATTTTAGTGTACAAAATATTAGAACATTTTAGAAAGTTCTAGAAAATTGAACACTTAATCATCTTCTCCCCAAAACATACCAATTTAAACTTAGCAATTTGCAATGCAATGTCAGGGAATATTCTCCAATGCGTGGGAAAATTAGAGAAATTCAATATTGAACTTATCTCTTCCCAAAAATAGCAAATTAGAGGAAGACAATTACAACGTAATGTTAAGGAATATTATCGAATGTGCGAGAAAATTCGAAAAAGTTTTATAAAATTCAGCACTGCAATTTTTCTCTCTGCGAAACATATCAGATTAGGGTAAAAGATCAATATTAAGAGAAATTCTTGGATGTGAAGGAAAATTCTAAAAAGTTCTAGAAAATGCGACACAAAACTTTCTTCTCCCCGAAACATACCGGTGTAGAGTAAAAAAAATCCTCGCGAAGTTAGAGAACACACTCAAATGTGCGTAAAAAATAATTTAAAACGTAATTTTTATTTAATATTGCAGTAGCAATTTAAAAGGTAGCAAAAGTATTGCCCGATGAAAATATTTTTCTAAACATATATCTTTAAGTAATTTTAGTTAAGTGAATGATTCACAATTAAATGTAACTACGTGATGTAGTATTATTTCTACTTTGAAATAGAAATAATACTATATCAAGTAGTTTCATTTAATTGTGAATGATGAATTTCTACAAAATTAACGCCAAATATATTCAATATTAAGTAAGTGAGCAAATGTAAAGCAATTAATAATTCCATATAAATTTTGTTCTGATCTTAAATTTAAATTATATATTATCAAATTCTGTAGCAAATTGTTAGCAAGACAGAGTAAAATTAAAAATTCTACAGCCACGTCCAGAACATCTTATCTCTTTGATATCGGGACAGCACCTTTTATCGAAAGAATTCATTAAACACTTTACAGTCTATATTAATGCATTCCAAATAACGCCATTTGTAGAAAGTCAAGTAATCGGACCAGGGTATTTCTAAATTTTTACATACGTATTTCATTGAGGCTCAAGCAAATGTTCGACGTACTAACATAAGTAACTTAAATCCAGGTTTAGTCGGTAATTTACAAAAATCTATTACACGACAGCGATAAATGTATTTTGTCATGCAAGTGTGTCATGGAGTTTGCATCATAAAATGCACCTGATTTCAAGATTATAATTAATGCTAAAAAAGAAACTTCTCATAAACATGAGCGTAGATGCAATACACCTACAGCTAGTGAGGTCGCTCTATAGATAGACATTAAGAATTTGGACCGAGATATGTTGTGTTATGTGAACGAGTTAACATGAAATAAAGAATGTCTTCTGCTAATCGGGTACGTGATGCTTTGTAGCATTCTTTAATATTTTCGAAAGATGGATATGAAATATCCGTCCCACAAAATTCTAATACTGCATCACTTCCACGAGGGACTGTTTCGTGCATGAATTTTTATGCGTATCGAATGATTGACTTCTATAATTGGTTTCTAATGAATAGATTATGGTGTGGTTTTCGTGTAGCTCATTTATCCCTAAAGATTTTCTTATATTACAGAGTCATATTAATATTTGCGAAGCGTGTACCAAACAAGTGCTTACCCGAAGCACGAGGCTTGACGAGGACGACGGTGCTTGGATGCGAGAAGGTAGTCATTCCATAAAAACGTAAGCGCAGCCGCCGGCATATATATATATATATATATATATATATATATATGTATATATATATATATATATATATATATATATATGTATATATATATATATATATATATATATATATCGACTATGTTTTAAAATTTTCGCCTACATTCATAGCTGTTCAACAAAATTAAGCGATAAATCAATTTTCTTAAAAAAAAAAAAGTCCTATAAAGATACCACCCGACTTACTAAATGGTAGCCGGATATCGTATGTCAACTTAATAAATTCTTATATGGATTAAGACACAAAATACATTTAATCTTAAAGAGGTGTGGCATTATTAGCTGATTAATGTGTTTTTAAAAAGCCTTTAATTAATGAGTTTTTAAAGAGGCTAATTAATGTGTTCTTATAATTTTTAATATTGTCTTTACGTTTACCTTGGTTACAGACTAGGGCTTTCTAAAAAAAATATTTTACAGATTTCTCGATATGTTTTGAAAGATAATTCATGATATTTAAGTAAACTTTCATTTTCAAAACGTATTCTGCTAATAATATTGTTACCGTGCGAATAGAAAAATGCAATGTTTACTTCTTTATTCATCAGACTAAATACATTAAACAATTCTTAAATTCTTGATCCTCATACAAAGCTACAGAGCAGTAACAGATAACCCAAGTAAAATTATCTTTTTAAAGGAGCAGCTGGACCACTTATTCATGCAGCAACCCTAAGTGGATCTGACATTATATTTTCTGTTCGTCAGGTGAGTAATTGTTGCATTGAATCCCACTAGAATACAGTAAACAAAATACTGGAGTATCTAAAAGAAACCAAACAATTTGGATTATGAACGCCACTGAATTTTTCCTGCAGTGATACTCATTATTCAAATGACCTTGATACTAGACGTTGGATAACTGCTTATATATTTCTAAAAATGGATCCACTGTCACCTGATTAAGTCAGCATCGAGTGAATATATCAATAAATATGCAGAAAATATCATCGGCCACATTTAAATATTATCAATAAACATGCAGAAAATATCATCTGCCACATTTGCATATGCTTTACCTAACGATAAATTTCTGTCCAATATTGGAAAAAATTTAACGAAATGGATGAAATTAAATTAGGATACCAAAATCTGATATGGCTGTATCTGTTTGTATTCTTTAGTTTAATGTTTTTTCTGTTTAATTTTGCTGCATTTTTTATATTTGAATTGTGCCCTTATAGACATTATATTTGAATTATCCCCTCTCCTTTTGTGGTCTTTGTTTTCGATGAAGGTGGGTATATCTAACAAAACGTGTTTATTAACATAATTTCTGATTTCAAAAAGCCTAAGCATATTATTTCTGAAGGCATAAAATGAAAAATAGTTATTGACAATAACAGCATATAAACTATTTGCTAACCAGCTTCAAAGGACTTAATAAACATGACAAATGACAATTTTGTAACTTTACAATACGTTTCCATGTAGAAAATGCGACGAAAATACGACTGTGATATAAAATTTAATGCAAGTGTCTTTAAGTACAGAAAGTTTATATTGTAAAATATGTGACTTATTCCTTCATATCTTGAACTTGTGTGTGCATATTTGAACTGTTAATGAAAGCCACGTTTTTGCTCATTTCAACATCCTTTTGATTTTGTACATATTATATGCGTCGTTTGCCCTTGAATCAGGTAAGGTGGATGTGAGACATGTATTTTTCTTGTCTTATTGGAATTTGAACCACAGTTAAAATTAAAAGTACGAACAAAATAAAAGGAATTCGGGATGAATAAATTTAAAGAGGTTCACTGTGTAGTATGCAAGACAACTGAATTTTGCACTTCACATAGAAGAAATAAAAGCAAATGCAAGTGGGGCGCAGAGTAAATATGAGCGAGCGTTATTCAAATGAGAACACTTCAAACGTGCGATCGCCATCGCTTAATCACAGAAATGCGAACTGTGGACTTTCTATACTAAAACTAGATTAGACGTGTGCCTTTGCACCCGGGAAAAGGAAAAAATGTCAGTTTAATTTAAAATAAATTTCTTGTGGAAACAATGCATGTATGCATTGAAAATGGTTGAATAATTTAATATGTCCGCAAGACATAGAACTGAAGGATTGGCAAAATAACAAAAAATATAGTGTCTTGCAGTAGGTAACCTCAGGTTGACGTGTGTTATTATGTACTTACGTACGCACTTTTATCGCCAAGGGAGTGTTTTTGTTTTTAATTAATGTTTATGTTTGTTCCCTAAAATTGATGTTTTATGTTTGTCTCTCTGATATAGCCTGTATGTTTATGCAAAATTGTTTGGAGATATGTAGAGTTTTGAACTCACTTTTGCATTTATAAGTCATGATTATAGTCAGAATTAGGATAAAGATTGTTCAACAAAAGCCATTGTAATATAGAACCAACGTCCCTATAAAGTTGATCACAATTTTTATCACTGTCTATTATAAACAAGAACTTCAAATAGTTGGAGCATAGCAGAAGCACTGATCAGTCATGAGGGTCATCTATCATTTAGAATAAAACAGGACGAGCAAAATTACTAACCTAATTCGGACCAGAAATACTAACCTTTCTGATAAAATTTTTACTCGTGAAAACGCATCCAGAAGTAAAAGTATTTGGTGAAAATTTTAGCCAAATTGAGAAACAATTGAGAAAACTCATTCTTCATATTTTGGCTTATTTTGGACTTACAATTGTTTTCGAAAACAAATGTAATTAGTAAAATGTTTCATGAACCTCTCTTCGATTAAAGTTAATTATAATTGACTGTAAGCAAATTAAAAAAAAGAAAGTTAAATGATTCTTTAAAAGATAGTCAACTCGTTTATCATTAAAGTTTCTTTAATATTATAAGCTTTACATGAATAAAACTATGTGCAACTATTAAATCGAAGCAGAAGTTTCTCCCTGTCATTGGACAAGAAAAAGTAAAGCAGTCTCTGTTCTTACATTTAATCGCGCAGTGAATTTTGCGGTCACCACTCGAGCTGCTATGTCTGTTCTTAATTAGGAAACCAATTTTTCAGCTGTAATCCAAGGACGCTCTTTGTTTAATTTCTTGGAAAGTGCTTTGAGTGAACTTTAACTTTGTGTAAACGCATCACGCCAGGCCAATATCAGACTTTACCTTGTTGTGCAACAAAAAAAATATTAAAACGTTCCAGGAATGCCCACTTGGATGAAGAGCGAAGCACCAAATCAAATTCAGAACCGTCCCGATTCATAATCTCCTTTTGTTGGGTAAATCACAATGCGAAGCATTCGAAGTATGCAACGATCCTCTGGGATGCACTAAACAGACTGAAGTCACCGAGGACGACAGCGTTGTTACATTTCAGATACACACGTATATGTTGGATATGGCTATGCAGTGAACAAAAGATAAAAATATATAAAGTAGGTGATATTAAATGTTCTTTGATTGTTATTATACAAACGTAATTCAGTTTTACTCTCCTACGTACAATATTTTATATCTAATTACTTTATCTTCCAGTCATCAATCGTCTAGTCCGATCCTACCAATCCTATTTTTTCATGATTTTTCATTTACTAGTTTTGGAAGAAGGAATAAGACATGCCCTTTTAGCACATCTCGGTTTACGAGGGTATGCTATTTAAAATGTGGAAAAAAAATGTTTGGTACATTATAACTAGCTCTATCTGATATCCTACAAGAGGTTTAAATGTTAAGAAAATGTCAAGTACATTATTTGCACCATTAAAATTGCGATATACATATTTGTAAAATTTTAGCAAACTACGAAATTTAACAGGACCTAATACTATACCAAATATAAAGTTTCTACCTCAAACAGTTTCTGAGAAAATCAGCTATAATAGAAAGATAAACAGATACGTGATCGTGATAGAATCCCATATTTCCTCCCTTTAGGTTCCTGAAACAAGCTGTACTTCGACTGATATTTCCGGCCAGATTCGTTATAAATTTGTAGCTGTAATTTTGCCGCTGTAACAATATAAGATATATTTTTATATAAGATATATATTATTTTTATTTTTTGCGGAGCCGGCTGAAAAAAAAAACCAACATTATAAGGCCCCGCCTAGCGCTATCAGTCTACTCGTACTTCCGAGCCGCATCGCTCGCCCCTTAACCCTAACATCCGAGAATTATTTATTATAATCCATTTGACATAATGTCATTTTTTTATCGCCGAAAAGTACTTCAATAATCCAAATGGCTCGCTTAGTATTCTAATGATATTATCGGGGAACGCGCGCGATCGCACTCACTTCTGTGTAGATGCACATTTTCCAATTAAGTGAGCCTCATTATTTTTACCAACAACGAACCATTCGTACATATATGCACTGAATGCCCATAAAAATTACATCTTTTTGAGACGAAATATGTTAATAAGTCTTTTGATTTTTAGGCAAGATAATTTAATATTATAAAAAGGTTTCATTTCTTTACAAAGGAAAATACTTGAATTAAAGAAATTTTTAATTTGATTCGAAGAAAAACGAAAATAAAATGAAAAACTGTGAATTTTGAGTCCATTTGGCGTTAATTTTGTAGAAATTCAATATAATTTAATTTTTACACAACTAAATGAAACTACGTTATGTAATGTTATTTCTACTATATTTAAATTTTTACCACGACCTAGGTATCGTTGTATGACAACATCACCAGATGGGCTATTTAAAAAATCTTTACAAATTTTCCACCCGAATATGTTGTCATACAATGAGACCTAGGTCGTGGTAAAGAATTTAAATAAAGTTCAAATAATACTACAACATGTAGTTTCATTTAGTTGTAAAAATTAAACTGTGAACATTTAATAAATTATTATGAAAAATTAAGAAAAAAATGTTTAAAAAAAATTAATTCAATCGTTTTTATTTTTATTAATTTTTTAATTGCTTGTTCCCTTAAGGAATAAAAATCCCCAAAACGCCATGTATAAGAACTCATTAATCTGATAGTTGGGATTAACGAAGTAAGAATTTAAATATCACATAGAAATAATATATCTCTTTCTTTCTCAAACAATTCTTCAATATTTCTTTCTTTCTTTTACTTTTTGATACACACAATTTCAAATTATCGCCAACTTGTAAGAACAATAGACAAATTCAAACAAGTTACATCAATATATTACCAAGAAATTTGATTTTTAAAACTTAAATTTGTTTTTTATTACCTTTATTACAAATAACCAATTTTCATAAGTTTTAGTGCTATCCTCTTAATGATTAGAGCAATTAGTAGAAAACACTTATAAAGATATCCTTGACTTGGGTAAAAATTTATTAATTTTACGTACCTAGTTGCTTATAACTAAATTAGAAAATTGTTGTAAGATTTCGAGTCATTTATGTACAAGACTTCCTTATATTAACGGATCGTCTACTTATATGGTTCATATTTCAAGGTCGTTTAGGACTTTCGCTTTAGGCATTTGGAGATTTTGCTGAAGTTTAATATAAAAAGACACATAATTTATCAGAATTAAAATTGAAATTATTAAATGACTGAATTCGTCATTCGTTTTCTTTATTAGCATGCCAATGTTCTCAATTTCGGAGAAAATAAACACTTTTATAACATTTTTGAATCTTCGTACACACAAACACACACATATATATATATATATATATATATATATATATATATACTTTCGTCCTGATAAACACTACTGCAAGGTCGCATCCCAGCATTTGATATCTAGTTATAATTACCTCACATAATTGGTAAACAATCTATGTCGAGGTCAATTTAGGTAGAACAAGTGATAAGTATTAATAAATTGAACTGACAAATTAAGGCCTATTATATCAGAATATTTACTTTGGAATTGATCATATTTTTGCGAAAAAGTTGTTTCATCTACAGTAAATAAAAATGATGGTATTTGAAAATTAAATATTTGATAGACTGCACTCATACTAGTAAAACGTGTAGCTCAATTAAATTGAGCTGTTGTTGTGTCTAGTACATTATTAAAAATAGTAATTTTAAATATTTCTTCCCTGTTTCGAGATCGGTGGTCAGAAGCTAGTTCATCAAAATGTTTTTTTAACTTTCTACTTTTGCCGCTTTTCGTAAAAATTGGGATCTATGTCATATTTTTTTCCAATTTCACTTGCTTTGCACTTGAATGATTCGAAGCCATTTCCATAAAATGTCAATATTGTTGTAACATTTGCTAAAACTCTACTTGTCTCATCTAAGTCGATATCGCGTTTTCGTAAAATTTTGGATACCTAATTGATGTCATTCAATATTTGGTGCATGAATTCAAAAAGCAATGCGAACTCGAAATTTAGCATTTTTGTTTTATGTGAATTCAACAGAGGATTCCATATGCTATTCTCGAAAAAATTATGTAAGTCTTGTATCGTTGCGAAGAAATCTGTATTTCACACATAACTGCTAACGGCATCATTTATGCGTTTTTGTACACCATTATGAACACAACTCATCACACTGGCTCCGTGATAACCTTGACCCATATACTTTTTAAATCAATATTTTTGTCAATAAATAGTGCCTAAATCTGCTGTGCCATGTTTGATGGCTGCATAAAAGCCTTAAAATACTTCTCTTACTTCTACATCGACTGGTTGTCCATTTTCCGATCTGGTCATTACTGCATATCTCAGAACAATGCTTAGGTGATGTACCTTTTATATATCCTATGTAGTGTCCATTATCATGGCAAAAAACTGTGATGCTCTAATTTATTCTGGCAGATTATTTTCAAATTCGCTCTCTAAGCACTCAATCATTTCATTTTGAATTATTGAACTCAGATACCTAGTAGGTCCTAAAAAGGAAAAGTTGTGATTTTAATAATATTTTCCAATATAAACAATTAAAAGAAATAAAAAAAAATAAAACGCTAATAAAATTTCTTAACAGTGAAAATGACCTTATTACCTTTGGGCACATCCAAAACATGCTGCAAAATGTGGTATAGCCACATGGTATGGGCAATAAGCTCTACGACGGACAGAAAATTGCCATGGTATCCTTCCTCATGACTTAAGTTTTATCAATGCCCTCTGAAATCTATTAAACTTTTTGCTAGGGTAAGTATGATATTGAATAACCTTGTAAGAACCATTTCCCAAAATGACGCTTCATTTTCAACTTCCCTGTCGATAGCATCATTCTTTGTCCAAAGCACATGCTTCCGTATGTATCGAGAAACTGTATTCTTTAATTCTTTCTGATAAGTGCTGCCAGTCCCGATTGCCTGTACATCATACATTATTGCTTTGCGAAGCAAACAACCAGCAAAGTTGACAATGACATCTAAAATTTTGGAATAATACAGCCAAAAACGATTAACTGGTCCATACTCAGAAATTTAAACATAGTACGATGATGAAAAACACCTGTTTTTCTAATGCGAATCTTTCGGAAATGGTCCTGAAGGCTGTGGCTGACATTTTCTTTATCACTCAATGTCTTGTCAATTGTTTATTGACATTTTCTAAAAGTGTGGACGTCGATGAGTCCTTCACTGTTTCGTATACCATGCAGATATTGTCATCGACATAATCGGTGAGGTCATTATGGCCGGCGGTATTTTTAACTGCAATTATTGTCGGATTTTTTTCAATAGGCTTCTTAACAGATACCATATTATCTGAGTCACTATCAATAGAAATGTTTGGGCTGGAAGTACTTGTAGAAGGCTGATTAAAAATGTAAATTTTAGCCAATTTTTGTTCACTCTCTTCTTTTTCCTGGCATTGTTTTCGTTAAAACACACCATTGGGTTTCTTGTTTTTACCCATGATTTAAGTTTCCTTCAACATAAACTTTGTAAACTAAACCAACAATCCTAATTCTTGTGCTCTCCCGACTTCTCCCGCACTGCACTAACATTATTTAAGGAGAAACGTCATTTGAGTAATGCTGAATACCAAAAAATGTGGGGAATCCCTTGCAAATATGACGCCTGTCATCACGATGCAACTAGAGATATGAACCAACCAGTCATACGAATCTAACTAGTATAAACTATGTATCGATACATCTTTCCCTAAGTGAATTGAGCCCTAATCAACTTAATAGCATTATGGTTGATTGTATATTTATGTAAATTCTTTGGGTATGTCTCGATAATTTTGCTAGTTATTAGAGCACAGGCGCTACTTAATGCTAGGGAACTTAATATTACATACATCAAACAAGTATTATTTCATAATGAAAACATAATGTATAACTGTTTACGTTCCTAAAATAAATAAAATAAAATAAATTAATGGTGCGACATCGGCAGTGTCATATCCGTCCTTGTTTGTATTTACTATTTCTATCATCGTATAACCTTTTCGAACATATCCTTTCGACTTACCCGAAGCTATCAATGGAGAACAAAGTGCCTCATGAGCTTAGAAGCCCCGGAGCACAGCCCTGTCTAGCTGTACGGTAGCTTTACCACTATATATATATATGTATATATATATATATAGATATGATACCCTTATCGGTTTCGAAGCTTTTGCTTAAAATAATTTGTGCGATATGGAAAGCTACGGAATCTAATTTATTGTAACTATTAAATCGAAGAAATTCTTAATTCTTTCAATCTCTCTCATCGAATATCTCTTTGAGATAAAATATTTCAACGGAGTCTGTATTTTTCTCTGTCCCTTTTAAGTTAAAAACAATTGTTTACTAATAGGCTTATTACTATTTCGTAATGTCATATGTTAATTTGATATTTGGCTTATTACTATTTCGAAATCCATAATGCTATATATTAATTTGTATATTAAAAACAATCGTATTTAAATAGGTGCACTTGCGTAAGTAAAAAAAGATGTTAACCCTGACAAAGCTCAAATAAACATACCAAATGCCATCGAAGAAAAGCCGATATTTTTTTGGCGATGATAAAAACATTATTATTAAAAATAAATCCAAAAATGTTCCCAGACATCGGCGAAAATATTTTCCCAGATATATTTTACATGATAGATCGATTATTTTAAGTACACACATTCCTTTAAATCAATGAAAAAAATATTACGATATCTAATATTCGAATAAGGTATTTCAATAGGTAGAACGTACCAGTTCATTTTATCAAAAGTCATTAAGAATAAATGCATTAAGACACAACTTGAGATATTATTTTGATTTTGAGATCTTTTATCTAAATTTTGACTAAAACTCTTAAATATAGTATCAAATGATTGAGCTGTAAATAAAATTAGATTTGTTACATTGATATGGACTCGTGATTACAAATACCACTTGCAACTGCCTTCAGACTGGCTCGATGTCGTTGTTCATGTCCTTTCTTCATCAGAACTTGGTTTTATATCATGATTTCTGATGATTATTTTAGCTCAATATAATTGTTATAAGTAGCTCGTAATCCACTGTTCCATTCATTTAAGCTCGTTAAATAAGCATGTTAACATTGTAAAATCAATTTCCGTATCACGCTAAATTCCTGAATAATCTCCTGATTGTTTACTCAATATTAAAATATTTATTTTTATGATGTACCTAATTACATTACACTACATAATATATAAAACAAACCACACTGCGTTTAGTGCAATAAAATATAATACCTGTGAGTAAACAATTTAACCGTCGAGGAAAACAAGCTGCTACCTAGATTTGTCATACGTTTGTCGTATTTTTAATATCATTAATTTCATTCTCTCGCGTTAAGCAGACACTGTCATATAAAAATATCAACACGATAAGGTGTTCGCCCTCGCCCGAAGCTATCAATCTCCCCGCGAGCGAGCGTTTAACTCCGGGTTGCATCGCTCGTCTCTTAACCTAATCAGCCGAGAATCATTTATTATAATCCATTTGACATCTTGCCATTATTTTCATCCCCTAAAAATATGATTACAACCTGAAGGCTTCACTTGTTAGCCTGTCGATATTGTTGATAAACGCGCAGGCTTTTGTTTATATTCATGGAATACCGTTGAATTGCATTTACATTGTTTATTCAAAAATTCAAAGAACTAATGTAAAGTTTTAATTAAATTTTATTCGATGTTTTGAAAACCGCAGGAATTTGAAATAATTATGATGAAAACTCATACTTTTGAGGCCATTATTATTGTGAGGTGATACATAAAGAGTGAACATTTATATTTAATTTTATGTGGTGAACAATCAACTGAAATAGGTATAGTAAGGTCGTATCAAAAATTGGTATATATTGAGAATATAAAAAATTACAGGGCTGTGCATAAAATTCCAGCATCTAAGCCAGGAAGGACCAGATTCTGTACAGCATCAAGAAAAAGGCGGTTGAATGTCTTATTACTTGGTAACTATATATTTTGGTGTAACATAGATTGAATAGAATAAATTGCCTCTTCAAACTGCATTCAGTATTAACGAGTTTGCAAAACGATATATTTTGTCATCCATTATAAGTTTGTGAGAATTTATTTCTTTAGATGCTTTTCTACGGATTAGATTTTGAAATCCAAAATGCCCTAAAAGTCAATGACAAGAAATAAAAAATGATTCTGCGTGTTTCGACCCTGATGTGAGCTATCTGATGTGATGTATTGTATCCCTGATATAACTACGTGAACTTTAATGCTATGGAATAAGTAAGTAAAGCAGTTTTGGTGAACCGTGCGAGGTTCAACTGATTCTGGTAATAAATTCTAAATTCTTGTATGGAGGAGCAGGGAAATTGATCATCACATGCGATAAAATGACAAAGGCAAATAAATTTTTCGGCTCATTTATAACCTGGAATTTCATCCTACCTGATCAGAAAATAATTTTATCCGTGGTGACAAGTCAAATGTTGTTGCTGCTAGTGATAAATTTCGGAAAATTATAGCTTTAAATTTTGAAGATGACGACCAAGAAGGTCTGAACTATTTCATATATTGAGTGGTATTGGCGCCTAATACCACAATTTACTTTCAAACATATAATTTGAAAAAAAAACTAGTTGATGCTCACAGGACGCCTTCAGCAATTTGGTAATAAGAAACAATACTGTTATGACGATTTGGCTTGAATTTGGAAATTTTAATCACGCTATAGGAGATAATCAATTTAGAAAGTGCAGGCGAAAATTTGCGATAAAAGTGATGCAACTGGAATAGAGATAGCGCAACGTGCTATAACGTTATTGACCTCATTAATAACTTGAATCTGGTGCAGTATATTGTGAGACAAAGCGGTCAAACGTGAGTGAAACTAGCATACAGGAGATTCTGAACTTTATTGCATTCATTTATTAATTGTACATATTTGTTAGAATATTTACTGAAATATTTATTGAATGGCAACTCCTAATAAGTAGAAACTTATTTATTTATCCATATATATATATTATATACACTCCAAATGGGTGTTGAAATATACTTGTTGTAATTTTATATGATCGCTTCAGAGAACATGTCGTATTATTTATAAAATAAGAAGGCGCGGAATAAATTTTGGGGAAAATACGCCATAATGGTATGAATTAATAATAAAATATATCCATTTTTCGCCCATAATATATTAATAAATATACCTTTTTATCTTAACGTACTTTACGTAATTTCTATATAATTTATAACCAGAAAGGGTCAGAAATTATAGTCATTAAAAATTTGAAATGTAATAAATATACTGGCTCATAACAGATTACATGTACACGGAACCGTAGTTTTCCATGTTATTTAACTTAAGGCATATCAAATTGTAAAAAAAAAGATTTTCTTAGTAGAGAATCTTATACTATTAAGAAAATGTATTAGTTACTCTATGGTTAAAATAACCGAGAAACAAACTACGTTTATTTAATTCCAATTTTGGAAATAAAATATATATTGTATAATACAAACTCTAATCGCATTGTTCGTCTATAATAAAGCCTTATGTAGTTAAATGTAGCTAACATCTTTTCCCGAATACCTTATTTTTCTTAAAACTTGTCGACTTTAATACTGTGCTTATTTGATAAGCACCGGAAGTATAATATGTGTTATCAACTTCTGCCTACGATTATAGCGTGAACTATATTGATGTAACCTATGTCCAGGCTTTATCCCTTTTCCCATTATTTCAAAATCCGTTCGCGTTCAGTAACAAACTAACAAAGTTTCAGAGGGGGGAAACTTTGTATGCTGTCCATTGGCATCAATTTGAGAATTTGGAATGCACGGTATGATTCAAAACATGCTAAAATAAAATTTAACGAATTTCCCTTACTGACAATTCTAATAGTACTAAGTTATCAAGTAGTACCATGTTATACCTCACAAAAATTAACAGATAAAAGGGGTAATACGTCAAAATATATTATACGTCAACGCAGGCTGTAATCTATTTTCATTCCAAATCTTATGTAGATCCGTTTAAAAGTTCCGTACTTACAGACTAACAAAACTCCATCCATCCACTAAATTTTTGCACATATTATTTGGTTTCGACTATGTAGATATGGGCTGTTCGAAATAGAAGCTATATCAGCCAAAGTTGGCGTATATTAACCATTATGATTTGACATCATTTATTTCATCTTCACACGTTAAGCGGACGCGCCGGCATAAAAACATTAACTTGATAAGGCGCTTGCCATTGCATGGAGCCATCAATCTCCACGCGACCGAGCGTTTACCTCCTAGCTGCCTCGCGCGTCTCTTAACCTAATCGCAAGGGAATTATTTATTATAATCCATTTGACATTTTGTCATTTTCGTTATCGTTAAAAAATATTACGTCAACTTGCTTGGCAGCTTAGTGTGACATTGTTAGCCAAAGAGCGGTATCGTTCTCTTTTCATAACTGCATAATTTTCAAAATTTCATGCAGTCTCATTAATATATAATAACGCATAGCCGCATCAATTGCACATAAGAAATTTATAAATCATACACATTTCTAAAGCAGTAACATTTAAATTCATTACTAATCATTATCGTAAAAATATGCTTGTGTTTAAAAATATGCTTGTGTTTAAAAATAATGCTTGTGTTTAAATATATTGATTACTCCAAATAGGTTTGTTTGGCATCTACACACAGGGCAAAAGTCGATTCCGTCAATAAGTAGTGAACAAAATTTTGTGCAAATATAGACCAAAAATATTATATAACTTTAGTGAATAAAGTCGTCATGTGGTATTTTTATTAGCCTGAATTTTAATTAATGAAATATTTAACAATAACAGCAAGCACATTATAGATTATACATAGATCGCGGTTTTCGTGAAGAAAATATATAAAATGCGTGAAAATAAATAGTTCAATTACTAAATGAAACTAATAAAAGGCCTACTCTTAAATGGAAAAAAGCAACTTCGACTTTGCATTTTTCAATCGTACACAATAATATACACAGAAGACGGGCTAAATACAAATTCTACAATCATGTTAAAATTACTTAATTCAAATTTGTTCAGGTTACGTGAATGTCATTAAAAAGTTTGCTGAAAAGGGTTTTCATCCATATAAAGTACTTTTTGCCGAGTTGATTGCAAGTTTAGATTAAAGGTCAAGTCTAAGTTTGAGTAACAATTCTTCATCTTTTTTGTCTATTGATGGTTCCATTTGCGAACCTGAGTCTATAATTACGTATCTTAGTCCATAATACAGAATATTCTACCAAGCCTACATATAATTTGCTTACGAATTACCTGTTTAAAGTTAATTTAAATGTCTTATATCATCTATAAGTAATTAAAAAAGATTTTTGTCTACGCTTTAATATACATTTTTACTTTTTATATATCTGTATTACATTTAGTAAGAAAATATTATTCGACTTTCCAATTAATTATATTATGATATATATTGAATATTGATAACTAAGAAAATTCCTTTTTTTCAATATACTTTTAGCAAATTAAATATAGATCGAAGTTCAATGTTTTCTTTCAATTACCCCAAATTTTGACCATAACTAGTTACCAAATAGTTGTTTGGAGAATAAGAACAAATTATTTACGTAGTACTGACAAGTCTAACAAGCTAGTTTCTACCATAAACACGCCATCAGGAGGTTTTGACAAGTTTAGTGTAGGTTTGTTGTACATGTATGTAGATATATATATATATATATATATATATATATATATATATATATATATATATATATATATATATATATATATATATAGTTTATTCAGACGTGTTCTAAGTGATAACCGTCTAGGCTTTTGCATCTTCTTAAATATTATTAATTTGATTCGTTACTGTATTTCTACTTTTTATTAAAAGGGCGAACATGATAACAAGTATATTACAGTACAACATCGATTCTATTTCGTATTATATTTATTTTTTATATTTATATTTGTCGAAATACGAGGAATAAATGAAAATTTGAAGTTTAGAATATTATTACTTAGATTAGCATTGCAAATGTATAGTTGATAAATAATTATTTCAATTAATTTTGAACGATCTGAACAAAAAATTTGTACATTATCTTGTTTTTCATGTAATGGACGGGGCAAAACATCACATTTTCTTTAATAAAATTTTAAATTTTAATAAAAAAATCAAATAAAATCAAATGGCCAACCATACCGATAGTATCACTATTCGTTAATATTTAACGACTTAATGTTAACTAATTAGTCATATTTAAATGCTTATGCGTGGTGCCAAATTTTCAGAGATCAAACAAATATTTTCTGACCGCGATCTTGGCGGTGCTCGCAGGAGTGATATGTATTAATATACATAAACTGGTAAGGAATAATTTTAGAATGTCAGTTCAGACTAAAGATTGTTCTCTCATTCCCCAAGTGAACACTAGTTGACATCAAACTCTTTAGTTACATTATTTATTTTTAATCTTCAACTTCTGAGATAACAATCTGAAAAAACAAAATGCTATATTATTCTTTCCAATATACCACATTTTTTTCTCTTAGTAACATGAAAATTACTTTAAATATTAACAGAAAGGAACTCTGATCTGAGCCTGCATCCTGCAATACATCTGTTTGATCTGATCCTGCAATACGTCTAAAAAAGGGTTCGAAAAGTATTACACTTTTTAAAATAATTGGTAAGTCACGTAACTGATGTTCCCCTAGTTGACGCATCTATCACATGTATTTCATAATTTGTAACCGACTCCCTGAAAAGGGAAAATGTTTAATTTGTTCCGTGTTGTGTTTTATACACGAATATCGAGAAGTTGTATAAAATTCATCGTCAGAAAAAAGTAAAGAGCATTTACATGGCATTAATATAAGGTTACTGATCATTAAGTTGAAAACAGAGGTTGCTACCCTGATTCGGTCCGGAGATCCGTTGTTACTGGTCTCGTTAAATTTATCAAACTGAACGATCTGAATAGTAAATTAAAATATTTGACGGAAAATAAACTGAATGAGAAAACTACTCTTACCGTCAATTTAATAAAGAAAACCTACACAGAGTAGGAAGTTTTTTAAAATAAATTATATAAATTTATTATGTTATCTTTGTCTATCTCCGTAGACACATAGTCAACTAACGATACAAGATTCATAACAGTGAACAGCCTGAGAGTTTGTTATATTATACCAAGGAACCTCTTTTCTGAATAAATATATTTATTCATGAATTAAATAGAAACAATATCAGCCAATAAAGTATCTTGCCATTCATATCATTGGCAGGAAAAAAGAATAATTGTTCAAATGAGAGAAAGGCTAAACTTTAAATTTAACCGTAAGATTGAATTTTAACTCGATGAGTATAGGCGTAATAGAAAATCCAGCCAAGTGCAACTCCAGACTCGCACACGAAGCGTTCCGTAGCACCGACCAATATTAAATTTATAAGTTTGTATTTCTCAAAGATACTATGAAAAACAAAGTTATTGCTGCGGTCGGTACCAAAAATATGCCCTATATCAAAAAACTACACAACATATTTAATTCAAAGCAATTTTCATTAAAAGTTTATTTTAAGTCCTACTACTTTCTTTTTTTCGGAATTTTACACACATTAGGTGAAAAACTAAAGAGGGGGAGACATTTTTTAAGACTAGAAGCACATATCTAACCAACTATTGACTTGAAAAAAAGTTATAGTATAACATCTACATCATTTTTAAGACTTACCTTTTTTATTTTTAAGACTACCCTCATCTAACGAGACCCCAGATGTCTACGTGCACTGGATTTTTTCATCCCCATTAATATTATTTATGGGGATTTAATTGCCTTTAATATTATTTATTTTTTCACAAATCCACTATTTCCTTGCATAGCAGTTCATAGAAGACATCTACGACCACTATATCTTCTATACCGTACTAATAGTCTTCGAGTAAAATGACTGTCACATGCGGACAGGGCGAAATTATAAGGGTTACGTTGTTACCATTTTGGCTACGAAACTATAAAAAAGATTTTAAAGTAGGACATCATTAGTCATGCATAAGTTTAATTGAAGTGACATAATTTGTTTGCCAAATCTCAATAAGTCCTAACGTTTACTAAAATTTATAGGCTTTTATTAAATATAACTATGCGTAGCTATGAAATATATACTTTCTTCTTTCTATTGGGTAGGAGACGGTTGGGTTTTTTCATTTCCGTCTATTTATTTCCTCTTTATTAACTAATACCATTTTTAAAACATTTGAGTCTTTAACCCGATTATAAAACTGATATTTTAGTCATCCATTGGGCTACTGCATCTACTTCTAACTAGAAGGCTAACTTTTAGCCGCCATCTAAAAATGTATTTGAGAGACAAAGCTATATATTAAAAAAATACATTTTAAAAATATTAAAATAAACTAAGTTCAAATATCGATACAGACAGTTCATGCGTACTAATTTTTCTACGATGCATACTTTCAAATTTTCATTTATTAAATCATAGAAAAAATGGTTGTGTTAAAAATAGTTCGTAATATAGAATAAAAAGAATTTCCTTTACTATATTCTGACTCACAGCTAGAGAAAGAATTCACTCCATTAGCCAGCTGTCTAACACGAGACGAGAACACACATTGAAACAACGTAGCAGATGGTGGGTACATATCTACTTTCATGACTTTTTCCACTACAATCCAAAAGCTTACCGGAGCACTCGTTCGAAAGAAAGAGCCAACCACCAAATGGAGCACGTTGACCATTTCTGTAGACAACTCTGCTATATGGCTTACATCGCAATGGAGCCTGAAACATTCGAAATAGTTCACGATCGACTGGAATGCACTAGGCGGAATGAAATGCCGAGGACGACGATGTTGATTCAAATATGTGCACACGTGTCCTATATGGCTGTATACTGAGCGCTATTAAAATATATAAAAATATGACGTATGGAATAGCAAAAATACTTAGAGAGCTCTAGAAAAGAAAATATAAATAATAATTATATTTTCTCTCTTAGCATCAAACATTTTGTTAAGTATTTATTATGTAATAATATTGATACAATAATATTGGTACTATTTCAAATATTGGGTTGACTTAATAATAAACCCTTCACCTCAGATCATCAGAGTTAGTTCATGTGATAGTTAAACTTAATATTCTACTTCTCCCCCAAAGCATGTTTCTTGATTACGTTATGACAGTATGATAGTACCTCAAGCTGGTGACTTAAATTTTACCTGGGATTTGATAAACAAGGCTTTAAATTTTTATGAAAATTTATTTAACAAAGGATGTCGCCATGGATAAGAATTGAATGAAATGGTTCTTTTTACGTATTTAACGACCATAAGAATTGCACTTAATATGTATAATGGTGCCAGGATATTTGAGCAACTCAGAATAATAAATATATCATTCCCGAATTGAGAGCATCATCCACAATGTGTAAACTAGAAAAATTAAGCGTAGAACTTTGTAGAACTTTCCAGTCATTTGCGAAGTTTAATCTGCTACGAAACGAGCAACGCTGTAGAATATTTTAATGCTTATGTTGCCAATTTTTTTTTGGAGAAGCGCATTAATTTTACTGAAAAACTTTCTTATCGGGCGCTGTGCAGGAGCAATGATAATTTTATTATGCGACCACTTTATTCCATTGTTCATGAAGCTATTTTTGGTTAAACTGCTAATAGGATAATTACGCGCGTGGAATCCAAGCGGTACTTAATATTTTCATATGCAATCACGAATGAGAAATATCCAGATAATATTGATTATGATGATAATTGCCAAGAAACTTTACATTTTTTCGAGAAATGTAAATCTGAATTCGTAAATTAATTGGCTCTCTTAATAACAGAATGATATAACTTGGAAAGGAATACCATTTCCAAAAGTTGCGAATGATAGTTCAAAGTGGCTCGGAATTCGGAATGCACTTCTCACTGCGTTATAGTTTGATAGGATATGCAAGTAAAAATGAAAGATTCATTTGAATCTTTTATTAAATTGATTTTATACAGACCTTATACAATCTACCATTTATCAAAGAAAGTAAAGAAGATGAACTGACTGCAATAATCCAGCTTTGCATCCAGGAAGATATAACTATTGAGAAATACAGTTTCCTTTATTGATTAGTAATATCATTTTCTGAGGGCATTCCTAATGTCAAATACGCATATTACATAATATAAATAAAATGTCCTTTTTATCCTGTTAAAACGAACAAAGAAAAAACAATTCAAGACAAAAAATATTAATGGGCAACTGATCGTCAAACAAATCCTTTCTTCTGTTAACTGGTACAGGGTCAGGTGAACATTGAAAACCGAGACCATTGCATGCTAGCCATTTAGACTAGCAGGAAGTCACAGTTGAAAATCTAAACGATTCAATGGGATATACAATTTTGGGATAATAATATGAAATCGAAAGTAGCTTAATTGAATAATGATGGTTTACTTTCGAAATTGGTGAATCCGTGGCATTCGAGATCAATTAATATTAGCGATTTATATTTTAGAATGCTGCCTCATGAGCATTGAAAATAAAAATAAGATTTGAAGGGTATGATTAAAGAGACGATAAGTCTAAAGCAAAGTAAGTCTTAATGAAACGTATATAATTAAACTATATGGTTTTATTGACGAGTGTTTTTTATGAATGTTGTCTTAAAATATATGATATACCCATGATAACGCGTCCATGTTCCTCACTTAATTGTTTTTAATTGTAATTAAACTGTTAAACCAAATCAAGAAAGTTTACAGGGAAATTTTTACATCCAGAAATACTTAAAATGACTTAGGGTTAGGTTTTAACACATATTAATTACAAATCGACCTGGACTTCACTACTTTGCTTCCACACACCGCTTTTTTTGGTATTGTTTATAATGTTATTTGGAATGAAAGCATGAAAATAATATACCAAGTTGGGAATTGTATGAAGTTTGAAAGAAAAATGTTATATTGACGTAATTACAATATCATACTTATTTCAGCATAATTATTACAGGTGCTTATAATTTTTTACAAATTCACACATACACGAAAACATTTGGAAACACGTTTATGAATAAACAAATTAAAACTAATGTAAATTAAATTCAGATTGTGAATTTTCAGAGAATTATTTAAGCTTTTTGTTGTTGTGTAATTTTCAGGGAATATATTTTTAATGAGTAGAAGTGTAAAAAAATATTTATATTATTATTTTTTTGAAGTAACTTATTTTATAAATTGATTAAAATTCAAAATAAGTGACAATGATTGATTACATTTGGTTCTATGTTTGGGAGTAAACGCCTTAAATCCGTTAATATGGAAGATGAAAAAACAGCGGCGGAGCCTTAAATTAACAACAAATTCATCTATATTATATCCGTCTAAGATACGAATTAAATGAGTGGGACTTACTCACTTTTGGTGGCTAATCGGGAATATCCAACATACTAATAATAATAAACTGCATCTTTTCCACAAACGATGACGAGTTTTCCACGTAAAATTATAAATGAAAAAATATTTTATCACGAAATATTAAGATTTCGTTTTTGATATAAAGATCAAAATCGTTTATGCTCCATCGCAAACACTCAAGTTATATTTAACTCCATTTATTTGCCATTTTTTTTTATGCCAGAAAGGACTTAGAGGTTAACCAAAAATATTGAATAAGGTAAGAACAAAAGACAAATGATTTTAAAATATAAAACACACACTAACGCACATAACAAGGAGAACTACAAGGCAAGTTTAATTAAAAGAATGCTGTATAATATTGCACAGTGAATTATCTCCAACATCACAAACGATAAAAATATGATATTTGTTTGCGGTCTAGGCAGGTTAAATAAACCAGTTACTTCGTTCTATCATCTAATGCCTAAAAGTATTAAGCGCCACAAAACTCAAAACCGAAGGGTTGTAAATTAAATGATTTCCGACCATTTCCACCATAAATTTGGAAGTGAGTAAATAAGAATACAATTATACGATTTTGTAACAAATATCTTCTTACGGTAACAGGATAACTGCATTTGTTTCAAGACGATTATGAACTAGAGAGTTAAATGAAGTTACAATAGTAGTCAGTGCCATGGATGTAGGAATGCTATATGATAAATAGTCTGACAAGTTTTCATGACACGATTGTGGAATGTGCTCTGATCATCCATAATCATGCCGACATCACGCGCAGGCAATGCTAGTCAAACATAACTCAGAACTGTGCACAAAGAGACCGTGCAAGATGACGCACTATCGAGTATGTCCTTTTCCTGCATTTTCTCGTATTGAAGTGAAGCTTATTACGCAAACCCCACTGTAATTCTGTCAATAGTGTGTTGAATCACGTTACTATATGTTAAAACTCGAGAGGAGTTTCAAATCGTTCGCAAGCAGAGAGCAACAAGTATTTGTTGCGATAAGAAAAAAATGGGAGTTAAATGAATACATTTACTGACTATAAACTGAATAAAGTGAGGCTGGGATATGCAATTTCTATACTAAACCAGCCATTTATTAGGCTGTACGAACAAATTTAAACTGCAAATTTTGCTAGAATATTATTCTCAACTCGGTCAAACGCCTCTTTAAAAATAATAATAATGCACGAGGATTTGTGGATATCGACCCAATTCCTTAGCCATATAAACTATAAAGTCAATAATTTAGATGAGATCAATAACAATGAAACGATTAGAGCACAAATCCTGCTGGCAATTTGTGAGCTGAGGCTGGAATTGTTAATAATGAACGATCAAATTTTAACGGCAGAGTTTACTAGAATAGAGGATCCACAATTAAATGAAACTACGTGATATAGTATTATTTCTACTTTCTTTAATTTCTTTACCACGACCTAGGTTTCGTTGTATTACAACATCTTCAGGTGGGATATTAGCAAAGATCCACCTGAAGAAGTTGTAATACAACGAAACCTAGGTCGTGGTAAAGAAATTAAAGAAAGTAGAAATAATACTACATCACGTAGTTTCATTTAATTGTGAATAATGAATTTCTACAAAATTAACGCCAAATATATTCAATATTAGAATAGAGGATATTCTAAACTTTTATAACTTTACCGAGAGAATATTATTCTAAACTTGATCAAATGCCTCTTTAAAAATAATAACAGTTCACGAGGATTTGTGGATGTCGACCCAGTTCCTTAGCAACTTAATCTAAAAAGTCAATGATTTAGATGAGTTCAATAACGGTCAAACAATTAGAGCACAAGTCCTGCTGGTAATTTGAGATCAAGAAATTGAATCAGAGATTAAATCATTTTATTATTAACCCGGTGTGTAGTATAGATAAAGGGAAATTGAAAATGAATTTGATAACAATTTTTAAACGTTATATTTTGGAATTTAAAACAGTTTAGAAACCAGTGATTATAGGTTAAAGTTTAAATATTTGATTCAGTTTTACGGCTATTGAATAATTTTCACTACTCAACTTTATATTTGAAATATGAGAAAATGATCAAAAAATCTTGAGAAAATTATTAAACTAATGATGTCGGTACCCGAATGAATTTAATCAGTGGAAAAATTAATAATAATTAAGTCAGCTGGCCGGTATGAATAAAACGCAAGTAATATAATGTGAAAATAAGTAAATGAAATGTATTTTATTTTGAAAGGTAATAATAAAAATCTCATTGTAAAAAAATGTTATTATTGTGTACAACATGTTTTACTGCTAAATTTTAAAAACACTAAACTTAAAAACAGCTTTAACACCTTAATATATAGAGAGATATGTAATATATAGAGAAATAAAAAATTAAAAAATTGTATTAAAAAATTAATTCATGAAGTATTAAATGAGATATAGAGACTTAAACATGTAGAAATTTAAATAAAATTCCAAAAAAATATGTTGCATTAAAAATATAACAACATATTTTGTAATTATCTAAACACACGTACATATGTTAATCTAGTTTATACACAATATTTAGGCGAACGTATGCAAATTTTATACAGATGCTGCCACTGCTTTTATATTATAACTGGTTTATGTAACTAGACTCTGTGCGTTGGAAAACAGAGGTGGGGCAGATATTAATCCCGGGCCTCAGCGCATTTTCCCACGCTGGCTGTGTAGTATACCGCTGAAGATATTAAGGATTATGAGATGTCGGGTTCCATACCTGAACTAGTACCTGTAATAAAGTTTAGGGTAAAAAAGTTTTGTTTTTTTCTGTATTATTTTATTGTTTTACCAAAAATAATATTTTTTTAATGTTTTTAAAAAAGAGTAACGAAATTGTTTTTTTTTTTGTTTTATATTTACCAAGTAGCAAAAGCGGTTTAACTGTGACGAGTTCTTTTGAAAGTGCTTAAAGAAAAATATTATATCGTTTTTCAGAGTTGTCAATATTTCATTGGTGCCGCACTCGATAGATGACATAAAAAATTTACAACATTTCGACCTAACATTTTTTTCGTAAATATCAGCCTGAGTTAGAATTTAAATGGGCTCGAATACAAATTAGAATTTAAATGGGCTCGGCTACAAAAATAATGCTGCACTGAATGAGTGTATAGAATAACTCGAGGCAGTCACTTCCTCATCGCGCCCAAGAAATTGGTTTTCGCAGGCCTTAACATGGCAAATTTTGCACTAAGACTTGGGCCTGCATTCGTATAAAATTCAATTGACCCAGGGTCTGAAGATAATCGAATATAAGCAGCGTCGAACGTTCGCTGACTGAGCACGGGAGCAGTTTGAAATGGACTCCGATTTTAGACCGAAAATCATCTTCAGCAGCGAGGCTTATTTTTCGATGAATGGTTATGTTAACAAGCAAAATTGTAAGATTTGGAGAGGTAGCAATCCACATTAGGCCCATCAGTTGCAAGTACGTATAGAAAAGTCACCGTTTGCTGTGTATTTTGATCCAGCAAAATCATTGGCCGGTACTTCTTCCAAAATTAAGCTGTCACCGCAATAGCTATCACCGGTCAGAGGTACAGGTCATTGGTAACCTTTTTTGTGACCAGAATTGGAAGATATAGATCTCAATGGTATGTGGTTTCAACAGGGCGGTGCTCCGAGCTACACAACGCGTGCGATAACGAATCTTCTGCACGACAAATTCGTCGACAAGGTTATCTCGCGTTTCGGCTACGTCAGTCGACCGTTTAATTTTGTGGGGCTACGTTAAAATAAGAGATATTCAAATAATTTACATACGATTGATGCTTTAGAAGTCAACATAACTAATCTAATCAATGATATCGAGCCGGATTTATACGGTCGAGTCATCGAAAATTGGTCCTCTGGGAAACGCTCCGTTCGGCGAAGGCGCAGTGGCAATTTAGTCAGTATCATATTCCGTACATAATGTAATCAAATGCTGTTTCAAATACGTGAAATCTCATGCATAACTTGTTCTATTTAAACTTAAAGTTTGGACGCATTTTAGGTATGGGTAGGTATTGCACCTTTATGATGGCCACCCTAGTTGTAAGAGCTATGTCATCTAACAAGATACGTATAATACGTATTACAAGAATTGTTATCGAGGCTTTAAACTTTTTGCTTTTGCGGACTAACGGTAGGCTTTGTTAACGTACGCTTTAAATAATCCCACGAGACATTGATAAACATCGACCCGGAAGATACGCAGACTTGCATCACTGCCAACAGCGGCTAGTCTGAATGGTACTGATTCCCCGTAACGTATTATGCTTTTTGCAAAATACATGTACCATAAAAGAGAGAACACAAATCTTTCATTATTTTCGAAAGTATCAAAAATAAATGCATAAATTAGATACGATGCATAGATGCATAAAACCTAAATAGTTAATGTAGTATGTAAGGTGCATGGTGGACGAACTCATGCATATATATATATATATATATATATATATATATATATATATATATATATATATATATATATATATATATATATATATATATATATATATATATATATATATATATATATATATATAAATCAATATCGCTTGTCTTTGTTTCTACGAATTCTGGTGAATACTTTTACAAATTCCAGAATAAATAACTATGTATTTTCCACATTTTACAAAAAATCAACACTAGCTATAGTACGTTATGTACGTTTGACAAAATTAGATAATTATATAACCGGCAAAAAAAAATAACCATACAATATCATTTTCGAACTATAGACATTTTGTGAAAAATCAACGGTAAAATTATTACATTAATTTATTCATATAATATCATATATTTATCAAAAATTATTATATTAAACATTAAAATTATTACACAAAAATTGACCGACCGCAAAAATTATCACTCCTTGGCCATTTTTTTTGTTTATGTCTTAGAACACCATGCTCAACTTTTTCTATCAATATATCATTGCTGCCTCGGTCAAATGCCTTTTTAAAATCATAAGTTATTTCGGCTTGATGACTTCGATCCAATTCCTAAGTCACATAATCCAAAAAGTTAGTAAGATTAGTATCTAACGATGGAATGCTTTGAGCGGAAACTGTACTTGTAATCCGTCACCTGGAATTGAATCTACTAATAAATACTATAATGCAGAAAAGTTTCAAATACCTTAGGAAATGGAGATGAAAATGCTATAGCTCTATAGTTTTTTAAATCGGACGTTGAACCTGGCTTGATTTGTAGTCAATTGTCAACTTGAAAGACTGTGTTTGCATTTTAAGTAACGTATCTTCAAACTGAAAAACTGTGTTTGCATTTTAATTAGCGTATCTTCAAATTGAAAAACTAAAGAAAGTGTTTCAGATAAAAGACTCAGTATTGTTTTCTGATGTATTAGATATAAACTTTAAGTAAAATTTAGAAATTGGTATTACTGAATTGAATCACAGTAATTATATAGAAAACGTTCTAAAAAGTTTAAAAATGAAAAACTGTAAGCCAATGTTAACGCCTATAAAAAAGGATTTTTATATAAAAATACATAAAGATGATAATAACAATACAGATAAAGTTATTATGAAATTATGTAGACAAATTATAGGTTGTCTCATGTGTGCTCAATCCGGCACTTGGCCTGATTTGTGTTTTGCCAGATCGTAAGAAGGTAGAAAGATACTAATGAAATATTGTTAATTGCATCAAAAACAGACTTACATATATAAATGTTAGCCATACTCTAGAATATAAAAGAATTTATAAGTATGAAGATACAGTTCTAGAGAGATATTATGATGCTGGCTGAGAAGGTGATTACACGGACAAAAAGTTTACTACAGTGTACCAAGCGTCCTCGTTTTTAATTACTTACATAAACTGTTTCTTTAATCATCACGAAATTAACATTTTAAAAACTTATTTAAGTTTCTTTTGATGCTGAAAGGAACAAGTGTTTGTAAGTTCGTCCTTAACAGAAGCTGAATGCGTTGCAAAGAGTATGACAGCTAGAGAAAATTGTTGTCTGATTAAATTTTTAAAATAAATTGGTTTCCAAAATGATATGTCACTGTAACAATTTATTGCGGAAATTAGTCCGCCAAGTCAGCTGCAAGAAATAGTGCCGTTAGGCATTTGAAAGTTATAGATATAAGTTACAATTTCATAATAGATTTGTTTAAAGATAATAAGATATGCTTAAAATGTGTTAAGAGTAGTGAGCAACCAGCACGTATATATTTACAAAGGCCTTAAACTTAGAGTTAAGTACAAGGTTTTTATAAGATCGTGATGTAGGTAACGTAGAATCCAAATATCCTTTTAACAAATGTAAGATGATTGATGTAAGATGATGAAGTTTTTTCTTTTTTTGTTGAATTTAGATACGTATTTAAAAAAAATTTAAGGGGTGTCTTCAAAATATGGCAATGTAATTTTGTCACAACGCAAGTAACAATATTAGCTTCTAGTTGTTATCTCTTTCTATTAAATAAAAGTAGCATATTCTCGTTTTACAATAAAATAAATCGATTTTGCTTAAATTAATTTGCGTACTTTATTTAATCATTACAGTATCGACATGCATAATATATATATATATATATATATATATATATATATATATATATATATATATATATATATATATATATATTAGTTTCTAACTCTCCCTATTTCTCTCTACCCACATATTTATATTAACATTTTCATCTAATCTAATATTGTCTGTAGACAAGACACCGAGATATTGGACACGGTTAGAGTAATGACCTACACAAATATTTCATCACTGACTCTACAGGCTAGCGCTAACAAAGTTAACATAACTTTAATAATTACCTGCGTAGTTCGAGCCTGCCTACATTTACTATGCGCGTATCGGCCCACCGGTATTCAGTAATTCAAGTGGCGCGGGTAGATCAAGAACTCATTAGGCGCTGTAATTGAAAGGAGCTATGCGACTGGATTAGAGAGGGCACGCTAGTGAGCGTCCGCTGATTAATTAAGGTGGGCTTTAGAGCTTTATTGCCGATTATAGAATGTTTCCAGTGACCGATTACATCTCAGTAAATAAACGTATCGGGTCATCGTTTCAGGGAATTCGTTAGTAGATGCCGAATTAACTTTCATGGAAAGACTAATTCGGTGAAATTACGTTATTCGAGAAATTAAAATAGTAACATAACTAGCAAAAGTTATGCTACCATTGGAGTTGGACAAATAAAGAAAAGAAATTCAATACAGTGTTAAAAACGGCTTTTGAAGAGTAAAATGTCAATAGTCGTATTGATTTGAAGAATAGTAAACTTGGTTAATTTTGTTCGATCCTTTCCAAGGAGAAACGAACATATCCTATTTATTTATGAAAACAAATTCTGCGGAAAAAAGAAAATTATTATTAAAAATACACATTCTTATATTTGTATCTAAATCAATGTATTAAAGTGACTGGTATTATGTGGTAAGTGGAAAGAGTCACCGAAAGTTAAATGTATTGTCAACTTCCGTATAAATAACTATCTCATACCGTTACAATTTTAATGAACAAGTTTATCATTATAATGTTTAATTAAGATATACTGTTATATTAAACGAGCCCTTCTTAGGAACCTAATCGTCTTCAGGGTATCGATTAATGACTTGACTGCCTTGAAATTTTCTGTTTATGTCAAATTGATTATTTGATTAGGATTTTAGTTTTTTAGGGTACCATACCTCAAAACGAAAAAAGGAATCCTTATTGGAGCATTTCGTTTTCCGTTTGTCTATCTGTATATCTGTCAAGACTCTTTTTCTCGGGAATGCGTAGAGGTATCAGATTGAAATTAATATCAAAACTTAGGTCGACGTCCCTTGGAGCTGTAAAAATATCAAGCATCTAAATCGACGCAATAAAAAAAACCCTAAATATACGGCCATTTATGCCACATTTTTTGACACTTGCAAATAAATCCAAACACATAGGGTACTTCCCCTTACCCTAGAATCATAAAATTTTGCAAAAATAAGATCTCACAGCACAAGTAAAGGAAAAAATCCAAAAATCGTTAATTTATAGTTATGTCATACATTTTTTTTTTTAATATGAGGGTTGGAAAGCTATAGCAGGCAATATATTTTCATTCCGGCCATTTACGTTGCATGTTTTGACACGTGCAAATAAATCAAAATACATAGGGTACTTCCCGTTGATCTAGAATCATTAAAATTGGCAAAAAACAAGGACTCAAAACATACGGGAAGGAAAAAATCCGAAAATCCTTTAAAATGTAGTTAGTATATTCACGTGAAATTCTTCCAAAATGTGATGCAGTGTGTTTCCCATATTTTTAAAGTATACATAGGAATACATTGAAGTGCTGAAAATAAGCTATCGGGTTTTATGGTCCTTATAGTCAAAACTAAGAGATATTTTAAACCAGTTAAGTAAGTTCGAAGTGTTTGCATTTTTATCCGGTTCATGTAAGTCCAAATAGCTAGTTATCATATCAAACAGCTTATAGCACCTTTCCTAATATGACTAAACATTTCATCATCTCTTTTTTTCGTAATTACTAGATGGCGACTAAGAGAATTTTCGATAGGTTGATCTGCAAAATGTCAAATAATTTTTTTTATGTCCATGTATTTTCACTTCTTACATTAACCGTTTTTTTCTGCTATTCTTTTTAGTTTTTTTTCTGATATTTTTTTTAATAATGTTTAAATATAATTTTATATTACTGTATTATGAAAACAATTGCGTTTTTTGCTATCAGAACCCTGTTTTATATATCGGAATAATTTATTAGGATTATCATTCAAATAATGCACTATTTTAAGTGCCACATTTTTAAGTAGTTTTCCATTTTTATTGATTAGTTATTAATTCATATAAAATGTGATTCGTGTACTGATAACATAGTGGAATAAAGTCAACATAGTCGAATCAATAGTGCAATCGATAGATCGAGTGTCAGATCGCATTCCTACATAACGCAACAAATACATACTCGAATTACAATATGTTGAACGTACGTTATTTAAAATACAAAAAGGAGAACAGAAATGGAAAATTTCCGCTTAATAACAATTTATATTTTTCTCACACACATTATGTTTTTCTCTTTGTGTTTTCCTACTGAAAAAATTTCTTCTCGAGTGCATCGCAGCAAAATATTAATACTGATCCACTTAATAAGTTTTAAGTTAAGCAGACTAATTAATTTAAATGGAACATTAAGGTAATTTCATTTTTGAAAAATCCCATTTAACTGTACCTCTTCTATTGGTTGAAATAACTATGCTTATGCTTTCCGTGTTTACGTTTTTAAAAACAATTGTTGGTCATGACAAAATGTTTATATTTAATTGAACTTTACATTTATATTAATTAATGAATTCGGTTCAAACGTGACCTGATTACGATGGTGACTGAACCTGAAGTGTGAGGAGAATGTCGCCTGTCTGCGTTGGGGACCTTTATGATTTTTAGATCATATGTGTGTGTATGTGTATGCAGCTATCTGGTCTGGTCTAATCTGGTATAGTCATAACTAATAGGATCGGTTATTAGGAAATGTATCCTGTAGAACCAAAGTGTACAAAATACAAAGCATAGAGTCAGCGGTTCTTGTAGTCATAAGGCGACCGGACTTACATGTAGGTTTTGGTTTCTCAAGATACGCAAATAACAAGATTAATATTTAATGTACTATTGCAATATCATTTGACATGTTGCACTGCTAAATCAACAGAATTATGCTATTTCTCAGAATAAAAAGTAGCTTTTATGCTAATTACCACCCCAACAATTAACATTTCATGACAATTTTCAAACCAAATTTCGTTAAAAATCTGTCCAGCTATTTAGGCATGATTAAATGAGAAACAACCTTGCATGTTTTATAGGCATTCCATGCGACGAAAGCCTCGGATAATTACTTGATTGTAGAATTATTATAACATAAACTAAGTAAAAAACAATTCGACTTTCGGATTCATAATATATGTAGGATTTAATTTATTTTTTAAGCCATATGTGAGTAGTAAACTTGACTATAAGCATATTGTCATTACCAAAAACGTTGGACGAATTTTGATCTAACTTTCACACATATCTTTCTTAATTTCTTCTAGTTATATGGCAATATATTATCATAACTACTATAAAATAAATCTGTTAAGTACTAGTAGAAGTCGCACTACGATTGTTCCATACATACATATTTAGATATCTATGAAAGAATACAAAATGTTTTTGCTGAACTATTCATAAATGTTAATTTTCATTTTCACCATATTTATTTATCTTTCCTAATATGTCTTTCAATGGTGTAAAAATAACGTGAATTCCTCAAAAATTGTAAGACCAAGTGTTAAGATAATACCTATTTTTCTATGATATCCTCGTCAGATTCTACCAAGCCTGTTTTTCACTCTTTGGATCAGTCATACGAATAAGGGGGTGCACGGTGCCTGTCTCGTAGAGTATGCTACTCTATGTTAAGTCGACGCTTCTAACCCACAGATGGGTGTTACATTTCACTTGGCACACTTCAAACACATCTCTGTAGAATTAGCAGTAATTTGCAAATTTATTAATATTCGAAAACAATATAGTACTGTTGTTTATACATTTCAGTGCGTTTGTTGTTCGATGGTTATTTAAAGTTTGTTCAGTTTTTTGTTAAAAAATTTATTTTTCCATTTTTAATGCCTATTATATTGTATGTTTCCCAGAGCACCATGAATTTAAGAAGAATTCAGTAATATCTGTCGTTTATTGAATTCAAAGCAGATGTATAGAACATAAATACATTCATATACACCTACATATATACGTAGATGCATACACATGCACACGCACGCGCATACCCACACGCACGCACGCACGCACACATGTACACGCGTACGCGCACTTACTTCAAGCCTTTGTATATAGCTGTACCTGCCTACTAATATTCTAGTTGCTATTTGTCATTGCTAATGCTTACTTACCTACTTACTTATCTGACCTGTACCTATGAAAGATCAGTTACTTCATGGATAGGTTTATACCTATACTTAATTATGTATCTATCTATATACTAATATCTTAATTGCTTTAATGCCTTTGTATATTTATTTATTTTTATACTATTTACTTTGTTACTTTCTTGCTTACGTCAAGACAAGTCAAACAATTTCAGAGTCATTAGTCTACTCCTCATGAATTAAGTATTTCTGTCACTATCTTTCGACTCAACCATTATACTCTGATTTTGCTAAAGTTTGGATTTATATCGTTCTTAGTTATGTAAAGACTTAAGAGCGTTTAACTACCGTTAAACTTATTTTATCGAAACTCGATCTCGGCATCTGTGCTATATATTGTTAAACAAATTCTATTATGTACATTCCGTTTCTGGACCCGGTAGACCTAAACCAAACAAGAGTCAAACGAGATAACTCCTCATCACTGAATAGTTTCTGACACCATCTTTCAGCTCCATCATTTAACCCTGATTTTTCTAAAGGGCAAATACATGACGCCTTTAATTGTGTCTTATTAGATTATCATTAGACCTATCATTACATATGTAGACTCGATCACAGCATAATGTTGAGCTTCATGATTTTATAAGTGAACACGAGGTTTTAAGACTTTGTAATTACCAAGCTGACCTTTGTTTGTTTCCACTACATCGGGATTTTCCACAATATGAAACTGTAAAAATTGGAATAATCATTAAAAAAGTATAATTTAAGAATAAGTGCGTAGTCTCTATTTTTAATTCACATTGATGTCATACAAACAAAATATTTCAAAATGTTACAAAGGCTTGTAGAACCTTTTTTACTTCAAAATTTCTGTTGAGCGATTTTCTCTTGTGAATCTTATTTGAATCATCCCGCTTCAGAAGCAGTAGACTGCCATTATGCTTGAATTCTACTTGCCCTATTATCTACGTTTCACTTCTATAGTTCTCCTTTTTCTTTCACCTTTCTTTCCATTTGCAGCTCCTAAGTTATCGAGAAAATAACTTAAATTAAAATGACAGTAGTGAAGTTTGAAGTTCATGTGGCTATCTAATCTCTGAAAATTTTGAAGTGTATCGTTTATTACTTCTTTATAATTTTAATATTTATGATTTTCCAAGAAGTTTCTAATTACTTTATTTACCGATATCCATGCTGACAATTGTATAAGGGCTCAGTTTTTTCTATTTTCTAACTTTTCGTCTTTTTTCAGTTTTCTTTATTGCGGCCGATAAAAATGCCGGCCAGCCCTTCCTTTAATTTAATTTTAGATATAGATAGGAATACTTCTTTTCAATACTTAAATAACCTAGTTTACTTAAAGCCTTTACTATTTGTTTCATAATAACAAGTTTTATTTGGTTAAAGAGCAGTCAGAAATTATTTTTCCCTATTTACCCTATTGCTGTTATTCCATTAACATAAAAAGCATGGATATTGTGTATGATCACTTTGATTTCCGTAAAATAAAAATTAATTTTAAATTTCTCTAGTAATTTCGAAACCTAGAAGTTGAACTGCATCTTTGACAGTCCTAAATATTTTGTCATCATCAACTCTGATATCATCATTCAACTCTGACTGGAGAAATAGTTGTGGATTCTTAGAAGAATGTTAAAAATCAAGATTTGAATTTTCTAGACCTTTAAATCCAGGACTTTGGAATGGATTGTATTCAAATATGGAGAAATTGGCTAATTTCCATTCAATCCACAGAGCATGGAATGAGTGATTTATTTAACATTTGCATCCTTTCACATTGCAGCAACAAAAATAACAATCTTTGGTGGGATCATGAGGTTCTCTCTGTTCCGCAGGCTTAGCCATGTTAAAATAGTCCTCTTTGTCTCTTGACCGCTTGCAAAGTTCTTAAAGTTATACACGTTTCTCACAAAGTCCATAATGTTGATCGATTATTTAGACAACCAATATTTAGCATAAGCGTAACAAATACTTTCACAGGAGTGAACTTATTTATACGTAGCCATGTCAAAAGTATTTGCATTTCGCCCGATTTTAAAAATTATACTGGCGTTAATTTCAGCTACCGCTTTCTTATAAATAATAAGAACTAGTTACTTGATTAATAAACTTAATTACTTATGAGTAAACAAAAATTTTATTCCAAAGACACAGTCATTAAGTTATCGTTATTTTGACGAAATGAAATTGTGCGCTTTTTTTAAATAATTTAGCCATAATTGCTCAAAGGTTGTAATGAGACATTAATTTTATGGATCTAATTAATTTAAATTAAATCAATTTTAATAAAAAAAGCTAGGTTTTAGATCATAGTAATAAGGTAACTAGGCATACATTGTCTTTAAACTTACTTTCTGCAGAAAAATATAAAGAAAATAATAAAAAACGTGTTGGAATTTTTTCACTTTTTACTGAGAATCATCACTGGCTCTTCAAAAGCAAATGTTGTTTATAACCATGTATAATCACTAATATTTATTGATAAATACCGAAGATCTAAGGTGACATACAAAAAAATAGAATCGGAAAACCTCCTTTTTATTAAAGTCGGTTAATAAAAATAAAAATATTCTATAAATGAACTGACCTCCTCTAAAATCGCCATATAAATATTTAATGTTACACTATTCTACTGTAAAATATGGTGACAGTTAATATAATCTAGTCAAGTTTTGACGTGAAACGATTTCTGAGAAATTCGGTTATAACAGACACATCATAAGGATTCCCTTTCTCCTTGTCAGATAGGGAATACTGAAAATGGACTATTTGTTACCTTTCCTGAATCAAACAGTATTACGACTGCTATTATTTCCTCTCAGGTTTGTTATAAATTTGTCGCTATATTAATATACCATTAATTTTATCTTGCCAAGTTCAGTGGAGTCAGCTGCATGAAAACATCAACATGATAAGACGCTCGCGCCGCCCAGCGCTATCAATCTCCTTGTATCTCCGAGTCGCATAGCTTATCTTTTAACCCAAATGTCCGGAAATTATTTATTATAATCCATTTGACATAGTGTCATTATTTGTCCGAAGGACTTGCTTCGCAGTCTGACGTGACCGAAGAGAACGTGCGGGTTCGCGCTCACTTCGGCACTGAATACAAGTTTCTGAATCAAATGAGCCTCGTTATTATAAAAAAAGGAGCAAATAACAAAATTGTGATTACACATATGCTTTAGTTGCTACTTCTTACCATGAAAACAATTAATATTTAAAATTTACGTGATAAATATACTTACAATGTAAAACATTTGTAAATCTTTTTCTTTGTTGTATATTTGTTGGTGTGTCATCTCAATAAATAAAAATCCACAAACGATATTTAACGGAACGCATTAATCTTGTAGCTTAGGTTTTACGACATGTATTGTTTGGAAATACGATATTGGCCAGACAGAAACAGAGTCGATTCGTTTCAAGGTTAAACAATGAAATGAGATTAATGAAACAGGAATTTTAGTAGCACACATCGACAACATAAATTAGAGATGACAACTGTGACATATATTCTGTGACTTCAAGAAGTTAATTAGATAGCTTCGTAACATTGACATGAAATAGGAAAACGTATATTATGCTGCAATAATGCTTTTTATATTATATATCTAATAAAACTATAATAATAACCTAAAATATATATTAATATAGATTTTACGTTATGTATCAACAAACTCTATTAATATGCCTTACACATTTTATATCCCCAAACTACAGTAATATTCCTTTTACGTTAAATATTCACAAAAAAACTTTAAAATTGTAGTAAAAGCAATGTGGCGATTGACTATGGATAAATTTTCTGTTTTAGAAAAATGTCATAAAATTATAAGTAAATTAAAATCACTAAAATTTCATTAAAAAATAAACTAGTTATAAGCAAAGTTAATGGCACGTCTCCACGTCTCATTGGATATTGTAGAATACAATAAACACAAACTAACATCACAATTCAGTGTTGCCGTCCTTGTCTAAATGTTAAGTTTAAACTTTTATAACTCGATCATTCTTTCAGATCAAAATTTAACTGAAATAAAAAAATAATCAAATAGCCTATTAGTGTAACGAACTCTACCATTGACACTGAAACTGTTTCCACAAGAAGCGGGCGCCGATTGCGGTTCTTACACTACTTCTTACACTACAGAAAAATAATTAAGTTTATAAAATGCTGCTTCTATGTAGCTACTGTACAGTTGTATCAACTACCATGTACCAGTATCTTATAAATATTACTTCATGATGCGATATTATATTGGACAGGCTGCCAGTAAAATAGCTGCTAGTCAATTATGTGCAAGACTTTGGCGTCCACGTACACCGTCTACTTACATGTCATATTTTGAATATATTTCAAAGGTTGTTTGAAATTCTTAATTTCGATATTTGGAGATTTTACTGACGTTTAATGTACAAAGACACGCATCTCGTCTGAATTAATCTCCCAATGATTATTAAATGATTAAGTTAATTATGTGTTTTTTTAGTATATCAATGTTCACATTTCGGAAAAAAAAACATTTAAAAGATTTGTAAATCTCAAGACATGGTTACAGTCCTTAGAGACTTCAAAGTTATTGGTGCGAATAATGCGTGTTGTATCAAAAGCTTTGAAATAGGAAAGATTATAAATATTAATCAAAACAAAATTATATTCGTTTATTTTTATCTTTTCATTTGGATATCTCTTTGAAGTTCCATACTTAATCGTATCTAGATATTCGTACCGAATTCGATGCAACGTATGTTGTATATCGACATAATTGTTTGATTTAATAAATATATATTTTAACATATATATCTTTCAATTCTATAATTTAACAGTCACTAATAACTGTGTATAAATATATAATACACAAGTCAAAACGTACAGTTTATTTGTAATATCTGCAAATATATATTAGTGGAACTTACAGCTGCTGGAAAAAGATCCGCTATAAGTCCCACGTAGCTTTACTTTGTTTTTATCAATATTATTTCACATCATTAATTTTATTTGCCCACGTTAAGCGGACGCGGCGCATAGAAGAGTCAATATGATAAGGCGATCGCACCCCACTTGGAGCTATCAATCTTGGAGGGTATGGCTGAACTGCATCACTCGTTTCTTAACCAAGTCACTAGGGAATTATTTCTTATAATCTGATTGACATTTTGTCATTTTTGTTATCGCGAAAAATATTACAACACCTCGGAAAGTCTACTTAGCAATACAATCAATCGTAAGGCGTCGTTTTTCACAACGTTTCGAATATAATTATTTTAAAATCAACAAGGACTATTTTCATTATTTACGAACGTATTAATATTAATATTTTTCGTGAGACAATAGCTTATTTTGGAACTACACTAATAGATGCGATAAAGATATCGTTTAAGAAATACGGGATATGCTATATAAGAGATAAAGCTGAAGATGCGTATTATTTAACATTTAAAATGAAATTATCTGGAAGGCGATGAAAGGTGTTTATCTACACTATTTATTTTCGATAAAATATTTGCCAGACGAGTTTTGAAAATCGAAAGGGTTTACGAGTGTATTTACATTGTGTATTGAAAATAGCAGCCTATCGTTCGTCATTAATGTTGACAGCAAAAATGACCTCATCAAAATTCCTAAATTTCTATCTCATGATTTGGATCTCGTACACAGACATAGCAGAATTAAAATGTTACATAAAACATAAGGAGATAACGTAAAAATATACATTCTTATTATACACACACACACACACACACACATATGTGTGTATATAAATGTATATATATATATATATATATATATATATATAATGCCTATTACATTTTTACAGCAGTAAAAAATATTTGTGTCATTCATTATAATCTATAATCTATTTTATTTACAAAACATCTTAATACATTTTGTTCGAGAAAATAGTGCGAGTTATAATAAAGACAGCTCTCTGCATTTACAAGCATTTTCACTCTATTTGAAGAGCTTGTCTCAATTATATTCCATTTGTCTAAATAGCACAATATATTTTTTCCAATAATTCCCGATTATTTCCGATATATGATAATTATTGAAATCCAAATCAAAACCTTAACTTGTTTTGTCATAAAACATAGAAAACAAAATAAAGGAAAAGGTTTGTTTACAACTGGCAGTGGTACGATTTAAACTGAAATAACAGGCGCCTATATTTCATTTGATTTCCTCTATTTTTCTGTGTCCCTTTTAAGCTACTCCTTTACGCTATAAATTATAAGCGACATTTTTCTGCTATTTGGCTTATTACTATTTTAAAATCGGTAACGTCTTATATTAATTTGCATAGTTGAAAAAATCGTATTTATTTATGTATATTCGGGTCGGCAAGAAAACTTGTTAACTCTAATAAAGCTCGATAACATTTGGTAAGTCTAAATAGAATTACCAAATTTCACCGGAAAAATGACGTTAATTGTGTTAGAGTTGACAAAAGCATAATTATTTAAATAAATCATCGAAATTTTTCCTAGAAATATTTTCTAATTCTCCAGTTTAGTTATAAACGTACTTTTAAAGCAATGAGGTATTCCAATATGGTGGCTTGTATATATCAGTTTTCAAAATTTATGAATATAAATGCATGTATATTAGGATCATTACAAATGTATATTAGGATCTATAGAAAAATTATAATTATCCGAATTTGACTGAAACTCATTAAGTATGAACATAATATCGGATAAGAGAACTATGAATGATTTTTTTTTTAATTTATTTATTTTACTGTTTATTCCGGGTATTATTGTCTGTGCGTTGAATTCATAGGCACTTGCGATTTTCATTTTCAGACTTTTTCACTGCCGTTGTACATGTTCATTAAATATTATGACTTAGGTCTTATATCATGATTTCTGATATGGTCACTTTGTAGGTTAATTCAGCTTAACATAATTGTCATCAGTATGGCATAACCCATTGTCTCATCCTTTCCAGATTATTTTGCAAACATTTTAACACTGTAAAGTGAATACGCTAGATTTTTATATAACTTCTTTATTGTTATGATATTTATAGCATTACAAATATGCCTTTAAATGTCCGGGAAAATAAGCTAATTCCTAGGTTTGTCGCATATTTGTATTACTTTTATAACAATATATCATTTTTGCATTAATATCATTATCTTACTTTAAGCAGAAGCGGTCGCGTAAAAATATCAACATGATAAGGCGCTCGCCCTCGCCCGAAGCCATCAATCTCCCCGCGATCGAGCGTTTACCTCCGGGTCGCATCGCTCGTCTCTAACCTAATCACCCGGGAATCGTTTATTATAATCCATTTGACATCTTACCATTATTGTAATCGCCGAAAAGTATAAGGACAATCTCGAGAACACTCTTGTTATCCTATCGATATTGTTGATGAACTCACAGGTTTGCATTCACATAGGAATACTGTTGAAGTATGTTTGCATTGTTTATCCGAAAATTTAGAAAACTAATGACACTTTTAATTTGATATTATTTTCTGTTTTGAAAATAGCAGAAATAAAAAATGGTTATGATAAAACTTATTCCTTTTGAAGGGATCGTCATTTTGAGAAGATACGAACAAACTGTAAGATTATATATTGAATTATGTAGTGAAACAGCAATTGAAGTGAGAACAGAAAGACCAGTTTCCAATTCGGGATACATCAGAGGATTAAAGACGATAGAGCATAAATTACATTTCAGTATCTCCACCAGGAAGGGCTAGATTCTGTTATATCAAGAAGAAGGCAGTTGAATGTTGTCAAGAAGAAGGCAGCTGGAGTTACTGGATAACTGTAGATTCTGATGCAACACAGGCTGTAGACAACAAATTGGCAGAACAAAAGGCCTTCAGTATTAACATATTATAAATCTTGTGATCAATCAAATATTTATGAGAGTTTATTTCTTTAGACGCTTCACTACTAATTGGCTTATTACCATTTCGAAACCCGTAATATCCCAAAAGCCAAGGACAATGAGGAAGATGATTCTATGTTCGACTTTTATGATCTTGGAGAACTGTAACGCCTTCAGTGATTACATAGCAGACTTTAAATTAATCCTCCTCACATATCATATGGTGTTCCTAAACCATACACCAAAAATGAATAGACTAAATTCAGTAGTTTAGTTATAGGAACAGTTTGAACTGATTTGTAATTTCAAACACGTTGTATGTATGTAATTTAAAACACGCCGCGCTACTTTGGTACCGGTACCGACAAAAGCAACAACCGCGTGCCGTTGCCGCTTTAGTAAGATCGGTAAAATAAATATTGCAAATGTTGTTTGAATTTTTTTTTATTCTTGACGTAATTGTATATTTTGTTATTTTAAAGTGTTTATGAGAACTAATACTGACTGGTTTTTCATTTAATTTCGAACTCAAATTCACATGTTATGCATAAATATATATATATATATATATATATATATATATATATATATATATATATATATATATATATATATATATATATATATATATACAGGAATAGAGGTGTATTAAAATTATAATTTACCTAATTAGTTTTATAAGACATTTGAAACCTAGAATTTGGTTGAGTAACTCTAACTGACCATAAAATAATCTAGTCAGTCATGCTAGACCAAGACACATTTTAATGTTGCTACTGGCGATAAGTATTGGAAGATTATGGTTTCGAATTTTTGAGCGTTCGTTAGCGAAACATCTTTATACCGACATGAAAACTGCATGAGAGCTGTACGATTTAGCTTCTCGACTCCTACTGGCACTTCACAGTTACATCGTAATTTAATTTTGATGATTTAATTTTATCTTCACGAGTTAAGCGGACGTGGTCACCTAAAAACATCACCATGATAAGGCGCTCTCCCTTACCTTCAACGCCGCAACGCTCGTCTCCCAATCCAATCGCCCGGGAATTATTTATTGTAATACATTTGACATTTTGTCATTTTCCTTATCACCAAAGTACAAAGGCAACTCGCAATATACCGCTCGGCTGCTTCGTGAGATATTGTTGACCAAGAGACATTACGGTGCTCTTTTTATTAATGAATAATTTTGAAATCATTATCAAGTCTTTTTAGTGTATCGTTATGCTTGATTATATTAACGTTTGATTATATTATGTGAAATAATAAATTGATAAATCGGACTAACTTGTAGGGTAAGTAATGTTTACATTGCTTATTAATTATTATTGTAAAATAATATGTCATTTGACAACCTGCAAACAGCTCAAGAGTCTTTTTGTCGATTAATATTTTTATTTACTATTTACTAATATTAATATGCGGTATTAACCATTCTTGCAAAGCTGCACAAAAAGTAGCTAACTGTGTAACTTTTGTGTGGGTTTTCCTTCCAGGTGACCGAATCTAATAAATCTGTTAGGGAACATTTTGAATTCTTTTCACGGGAAACTTCTCATAATGCTATAGAAATTAAACGTGTTAGAGTAGAGTTACGAAAATGTGTGACGAAAGCGATTATGCGGGGGGGGGTGAAGGAAACACACTCCGCTGTAGTCAACCGTTAATACACGAACACATCGTGTGGTGTCGGTCATGGTTTTAATTTTATTTAGTACAATAATTAATACTGAAGGATAGCACATTACAGATGAAAATATTATTCGCTCAGTTACAGAAGGCGTTACCCAATATGCTCTATTCTTATTTTTGGCAATGATTAATTTTTTTTTATTTATTTGTTTAAACAATTATTCCATCCAACTTACCGTAGCAGTAAATGCGTTAAAATATATTCGGGTATCTCTAGATAATGGAATGTTCATATAATGAAAACAAATTTAAAATTATAGCAATAATGTTATTATGTAGTAAATATATCCAAATGGATATATTTCTTTTTAAAAGAGTGTGTTACGTTTTCTAAGTTAATACCGTATTTTTACGTTTGGAAACATCAAAAGCTAAGGAGATCCGTTAGATTTTTTGACCACAAAATTGTAAATAAAATGACTATATTTATTTGTATTTTACCCTGAACGAGTGAATACTTTCAATGTTCAAAAAGCTGCCAACACGTCATCCAATGAATCCCAAAATCCTGCAGTCATTTTTGTAAATATTCGTAAAACGATTATCAAATATGTGGACTTATAAAAATTTCAGTAATTTTTAAACTGATTAATTTTTGTTTCCTGATGAAATAGTTTTGCTTTAAATAAATAAAAGAAAAATGTAATGCTGCATTAATAACTACGCGTTTTCACTTCATCTAACTTCCTCTTTGATACAATATATTAAGGAAGGTAGTCAGACTCTCTAATATCACGCGGATTTATAGTTCGTATCAACATTATGTCATTTCCATCAGCGATTGTTCTCTACCTAGTGACTGATAGAGATATAATTTTGACATAGCACCTTTTTTATCATAACAATTAATCCGGTTTAAAGTTGATTATTAATTTATCAGAACAGCTATTGATATTTAATATATATATATATATATATATATATATATATATATATATATATATATATATATATTTATATATATATATATATATATTTGTATATATTAGCCAGAAAACTTGTTTTTATAATTTTTGTCTCTCTTTCTGCCTGTATGTTACTTTCTTTTTCAATCATTCAAAATCTACTGGATATATAATATTTTATACCCTCGAGCAATATATAGAATACTTTTTATCTAGATATTACAGATTTAAAGAAAACCTAAAAGTTTTTCCTAAACATTATGCTCATAGAGATAGATGTATTACGATATGGTAGTGACAATGCCATCTATTAAAGTTTTTAGTAAAATGGATGCTCAAAGACAGTGCAAAAAAAATTGAAAGTAAAAAATATAAATAATATTGATGATAATAATAATAACAGTCATAATAACTTGTACAATTCAGTTGGATCAGTGGTGCAATTGTCAGAGCGTTAACACGGTATGCCAAAAACGTGGATACAATTTCCACTGGCCGATCGATTTTTCTTGGCATAGTTTACAATAGTGATTACTATATTGAAGATATTATAAAAATAAAGATACAGCTAACGCCAACTTTTAGGGGTATTTGTACGTTTTACACTCGTGGAAAATGAAGTCTACATATTGATTTTTTAAATAAAAATATCCTGTGTCAATATTTATTCATTCATCTTTCATTCATTGTCATTATTTACGCGTCATGGTTGTTCTAAATAATATCTTCAGTAAATTTTACGAGGAAAAAATCAAAGGCACAGCTAGTGTCTAATATTTCTGACCGATTGTTATATGAGCAGATGTGATTAAGGAAACGGAAATAAAATAATAAATTGATGATTTATTATAGACTTGCATCTAATATTTTAACATGTAGAGTTAGTAGGTGAGATTTCAAAAATAGAACGTGAAAAGGTGTGGGAAAATAAATAGTTACTTACTTAAACTTTTCCTCAGAGAGTACAAGACGATTTGTCATTTTACACTTCATTTTATTTTGTTAAATTCAAAAATGAAGATAATGAAAAGTCTGGTCTTACATATAAAAAAGCAATACAGACTTTACAAACTTTGTATAAATGGAAACCAAAATATCCAGGCATACGAGCATTAAGGTACAAATTCCGTAATCACGCTGTAAAATTAGTTTATTCCAAATTGTTCATGAAATGTGAATCTCATTAAAAAGTTTGCTGAAAAAGGATGAGTTTCCCATATACTAAAAGTACAGATCCATTTGCATACCTTAATTACCTTATATTCTACGAAGGGCCTAGGGTCTAAATAGGTCTAGAACGCACTGCGGTTAAACGCAAGCGGTTTTAGAATATCTGAAAGAGCCAAACCGCGTACGGACACACACTACAGTTGACGTTTTTGCTATTTTTGTATTTATTACCACCATATATTTCTGGAGAGCCGTATGTGTTGTGGCTTTCACCATAAACAATAGAAAACGTAAATAACGCCACCACATTGAGTTCTGGGTTTACCATTTACTGATTAAAAACATTTAAAATGATACTTTTGTAAAATATGCATTGACGTGCAAGAGCATCCTGGTAATTTTTTTCCACTTCTAGAGAATGTCGGTTGGTAATTTTGACGCGTTAAACGATGTAACCTTTCTGCATACAGCACTGCGAACACAACTCTCCGCTGCGCTTACCGAGTCGATAATTAATTAAAAACCGCTCGCGGTTGACCTTTGTACATGCGCCGCCAACGATTACTATGGGATACAAAAAATTGCGCGTTTTCGAATCGCTTCCCAAATGTAGCAAGTTACGGTTTTAAGATCAGTCAATAAAAAAAAACCGCTAGTGCGTGAACTTTTATAGAAACCCTTACGTCACATTTCTCGATATTCTAAACTGCGTGCGTTTAATCGCAGTGCGTACCGGGTCTTTAAGTAATTAACATATATTTTATATCATCTACTAGTAATCGAAAGGGTCTTTTGGCTCTGAGTTAATGTCGATTTGTTACTTTTTATAAAAATGTAGAACACATTTAATAAGAAAACTCCATTTGATTTTTCATTTATAGTATTTTCTCTTGAGCATTGAATGACTTAGAAACTCAAGGTCATTTTAGTTCAATTAGCTAAGAAAATCCATTTTATTCGATATACTGTTTAGCAAATCAAAGATCAAAATTTAGTGTTTTCTTAGAATTATCCCAAATTTTAACTCCAACCAAATTGAAGTTTTTTTGAAAAATAACAGCACAAATTATTTATTGACGAATCTCAGACATTTTTGTGTACACGAAATGAGAGGATGCGATCAGATAGGCATCAAATTTGCTTGAGATGTATTTCTGGTTTCATAAACGTGTGTAGTTCATCCACGCAAACATGGTGTAAGTGTAGGCTTCCGTTTCTTTTCAAATATTATTGATAATATTAAAGTTAGCATATGGTTTTCATGAAACCTTTAATGTTCATTTTGTTATATTTACTGATTTTACCTAAGTTTGTAAAAAAATTAAAAATAATTGTAAATATTTTATTCAAATCAATTTAAGTTATGATATAGACTAAGCTTTAGTACTGTTTCCAATATAATTGGATTTTATGAGCGTTTCCAACAGAAAAATTAAGAAGCACTCATTCTTGAATTAGAAACCACGAAGGTAAGATGTTTTAGTTAAAGATAAAATATTTACAGGTGGTCGTTACAGTAGTTCTATTTACTATTAAAAGGGCGAGAACGATAAAGAACACAACAATATGTTATAGTAGATAATTTTATGTATTAGTATTTTACATATTTAACAATGCTTTTAACTTTTGAAAGCTACAAACAACAGTCAAATATTTCGTTACATTTACTTTTCCGTATAATAAAAAAATCGAACTCTTGATTAAGAAGTAAAGCAAATTAATATTATTGGTAGTTCTAATGTAGTTGGGTTTTAAATTCTTGAATAGTGAACGTAATTAATAATGAATAGCAATATATTTTTTTTCCCTTATAATTATTGCAACATAAACTGGAAAGAAAACAAGATAAGTGATGACTGATAAGTGATTATACCGAAGCATGTAAGGATACCGCCTATCATAAACACTAAATCATCTGATTATTGATAGCCACATGTATATACCAAATGCTTGAACTAAATTGCTTCATCTAATGATATAAGCTTATATGTACATCTGAGTGGCAAGTAGATCTGCGATCCATGTCGGAAATACTTTGTATTACGCAACATGAGTCATTTGTAAAGGAATATTAATAACTTTTATAATCACAAAAATTAACCGTGGATCAAATTCGATTGTAAATCGATGATGTTATCAAGTCGAAGCAGAGCTGTTACGTAAACTGTTTACTGAAGCTGAATAGGATGACGAGTGAAGCTCCAAATCGTCATTGATTGCACATTCACACACTCGCCGAGCTAGGCCGGACACGACTGTGGGAACAGCGTTCTCGTGCTCGGTCAATTTCATCTCAGACACTTCCCGATTCGATTCATTTTTATTATCGTTGCCATAATGGATACCTATATTACTAGTTATCCCGCTCACGAGAAATTATTTATTTCTCGAAAATGCGGAAATCTATCGCGCAGTAACTGTACCATTGGTATTACGTACCTACCTACACCGATATACGTATATCAGGGCAGAGAGCAGCGTTACCATATACCTATGATTGTCTACGAACAATATATAGATAAGTGTAGTATCAATAGCAAGATGAACAATAAAATTGTGATACTATCACTGTTAAAAAACAATATGCAAAATTATACAATATTTCACAACAAAATCTACAACTTTTATTTACATTACACATAAATACGTATAGTCAGTTATAAACCATTCCACAATAATATGTTGCTTAAATAAACTAATAAGGTGGCAAAAACGTGTATATATGATATATATATATATATATATATATATATATATATATAATATTCAACAATAACGATTCAAAATATGTTGCCATTGAAACGATGATATCGACATTGCCGATTTATTGTTTCGTTATAAATTCATTTAGAAACTGTTATGTAAATTCGTATAATTCAGAATACATAACTAAGATATGGTTTTAGTTTTATATTAACATAAATTTTCAAATCTGACCTAAGAGGCTCGAGTATTTTCAGACACCAATTTATTAAAACAAAAATTCAGTTTTATTTTGTTCATATTATTACAATTCCAAACGTCTAACAATACGAAATTAAATCTTTAAACTGTAGTTTAAATATAATTTGTTACGCTGCTATCCCAAATCATTTTTTAGTTCAAATATAAAGGAATTCATACACGAAACAAACATAAAGACTTCGCCTTACTTTTATAACCAACCTATCTGTAGAGATGTATCAAAATACTATATAATCGTAAATTATAAGAATGTGTAGAAACGTTTATGTATTGAATTATCGTTATTCGCTTAACTGAATTTGAATAATCAACGTTGATCCGGAAATGATGACCTAAAAAATGTTAATAAAAAACAGTTACAAAAGGTATTTATTTGTATTCATAGTTTTTCTTGATACGGTAAAGTAAGTAGTGTGCGTATCCAAATATTTTTCTATCGTTCATTTGTTCACTTAAATTTTTGGTTTTCCACTCTTACTACCTTAAATTAATAGTTTGTTATCCCACTATTTATGCGTTGTTATGGTATTACTTTTGTTAGTAGACTTGCTTTGTGTTTATGATTTGGATTGGATAACAGAAATGACGATTTGGTTTTTATCTAGATCGTTGCAAAACGTTTGGACTCCCCAGGCTCAAAACTCCAAACGGGTTATTTATTCACCACGTGATTAAGTCACAATGCATTATTAATGTAGTATTGTATGGGAGAGTAGCCGGAGGCTGCTATATTCCATATTAACTACTCCAAACAAAGGAGGAGTGGCGCAACGATTTCTGACTATCTTGTCTTTATTACACTATTCTTATTTTCTAATGATCCAATATTAATTGTGCGTAAAACTGAAAGACGTATTGGTATGCAGTGTTTTCACGTTCATCGCGAACTATGATGGAAAGATATGCATCAATATTACATTAAAAGGACACAGAACTTATTGTCAGAAGATTTTGGAGCAGTTTTATCGAGATATGTTGAAGAAAAATATGAAAGACCTGAAGTTTTCGTATAACGCAATATGGAATATTGTAGGCAAACAAAAAGAGAAATTTGGTATTTTTGGTTTTGCGTAGCGTTTATTGAATTCTGCTTTAGTTTAGGACCTTCGAATCTTCAAACAAGACATGAAATTCACTATAAACTTCCCCGATAGCTAATATAGGTGGAGCCATATTCTCATTTTGTTAAAGTTACTGTTTATAAATAAAGCAGGTTACCAAACTTTTTTGCTTATTAGTAGTATATTTAAAACACGGTGTTTCTGAACAACTATGCAGATAATACCAGATTAAATCGATAGCTACCTTATTATATAGTGTGGAATCTATGTAATGTAAAGGACGACGGCGCGGCCGCAGTGCGGGTACGATACGGTTTACACTTTGTTTATGCAATGATTACTGGTCACAGTGCAGCCCCGGGTTCGTGTATAGGAAGCCGGAGCCGTGTACTGAAACAGATCCCAGGTAAGTTATCTACCAGTGCTACACTAATGTTTTCATATTGAAACAAAAACAACTTCATATTTTGGGGAAGAAGTGGAAGTATTATTTCGGCTACCACATGAGCTAACACTGATGAATTAAAACGGCGGGTTTATTCCTGGTCAACCGAGTATTTGCTTATTCATACTAATATTATTATATCGCAAAAAAATTGTAGACATTTAATTTTATGTATTAGGAGAGTGAAATAGAATTTTATTCATGTAACTTTTTATAGAATTTATGTTCCTCCATATGCTATTCTAATGTAGGTAAGAGTTACGTGTACGTATTCGTCTTACACATGCGTACGTATTTTTAATGTAGCAATATTGTCGCCATTATCGCTTCAATGTGCATAATGGATTCCAATCGACAGTGAACTATTTCGAATGCATCAAGTCGCATTACGATTTATATGAAAATGCTTTAAAATGGCACGCCGACCGTGCCATTGCGGCACAAAATGGTCGGCGTGCCATTTTAAAGCCCAGAAATGGAGTATATTACTATTAATATTTAAGTGGGAGAATAATGGTACCTATGCAATTCTAATGTTTACGTTTTTTATTCTTGGTACCATTATTTATCAATATGAATTGAAATCAACGAAAAATGTGCCAATTATCGCCATATGGAAAACGGTGATGGAATGGAAACAATTCATGGTGATGGACCATTAACCGAGCAATTTCTCATGCTTAATTTACACACTCGTCAAAACATTTCGGCCATAGATAAGCATATAATCGCCAAGATTTTTGGGCCCGAATTCCTTCACGAACTAGTAGCTTATATATAAAACATAATGGACGGAGCAGTTTTCAGTACTAACTAGTTATCCGTGCGCCATAGCTGCTACCGAACTTATTTATTTGCTTAACCATTAACTTGGGAATAAAACTTGGCAACGTCGATATTAAGATGTAGAAATATGATTATTGAATGATTGCTTATGTGAGAAACGTATTATTGTGGAAAGGTTTATAACTAATTATATAGATGCGTAGCGTACATGATACTTGTTGATTGCGTTCCGAGATACAATTTCATTATTTACATATATATATATATATATATATATATATATATATATATATATATATATATATATATATATACACTTGTGTATGGACTTGCATTATTTTGCATACCGTTTTTTCGACAGTGTTGGTATTACCCAAAGGCAATATATTAAAAATTTGGGGATGTACTAAGAACTTAATAAATATAAACATATAAATTGGTAGTTAGCCTATATTAACTACCACAATAGTAAAATATTTCATCGGTAATAGAATGTAATCAAAAAAGCATGGCTGATACAATGTAATCTACAATCATAGCAATATGGGGGATTTAGTGGTATGAAGCGAAAAATTGGCAACTAGTAACAAGCCAGTAAGAACCTCGACGTCCCCTATTTTTTCCTTTATATCTAATTTCCTCATCCACGAGCGTCAGTCCACATGCTCGGAGAGCATCGTCGAATACGAAAGATGTTGAAATCAATGCGGCATCCATTTTGCGTTTGATGAAATTCTAAAATTATCTAAATATTTTATAATATTTTAGGAAGAATTTCTTTGTTTTCCTAATAATTAAATTATAAAAAAGACTTTTATCGCCTTAAACGGTTATTAAACATATCCAGACAATTCCGAGAAATGGGACATTTTGCAAGCATTTTTTTATATACGCTTTCTATCTTTATTAAGTATATAGTTAATGCCCGCTTACCAAATGCCATTAACAAATTTCAACTTTTAGATTTGATAAAGGATTTGATTTATTTAAGTTTAATTCTAAAAATGAATATTTTTTGGAATGAATCATTTGCCACAAATTTATCATGTCTTTGCCTACTTAATGCCAATAGAATTGGAATTTGAAATCATAACTATATATATATTTATTTATTTCAAAGTTCCTTACACCGCTTTGTCCCCGGTTAAAAAGAGGGGTGGGTCGTGTAACGTTTTTGTGGCAAAGAAACGTAACTAGTTATGGGTGTGCGCGATAGACGCTACTGAAAATATTTGCGTAACGAAACAATAAATCGGCAATGTCGATATCATCGTTTCAATGGCAACATATTTCGAATCGTTATTGTTGAATATTATATATATATATATATATATATATATATATATATATATTATATATATAATATATATATATATATATATATATATATATATATATATAATATTCAACAATAACGATTCGAAATATGTTGCCATTGAAACGATGATATCGACATTGCCGATTTATTGTTTCGTTACGCAAATATTTTCAGTAGCGTCTATCGCGCACACCCATAACTAGTTACGTTTCTTTGCCACAAAAACGTTACACGACCCACCCCTCTTTTTAACCGGGGACAAAGCGGTGTAAGGAACTTTGAAATAAATAAATATATATATAGTTATGATTTCAAATTCCAATTCTATTGGCATTAAGTAGGCAAAGACATGATAAATTTGTGGCAAATGATTCATTCCAAAAAATATTCATTTTTAGAATTAAACTTAAATAAATCAAATCCTTTATCAAATCTAAAAGTTGAAATTTGTTAATGGCATTTGGTAAGCGGGCATTAACTATATACTTAATAAAGATAGAAAGCGTATATAAAAAAATGCTTGCAAAATGTCCCATTTCTCGGAATTGTCTGGATATGTTTAATAACCGTTTAAGGCGATAAAAGTCTTTTTTATAATTTAATTATTAGGAAAACAAAGAAATTCTTCCTAAAATATTATAAAATATTTAGATAATTTTAGAATTTCATCAAACGCAAAATGGATGCCGCATTGATTTCAACATCTTTCGTATTCGACGATGCTCTCCGAGCATGTGGACTGACGCTCGTGGATGAGGAAATTAGATATAAAGGAAAAAATAGGGGACGTCGAGGTTCTTACTGGCTTGTTACTAGTTGCCAATTTTTCGCTTCATACCACTAAATCCCCCATATTGCTATGATTGTAGATTACATTGTATCAGCCATGCTTTTTTGATTACATTCTATTACCGATGAAATATTTTACTATTGTGGTAGTTAATATAGGCTAACTACCAATTTATATGTTTATATTTATTAAGTTCTTAGTACATCCCCAAATTTTTAATATATTGCCTTTGGGTAATACCAACACTGTCGAAAAAACGGTATGCAAAATAATGCAAGTCCATACACAAGTGTATATATATATATATATATATATATATATATATATATATATATATATATATATATATATATGTAAATAATGAAATTGTATCTCGGAACGCAATCAACAAGTATCATGTACGCTACGCATCTATATAATTAGTTATAAACCTTTCCACAATAATACGTTTCTCACATAAGCAATCATTCAATAATCATATTTCTACATCTTAATATCGACGTTGCCAAGTTTTATTCCCAAGTTAATGGTTAAGCAAATAAATAAGTTCGGTAGCAGCTATGGCGCACGGATAACTAGTTAGTACTGAAAACTGCTCCGTCCATTATGTTTTATATATAAGCTACTAGTTCGTGAAGGAATTCGGGCCCAAAAATCTTGGCGATTATATGCTTATCTATGGCCGAAATGTTTTGACGAGTGTGTAAATTAAGCATGAGAAATTGCTCGGTTAATGGTCCATCACCATGAATTGTTTCCATTCCATCACCGTTTTCCATATGGCGATAATTGGCACATTTTTCGTTGATTTCAATTCATATTGATAAATAATGGTACCAAGGATAAAAAACGTAAACATTAGAATTGCATAGGTACCATTATTCTCCCACTTAAATATTAATAGTAATATACTCCATTTCTGGGCTTTAAAATGGCACGCCGACCATTTTGTGCCGCAATGGCACGGTCGGCGTGCCATTTTAAAGCATTTTCATATAAATCGTAATGCGACTTGATGCATTCGAAATAGTTCACTGTCGATTGGAATCCATTATGCACATTGAAGCGATAATGGCGACAATATTGCTACATTAAAAATACGTACGCATGTGTAAGACGAATACGTACACGTAACTCTTACCTACATTAGAATAGCATATGGAGGAACATAAATTCTATAAAAAGTTACATGAATAAAATTCTATTTCACTCTCCTAATACATAAAATTAAATGTCTACAATTTTTTTGCGATATAATAATATTAGTATGAATAAGCAAATACTCGGTTGACCAGGAATAAACCCGCCGTTTTAATTCATCAGTGTTAGCTCATGTGGTAGCCGAAATAATACTTCCACTTCTTCCCCAAAATATGAAGTTGTTTTTGTTTCAATATGAAAACATTAGTGTAGCACTGGTAGATAACTTACCTGGGATCTGTTTCAGTACACGGCTCCGGCTTCCTATACACGAACCCGGGGCTGCACTGTGACCAGTAATCATTGCATAAACAAAGTGTAAACCGTATCGTACCCGCACTGCGGCCGCGCCGTCGTCCTTTACATTACATAGATTCCACACTATATAATAAGGTAGCTATCGATTTAATCTGGTATTATCTGCATAGTTGTTCAGAAACACCGTGTTTTAAATATACTACTAATAAGCAAAAAAGTTTGGTAACCTGCTTTATTTATAAACAGTAACTTTAACAAAATGAGAATATGGCTCCACCTATATTAGCTATCGGGGAAGTTTATAGTGAATTTCATGTCTTGTTTGAAGATTCGAAGGTCCTAAACTAAAGCAGAATTCAATAAACGCTACGCAAAACCAAAAATACCAAATTTCTCTTTTTGTTTGCCTACAATATTCCATATTGCGTTATACGAAAACTTCAGGTCTTTCATATTTTTCTTCAACATATCTCGATAAAACTGCTCCAAAATCTTCTGACAATAAGTTCTGTGTCCTTTTAATGTAATATTGATGCATATCTTTCCATCATAGTTCGCGATGAACGTGAAAACACTGCATACCAATACGTCTTTCAGTTTTACGCACAATTAATATTGGATCATTAGAAAATAAGAATAGTGTAATAAAGACAAGATAGTCAGAAATCGTTGCGCCACTCCTCCTTTGTTTGGAGTAGTTAATATGGAATATAGCAGCCTCCGGCTACTCTCCCATACAATACTACATTAATAATGCATTGTGACTTAATCACGTGGTGAATAAATAACCCGTTTGGAGTTTTGAGCCTGGGGAGTCCAAACGTTTTGCAACGATCTAGATAAAAACCAAATCGTCATTTCTGTTATCCAATCCAAATCATAAACACAAAGCAAGTCTACTAACAAAAGTAATACCATAACAACGCATAAATAGTGGGATAACAAACTATTAATTTAAGGTAGTAAGAGTGGAAAACCAAAAATTTAAGTGAACAAATGAACGATAGAAAAATATTTGGATACGCACACTACTTACTTTACCGTATCAAGAAAAACTATGAATACAAATAAATACCTTTTGTAACTGTTTTTTATTAACATTTTTTAGGTCATCATTTCCGGATCAACGTTGATTATTCAAATTCAGTTAAGCGAATAACGATAATTCAATACATAAACGTTTCTACACATTCTTATAATTTACGATTATATAGTATTTTGATACATCTCTACAGATAGGTTGGTTATAAAAGTAAGGCGAAGTCTTTATGTTTGTTTCGTGTATGAATTCCTTTATATTTGAACTAAAAAATGATTTGGGATAGCAGCGTAACAAATTATATTTAAACTACAGTTTAAAGATTTAATTTCGTATTGTTAGACGTTTGGAATTGTAATAATATGAACAAAATAAAACTGAATTTTTGTTTTAATAAATTGGTGTCTGAAAATACTCGAGCCTCTTAGGTCAGATTTGAAAATTTATGTTAATATAAAACTAAAACCATATCTTAGTTATGTATTCTGAATTATACGAATTTACATAACAGTTTCTAAATGAATTTTATTGGGACCTCTATTAAATCCGACTTATTTTTCCAAAAAATTGTGTTGAAATCTCGTCGGCAACTCCTATTTCTAAACTCCAGAAAAACCTACTTAAAAAACATGTTGAAGAACATATGAGACACACAAGAACATATGAGAGGAGTGAGAAGTCTCCGGTCTTGCGTTCAGAAAAATCCGGGAAGATGAAGATGTGAGCTTCATTCTTTTCTTCAAGCAAAATCTGATTCAAACCATCTATAAATAGACCAATATAGAAGAAAAAACTGTTCACTCGGTTAGAAGGCAGTGGACGCGGAGAAATTTAAAAAATATTGCAAATTTAATTCTTATTGAATTTCATAAATCATATCAGAAAATATCAAACAAATATGGATTCAAAACAATGGTCGGCGTTTGTTCAATAATTTCATGACTCGTGATTGATTACTTGTTGTATTACATTTTATAATGTATCAATCGTAGATGTTTACTAAATTATAACTAAGCTTTAATTCAAAATATAATCGAGATATGGAATTTGAACTTCTGTGTCATATGAGCAAGTGGATACATAACCATCCATGTCGATCTTTTATGGCAGCTCCCCCTTCTATAAATATGTCCACTCAACAAGGGAAATGCCATATAAATATAAATATTTCAAACATACATGAAAGTGAGACAATTTATTACTGGAAAGTTGAAGCATATCTACGAGGGGAGAAAAATAAAAATACTGCAAAATAAACATATCTTTTTGAGGGTGTGTAATGAGATGTTTAATAATTAATGATAGAAATAGTCGCAATATTAGGTATCGCAATATTAAGTCTAGACGATATTGGGTTTGCCAATCTGTTTACTTGGTTAGACCTAATTTAAGCTTTGCTATCTATCAACTGCATATTGATAAGTTGTTTCATAAAAAGTTAAGACTCTTAAGCTTTTTATTTCAAAAGAACCACTATTTGGCAAAAAAAGGATTTAAATTTCTGACTGATTTGCTATTGTCACAATTATAAGCACTCTATAACTAGCTAACGACGGTTTTTCAAGAAAATTTTAAAAAATTGGAAATTGTCAAAAAATACTAATAGAGATAATGTGGATCAGAATATTAAGTCGTACAGAGTGAAAAGAAAAACGAAATTCCTCGTTTTGTTTTCAATGTAACTGATAATAATGAATTATTTTATTACTTTGATGATGCTGGCCTAGGGAAACAACAAAAACCGTCGATGATTTATGATCATATTAGAAAAAAAATCACTGGTCTGGGGCCGAAGTAACCATAACGCCCAGATCTTCCGTTATATCTTCAGCGCGTGTCATAGATACCAACAGATAGCGAGAAAAAATGGTGTCATTCCTGTACCATAAAAGAACAAAAGTAGGAAAATAAAAATAAAGGGCATTAAGTTCGACTAGCTTGTATATTATGAGTACTCGGATATAATATGTAAAAACTCTTTATTCTATGCCTAAAATTATATTTGTATCTCAGGTATAATTTTTCATAGTTATAAAAAAGTCTTCGTTATGCGTTATGATTTTACTACATATATTATTTCTTAGAAAATCGTGTTATTACCAAGAAATATTCCTTATATACATACACTTTAAACGTTCTTATACAATAGATCTGAAAGACATGAACAGTGTCAAATGTACGTAAAGATTGCAAAGGGTTAAGATTGCTGAATATTAAAATTGAAAATATCGAAATCTGATCTGAAATTTTTTAAATTCAAAATAGTGGAATTAAATTTTTGGATAATCTTGCGGTTGTGAACACTTTCGCTTTGCATCTCATGTAATGTTGGTTTTTGTTTATATTTGCATATTTCTTTTGAATCGAATTATAATTTTACATGAAATGGGATCATTTAATTTAGAAATATGCGTAGAAGACTGATTGTGTTTTATGAATAATATTATACAAAACTTTAAACATGTGAGGGTACTCCAAAAAGCCCTTAGTTTTATCATATATAAATATTCGATATTAAGGGATAAGAAAAATGTCTTGCTTTACTCTCAGGGTTCCACAGCTGAAAGACACTCGCGTGTCATCATATCTGTCTGCCCGTCTATCTATCTCAATGTTACAACATCGTCTCTTTCAACTGAAATCAGATCGTTACGAAATTTTGCAGGATTATGTAGATTAATTACTCAATGTATAAAATACCATTTTTATTTTTATTTTTATTAACTTTTCCTTGCGCAAATATAGGGTTTACCCCATGGAGTGGATACCATAGAAAAAGTCTATGAAAATGCAATAAGAAAAATTGTACGCACTTTTCTTACGGTGTCTCCTTTACGAGATACAAGTGATAGGTTTTTCTTTACTTATAACTATTTTATATGCTAGTGTATGTTTTTCAGGGAAAGGATAAGTCTAATATTATTGAACAATTTAATTTCGTTTTTGAGAGAAAAATTAATATTAAAAGTCTGTAACTCATTCTGTTTGCGAACTAAATGCTTATGAAAGACGGAGGGCGTTCTCGCAATAAAATGGACCGTGCAAGATTCTATCAGGGCCCTATAGTGACAAATTAACGAATTCCTTAATGCACTGCCATCATTTTTTCGTGATATAATCGATTTTTTTATAACGCCTAAATATGGCGTATTGTGTTGTTTAAGAACATTTTAATAATTCCTGAAAACCATATATTGTTTTAGTTTATATAACATTTTAGTTCTTATAGTTGATATAACATCTTATCTTGTATCATAATATTCAATGTCGTTTACTGTTTTCTATCGATAAAATTATGTACTGATATTGGTAAAGATGTGACCAAAAGTTCTTTTTTCTATTGTTTTCAAGCTTTCCTTATGTTCATTATGTGGCCCTGTAATGTTTGCTCAAAAACTTTTTGAACATGAAACCGTGAAAATCAAGTATTTGTATATTAAACAACATCCAATCAGAAACGAGCAAATGAAATAAGTGTAACAATGTAGTTTCAAACTAGGGTCATGTTCATTGGTTGGAGGAGAATCTGACAGATCTAAAGAATGAAGAAGATATAATAGAAAAATTAAAGTCTAGGCTTCTGGAAAACAAAAAAAAGGTAACTGGACAACGTGGATGAAACTTCCAAGAAGTTATTATTATGAAAGAAGTATATTATTACGATAGAGGTAAATCCCGGAAACGTGAGAAATGAAAAGTGATTCTAAAGAGGCCTGGTCTAAGTCAATAGATTATAATGCTTTATATCGAAATACAACGTAAGGCTTAACTGGAGAGAGGGTTATAAGTCGTAACGCATGTTTAAGAAAAGATGTGTAATATATTTGCTGAGATGTTTAAAACGCTACCCAGAATTTAATCGAGTTCCTGAAACTCATTAGAAAATATACTTATCAATGGTGCTAGCATCATTTAAATTCTTTACGAGATAGATAGATTTCAAAATATTTGTTTTTGAGCAACTTTTATTGGCTTTATCTTATAGTGAATAATGTTGAATTTTTGAATTCAATGTTAAACCGGAAAATAACATTTAGTGGAACATCCTTATACGAATGTGTGTGTTGCTTATTAATGCAGTATGTATAAATCAAGGACTAATGCCTGACTACATTACATTAACATTAAACAGTTGTCATAATAGTACAGACTGTACGTAAAGTCTCTTTCCCCTTTACTTTCATTAGGTAGAAATTATGCATTGCGCTGTAATCTAACAGTAATAAGTAAATGTTTTCAGTGGCTTGAATTGTTTTCATTATAATTAATACTAATGAAATTGAATAAAATTGGACATACTATTAGATCATTTTTAGACCGTACTATCTAAAGTTTTATAATATTCACTTTTTTTAAGAATTTAATTTTTTTTTAAATTTATTGTTTTACTTATAAAAATATATATTTCAATCTTGGTACTTGCAATAGCAAAAATGTAAAATATATTAGAGAATTTCCTAAATAAAAAATATTCATGTAACCAAAACAAAAGACAAAATACGAGAACAAAGAAATTATTTAGAATGTGTGTCTAAATATAACGGCTTTCTTAACAAGATTGTGTTATGATCTAAAACTAAGTACGATATTGTTGTTTTTAAAGTACATAAATCTAAAGAATTTGTCTTTTATTTTCTTCAAGATAAGAGGCAAGTCCATCACATTGAGTTGGAAAGAAAACATTCAAGCAAACAAAGCAAGTCAATACCGTTAAAGCTACGAAAATTGGAAATTTTCGGAGATGGCTTAGGACTTCGCAACTTATAGGATAGATTAATTAGGTCATGTTGTGAGAACCCAGGAGCAGGAAGTTAGCCGCAGAACATACACTTCCAGGGAAGGATATAAAGTCTATAAAATGAAAAGATCGGGAAGGGAAGGACAATTTACATTGTGGAAGGTAGCAAAGGATGGAAGAATGGTGAGGTTTCTAGCATTTACAATGTTAATATTGGGAAAGTCACAAGTTTATACCACGATTAATTCCGGAGTTTATGTTAATTTTTCAAATATTTAAAATGTAATCATGAACAATGAGGTCAGAACCTGTAATATAAATTCATATCTTATCTCCACAAACAGATATATTGATTTCATATAAAAAATGCAGGAGTCACATGAATCAATTTAGGCGGTGCTTAACAGCAGGGAATGTCCAATGTAATGCAATAATTTGACCGTAAACGCATTTAACGATTTTAATCATTTTTAAATTGATTTTTCCTTTCTTTCTTTTTCCTCTTCTTTATGATACAATTTTATCTGGAAGAAATAAAACGACACTGTCATATTGCACTTATGTGGTTTCGTACACATCTTTGCTTTTCCTTTCTTCCAAAAGTTTTCGTTTGTGCAATATTCTAAATTTAAACAGGCTTCCTAAAACCACAGACGCACGTAGTTTGTATCAAAGTTATCTTACTTTCCTCGCTGATATATTTCTAGCTAGATATTTGATAACTATTAGAATTTATGATCAAACATTAGCTAGATATATACCATCAGGGTGGAAATTAAGGTAAATTTGATAAATAATTGCATGTACAAGAAAATGACTTTTTCTCTGACACAGGATTTTTTTTAAGAATGTGCTTCCATTTTACGTCACGTCCCTTATTTAACCGCATCCAATATGCATTCTATATATATATATATATATATATATATATATATACATATATATATATATATATATATATGTATGTGTGTATATATATATATATATATATATATATACGTGTAGTTGTTTTCATTGCTACATGGCATCACTTGGTTAAATTCAGAAATAAAGGTAACAAAAGGCTTGATCTTCGATAAAAAAACAACACAACTTTCACAAACTTCTCTAAATAAAAACTAACATATAGTCAGAAGGGTTCTTGACATACAAATACCGTAAACACGCTCTAAAGTTAGTTAATCCCTATTGAAAAAGGATTATAGTTCATCATCCACATAAAATATTTTTACACAATTGATCATAAGTTTTGATTAAAGATGAAGTAAAGGTTCTAAATACAATTCTTTATATTTTTACCTTAAAACCATTTTGCTTACCTAAGTCTATACTTACATAGCATTCAACTAAACTACTAAGCTTTCTTTACATACGAAATATCCATTTAAAAATTTGAACAATATTTTGTCTATTTTAATTTAGTTATTTTTTATACTTTTAATCAAGTAACATCGATTTCAGGTATTTTCTCTTATTCATTAAAAGCAGATTTTAAAATGTTGGTCTTTTTAATTTTATTAGCCACGAAAACTTCTTTTATTCGAAGTTGTTTGTGAATTTTAGAATGTTTAGTTTTGATAATTCTTTTATTCGATGATTTTGCTACCTATATCCTAAATTTTAACTACAGGTCTTCACTACAGGTATTGATAAATTCTTTGGAGAATAACAACGCAAATTATAAAACACAAGATTAAAATTATAAAAGTCAAGACACAAAATACTCAAGAATAAAAAGTATAATAAGCAAGTTTCTACACAGGCGAAATAAGGGGACGCGATAAGGTAGAAATTTCCTTTTAAATTTGCTCAGTTTTATCGTTAGTGTAACCATCAAGGCAGTCTCGTTGTAGATCACAACCGAGCAGGCTTCGGAGTCTTTTTTGTCTATTATTGATGATAATAAGCGTAAAAACCTCCTGAAAACATTTTCATCCAGGTTGTCATATAACTTTGTGTCATTCACGTTATCGAAAAACATTTCAAAATATTTTAATAAGAACATTTCGAGCCACTATGCAAACGAAGCATAGGTATTTTTAAAAGCTTTTAGGCTATTTTTAACGTTTCCCAAAATAAACTTTGAAGCCGTCCAAAAAACCTTTGAGGCAATCAGTATTCAGTTAGAAAGGACATAGGTAAAATATTCTGGTTCTAAATAAAATATTTATCACCGTGGTTATCTTTGACACTGGTTATCTTTGAAATAATTAGATACTTTGGCATAATTAATATTAAAAATAAAAATTACAAGTGGCTTGTCGATAAAAGGTTATAACCTAATAATTCTACCTATTAGTTATATTTGTATTATCAAGTTTGTGTTAAAAAAATCGAAAGAATACTTCCTGATTGTAGCCTAACTGGTACTCGAGAGCCTAAGTTCGACGCTGATCCATTAGGTCCCCACCGTTATCCACAGCCTCTTTTGCATTGTATTTTTTTCACATCTAATGAAATAGAAAAAGATAATATGGAATTAAACCGCTCTTTAAGGGTAAAAACATTAATAGTGATTGTAATTTAATTGCGGTATCACGTCAAAAAATTATGAAAAAATAATGCTTTTGAATTGTAACAGTTCGCGCATTGCCGACAACACACATACATGTGAAATAATTTCAATAAAGAGTGCCACGTAACCCAACGAATCCGTACGTGCGCGCGTAATTTCGTTTGATGTATCCACACTCCCACAAAGCACGAGCGAAAGCATTCGTTCACTTTCGACGAAGCACACACAGCGCTATGCACCCTTTTGTTGACAGCCTCCTCTTTTTCTGTATGTTTGGCTTCCACGCAACGTAAATGATGTAGTTTACAAACTCTAAAAACAAATAATTTAATTTTCGTAACAAATGAGAATTTATTCTTTGCGTTAGCTAGGTTCCCAACGCGAGCACTATTGATCGAATATTTTTGGCTTACACAAGAAGTTAGCACCCAGTCTTGAGCAACTGAGATGTAAAGCAGACATGCTTTATTAGGTCAGGCCTTAGTGGCATTTCGTGTGACCTGGCATATATTTTTTCACTCATAGTGTTCTATATGAATAACATGTGTTGACCCACTTGTGCTAGAATGGAATATTTGCGCTTGTCCACTTGTTATGGTATAGAATCGATACTAACATGCTGCAAGTAGCGTACAATAACGTAATTCCAAGTTATTAATATCTCGGATAATAGTAACTTCGAAGTACGATGTAATTTAACGCGATGAAAATGAACACAAAATTTAATTTTTTGCAGGCTCATCTTGTCATAGGTAAGCAATCGGCCCCAATAATTTTATCAGATAATTTATGTAGAAGATGGCTATACATTAATATTTGAAAATGTTATGATTTCTGAATGACACAATGCAAATCAATGTATGGAAAGGATATTTGTCATTTAGTTTTTAATCATATTAATTTTTAATCAAAAAAATAAAAATGGCCCTTTATCATCTATTGCAAATCGTGATTAGTACAAAATATTTTTACAAATGATGAACAGCACACTTTTTCAGTGATAATTGTTTTTTTTTGCGTTTAATGATAGACTCGTTAGTTCATGTAATTTCGTTACGAAATTATATAAATTTTGAGAAGAAAAAACGATTTCTTGTCAATCTGGTTTTTACGTTGTTGAAAATTTATATACATCTCTGTTTATTCTTTCAGACCAAATCAATGGAATAATTTATTAGCAGAATTCTCTATTTATACAATAAAATCAACAAATATTTGTCAAAATATTTGTTTTGGAAATGTATAAATTAATTAAATTCGATCAGAAAATTATGATTATCGTACTTTTATCCTAGCCAAAAAAATGATTCTAAAGTGCCCCTTTCTCTACTGCATGCAGCCTACTATGCTGACGGCCAACTCAATGTACTATGAATATAGTGGTAGATTACACAGAGCTACATACACTTACATACGATGATACCTTCATCCTGTTCGATTCCAGCGAGCTTCTTTCACCGATTATAGTGCATCGCGCAGAACTGCTAATGATAGTGTAGCATCCTCCGCTTACGTCATGACAACCTACGAGTAAATAATATTTATCCTTACCGTCCCCAAAACCATTATCTTTTAAAAATAGATCGAAGTACGTAGTGACAATGACGGAGAATTTGTTACCGGATGGTATGTGAACTGACTTTCAGCCTGTGCCGTGGCTTTCATGCAAGACAGTGTATTCACTTTCATAATATTTTAAGTTATGGGTAAGCTTTAATCAACTTTTTATTTGACGGAAATGCGTTTTAAAATGCTTTGAAGTTCGACATTTATATTGAGCATGAGATGGAAAGAAAAATGTTAAAAATTTAACAGTTAACTTAATGCTTTCGGTTCCAATAACGTTCACATTCTTTAATAATGGTTAAAGACTTGGTTTTGATCAATTTCTCTATATAATATACCCAAATATATACCGTAATAAATTCTACAGGTCCATATGATGAAACATAACTTCATAAGAGTGGTTCTAGGTGGATAACAGGTAAGAGAATAACGGGATAATTGAACAAATCAGTTTGAACATTTCTAGCCGACCGACTGTCTAATTTATGTGGACCCTTCCATCTTGTATTTCGTTTTAATTTTATGTACGAATTGTAAGACAAATAGCATGAAACATCTATTTTAGCACATTTTGGCCCGTGTTTTTGGTAAGAGTTTCGTTAATGCGTTGAGAAAAAAAGTCAGTTGCTTAATTTTGATGAACATTGTAGAATTTAAATCTAGCATAAAACAATTATAGAAAGGTTTTGTTTTTTCCATATGCATTAGAAGTTGAACTTTATGTCAGAAACTACTTTTATTCTTATTTATAACCATAACTTGTCTAATTTTATGGCACAAAAATTGATACCGATATGATTATTTATATCTACAAATTTCGGTGACGGTCCTCAAAGGGGACAGATAACTTTTTTAAATGATCGTATTTTTTTATCTTTAATTTGTAACGAAAATTAAACATAAATAAATTAATTATTATTATAATTAAAAAATATACCTTCACATTAAGACAAGGGGGAATAATATCAGCATGTAAAATCATAATAACGCCACAAAAATAAATTTGCATATTTTGTTTTAAAGAGTGAAACACATGTCTCTCTGTGCCGATCGATAGTTTTTATACTAAATCAAATACAGCATAAATTGCCTACTAGAATGCCACTAACCGAACTACGTGGCCCAACGTGGCCCTGAAAGATCGTTACGGTATTATTATGACCGGAGTTTAGCGGTCAACCACGTTGCGAACTTACTCATTTTGTTCCGTAATAACTTTCCGCCTTCACTTCATTTCTGCCATATTTATTTATAAAATTTGCTTAGAATTTTAAATCCATGGGTGGCGGTTTATCTTCATATATTTGCAAAAAAAATATAAATAGGTTTTACTTTATCCACAGAAAAGTGTTATAACAAACAAAATAATATTTAATTTTATTGTAAATGTTTTTACTACAATTACTAAACAGATATAAATTGACGAGACTATTTTCCGTTGAGTGGTTTCTGAAATAAAGGGCGGAATAAATATTGAATATATTTGGCGTTAATTTTGTAGAAATTCATTATTCACAATTAAATGAAACTAAGTGATGTAGTATTATTTCTACTTTCTTTAAGTTCTTTACCAGGACCTAGGTTTCGTTGTATTAAAACATCATCAGGTGGGCTATTAGCAAATTTTCTTCGTCTTTCCCATCAATCTTTGCTAATAGCCCACCTGAAGATGTTGCAATACAACGAAACCTATGTCGTGGTAAAGAACTTAAAAAAAGTAGAAATAATACTAGTTTCATTTAGTGGCGGAATAAATGTTTCCCTTACTTTCCCAACTACATTATTAAGTTTTCACTTTTTTTAACACGAACATATTTATAATAATATTTTACTTGAGAAGAAAAACTGCTTTGAATTTTTCGTTTTTGTTAACATCTTATTATTATTCAATTTTTATAAATTTTCAGAATTGTTTAAATTGAGTAACAGGCTACTCTCATCTGTAATCAACATCATATCATATTTCGGCTACTAAATTCAATAATTAGGCGTACCAACTTTTCAATTGACAATTTGTCTACCTGTTACGGGAATGTTCCATTCTATATTTCTTATTGTTTATGCCCTCTAAAACATAGAAGGTGAAGAACCAATTACTCTCAAAAAATCTTATTTAGAGTTTTGAGTTATCTAGTATAAATCGAAACTTTGTGCTGAAATTTTGACATTTCTTCCTTTCCGTGTATTCTAGTTTTACAATACTGTACACATTGCGTTGTTTGTAAATAAAAGTGTATTTTCATATAATACATATTTTTCAAAAACGGTTAGTACTAATTGAAACAAAATTCATATAATTAGGCTACGATAGCAACCATGATTCAAGAATATTATGCCTATAAAGAATATATTTGCAATAGGAACCGATTTCCCTGAGTTAGCAAAGGTTCTGCGCCATAGAACTCGGGATCGACGTGAAACTCTGTTTGGAACGCTTTTTTATCTGTTTGTCTGATCGATTCTGGGACAAATATGACTCGTACATTAAAGATACTGTCTACAAACGCGGAAGTTTCATTGTGTAGCCAAATATATCCTCTAGTGTGTGTAATGAGAATATCAAAATTAGAAGCGAAAACTATACGTATTTTAAAGTGAATAAATTGAATTTCTCGAACCCGGTGAACAGATATTGAATCATCGGGAATCAAGTTACTAAACTATCTACTCAATTGTAAACTTAATTGTTACCCTCTCCGTAAACGCAGGCCCCACAATAATTTTACCCGGTTGATTCATTTTATAGCTTACAGAACATAGGGTTTTAAGATAATCCTGATATTAACAAGGTACAAGATTCTTTGCCGAGCTAATGAACTGATTTAAATAAAGACTTCGGTTAAACTTGTTGTTAATTTTCTTAGTGTAAAAATATTCTCAAAGAAGAGTACAATTTTATATCAAGTCCCCTCTAAATGGTGAGGGTGTGATCGTTTATAACTAGTTATTCCAGGATGGACGTTGTTGATCTAAGGGCTTTCTCTATTCGAGGATCTACATTATAATTTACCTCTCTCCTTTCCACTTTTTTTATATATGATATTATCGAATTTGATTACAATTTAGTGCTGTAAGCTTGGTCGCTTTTTGCTTTGTGTTGTATCTCTCTCTCTATTTTCTTTCACATGATACCATCGCAGCATTTACTTCTTGGTTTCGAAGTTATTCTCCAAATAAATTGATTTGAACAGAGGATATATGATTTATAACTTTAATAATTGACGTTACCTGGTCTGTTGTTTCGAACTTCTCACTATAGTCTATAATGATTATTATAGTTAACATTTGAAATTTATTTGCCAAAAAAGTTTCGAAAAGATTTCATTTATATCTAAGGGATAAGTTTTAGCAGTCTTAGGTAATACCAATGAGCTCTAGCCTTCTAGTCATAAACATATGGATCCGAAAAACAAATCGGACAACTTACAGGAGGAGAGCTCAAAATCAATATATGGATAACCCAAAAAAATAAACCTGGTATGTAGGATATAAACCGTTGCTGTGACAGGTAAGTGAAGTGTGCCTATCAACTTATGCATCTCCAAACGGCCACATTAGAGACGGGAGGAATTAAAGAGAATGTCGCTTCATGGAAATTTAGGAATAGGGCGAATTTAGTATATCCTTTACTCAATGCGATAGTCAAGAAACTGATAAGAGGAGTGAAATTCGAAATATTCTGATCCAACCTCAAAATATGTGGCTATATGGGTGCATAACATGGAAAGCAATAAAGCATATCACTTAGAGACTCCAAATCTTTCATCAATTTTCTTAGATATATTCTTCGTTATTTTAACTCGAGAAAATAGATATTCTCTTAGAAAGTCTTGCTGGGATGGTGCAAGGAAGTCCTACTCGAGACGGAAACTCTTCCACATCTCCAAAAAAACTTTGAATTATAACCCTCAAGGGGATAAAAGCGTGGCTATCCAAGACCTGAGGCGGGCTATGCTAGTGGAATTGAATGGCATCGGTAAACTTTAAGCGATATGTGATGCTCAGCTTTATTCAGCATTGCAAAATAGGTACCGTGGATACCAACTGCCCTATCAATGAGATAAGGCGACGGTGTAAAATAATACAAATATAAAAGTTTCGTAAGTATTAGTCATTTTTTCTTCCCGATTATTTACTCAAGAAGAGAAGTCGTTCACACTAGCAATGGAAAATATTTTTGGAAGTGCAAATAATTTATAACAACGAAAATTAACATTTTTGTTACCAATGTTATTAGAAACTTTTTCAAAGCATTTTGAAATAATAAGGTGCGATGGACGATTTTAAGTTACAAAAATAAATGTTTGTGTTGTTTTATCTTTAGCCAAAACTACATATCGCAGACGAATGGTATTTGTGCGAGGTAGTAGTCTCAACTGTCGTGCACTATGAAGTTTGGGTGTCAATAATTATAATGATGTGAAAGATATAGGGATTTAAAGTAGTCAACCTCGAAAATGAGTGACTTCCAATATGAAAGTTCCAGTTTTGTCTAAAAAGTTCTAGAAATTTGAAAAAAATTCTACCATGTTCTGGAACATTGTCAAATTCTCACACAATGTACAATGTCTCTTAACAATAGTATGTTATCAATTGAGATAATATAAGTTCCATATATGTATATATATATATATATATATATATATATATATATATATATATATATATATATATATATATATATATATTAAGTTGGCCACAACTTCGGAACTTTTCTAGATAGATTCTTGAAACATCTAGAAGGTTTTACTGTAGGGTATACATAGGCCAAAGAGTCAGTTGACAACAGAATTAAAAAAAGGTAGTGGACTTAAATCGATATCAAATATGGATTCTATTATTTTACGAATTTCGTCTGAATCACGATGCAAAGACTGCCTCAAATAATATATATCATGCGATGAGCGAGTCTACGGTGCCTTACGTGACTGCAAATATTTGGTTCAGAAAGTTCAGGAATGAGGACTACTATCTCGAGAACGAACCCCGTACCGGACGTGCTGTTGAATTGGGCGTTCAAAGATTTCGACGCCTAATTGTGAAGGATCGTCGACAACCGACTTGTCAATTGACAGACGAATTACACTGCAGTCATGGCACCATGGAAACACATTTGGGCGAATTAGGAAAATTTCAAAATACGGTGTGGATACCCCCCGAGTTGTCATTATATCGCTTTCAGTGCAGAGTTGATACTTGTCAACAGTTATTGACATTGAAACGTAAATTCGACTAGTTGAATCAGTTGGTAACTGACGATGAGAAGTGAGTTACATACGTTAACTATACAAGCAAACGTCGACGGCTGGGTATCGGAGAAACAGAAGTTTCAGTATCCAAACCTGAAATAAGTGCCAAAAAGATGATGCTCAACTGCTGGTGGAATATCAAGGGAATTATTCATTGGGTGTTGCTTCCAGATAGATGTACAATTAATGCAGATATTCACTGTGAACAATTGAACCAATTAGCTTACAAAATGTTTGGTAAACAGGATCGTGTTTATTTTCTGCATGATAATGCTTGACCCACGTTGCAAAATGCACTCGCGATAAATTAGAGTTGCTTGTCTGGGTTCTACTCACTTATTCGCCATATGCGCCGGACATTGTAACCCCTGATTACCATTTATTCATGGCTCTAAATAACCATTTATGTGAAAAAAAATTCGACATTAAAGAAAATCTCCAAAACGACCTCGCACCGTTTTTTTAATCAAAGTCACCGGAATTTTGCCAGAAAGGCATATTATCACTGCCAACTAGCCAACCCAACATATATATATATATATATATATATATATATATATAACATATAATATGGTTTATACATATACATATAATTTTTACTCATGTTTTATAAACAGGAAGACTGAAAGAAATAGTATGCGGTTACATAAAGTATCACTTCAAAGTACCCAAATATTCTAATGAAGAGAAAAAATAATATACGTAAAGGATATGTCTTTTCAAACTAAATAATACTCTAATTTAGGGTTGTAAAAAGCTTTGTCTTTTAAGAAATACCATTTGATATAAATAGCATCATGTATTTTTGGAAGCAAGCCAGGCCCTATCATAGTCTGACATGTAATAGTAAAATTCGTAGCAAAACGGAGACGTTACGAAATACGTATGTATATTTAGTACTTGTGAAATAAATCGAATAAGTATCCGTTAAACACATGGATTTAAGGTAAATATGTGTCATCTAGAGAAGCTACTTGTGCGAGGAGGTAGATCACAGAAAAAATACTAATATTTCTGCTTCAACAGATCATTCATATATCAGATCACATCGATTTCACGTCTACACACTTGCACCTTAAATTCATTTACTTTAAAATAATATATTTTAATTTAAAAAAAATTTCTAATAACTGCTGGAAATACAACACATTGATATATACTATCTTTTTTTATCTTTTTTTTTATCTTTCTACTCTACATATACAACAATCTGGACAGCGGTAAACGGCCTGCAATTAGACCCAAACGTGACATTCATTAATCTTTTGCATAAATACCAGGTCTTCTCTGAGATTGAAATAATACATACCTGGGTGAGTCCTTGGCAATCTCCATTCAAGATGAACGTTCTTAGAATAAATTTGGTGTTATAAGATATTTCCTACAACCCCAACGAACTCCTATGCGCCACAACTGTCCCTCCCGCTGGTCTCACTATTTCTTTATCGTTGCTTTTATCTCTTAAAAATAATTTTTATTACGTTTTCAATACTACAATATTCTTACTAAAATTGTTTTAATCGTATATAATTGCCTAGATTCTAATAGATTTTAATGCTATTGTGGGAGAGAACGAAGTCATAGTTTATTTCATCTGTCTAGAATATGCAATAATATTTAGCAGCCTTATTTGTTTTTCATACCTTGTTATAGGTTAATGCAGTATTACGAGAAACGCTCAATCTTGATATTTCTTCTGTTCAATTTACAGCTTCTGGACTGCATTTATAAAGTTGCTTGATAATCCACGATTGTCATTAGTTATTTTATGTCAATTTAAATTATTTCTTTCTTCTGTCGTCTTCTTTATTTACTGTTTATTATAAATTTTAAAACAATTTTCTTTATGATGTTTGCGCAAATCTAACACTTTTGGATAAATCTGCAAGTTAGCCGTTGGGATTTTCTAATAAATAAATTAACGAAATAATTCTATGGTAAAAGATTTAAGGTCGACAAATCTTTATTCACATGAAAAAGAAAATTTTTAGTTTTTATGATGAGACACATATAACAAAATTTAAAATCCCTAAAGTAATTTACTCTCGCATTTAAATTTGGTAAAAAAAATTGTGTCTTTTGAAAGTCTCTTCTTCAGAAGTATAAGTCAGTCCTAGTTTTGTTTACTTTTTTACCCGACTGCACAAGCGTTTCCTACTTTTTTCTAATTAATTATATAAGACTTTTATATAAATTATATAAGACTTTTATACAAACTTTGAGCTTAAATGGCTGTAAACAGTTTTAAATTTGAGAAGTTATTCGATTTTTCATAGTTTCTCGTGTGACGCAAAATACACGATATTACAATATGATGTAAAATAATTAGATGTAAAATAGCTATTAACATCTACTTTAATAGCTATTTTACATCGAATTGCTTATTAGTTTCAATGGATTTATAGACTTTAAAACAATAAATTCGCATTGATATAAATTTGACAAGACGTTGATATAAATAAGCACAGTTCTTATCAAAACAAACTTGGTATAGTATTGTTAGAAATACATACTTTAATTTTTAGCACATTTCAACGCATAATAAATTATATACCATAATGTTTCTAATATTTATAATACACTTCATAATAACAATATACCAATAATATTTAATTCCAATTATGTATTAATGATAAGTAATATAAATTTGCAAACCGTTTAAGAGATATGTATTTTTGTAAACGAGATATGTGACAAAATAAGGCAAATTTGTATTTCCTAATAAATATTTGTAATTACTCGTATTATTTTTTTTTATTAATATGTTGTATACGCTGTATTTTTCCCCTAATAAATAAAAACAATTACTTAATTGAAATTATTCAATTAAAATTATTTTCATTAACAATTATAAAAAATACAAACAACTACGACACCCTACTTTGTGTGTGTTCTTACACGCGTCTGTATTTTTTTGTTTCATTTGGAGGTATGAAATCGATTTGGAGGTATGAATTTAAACATTCTGTACCTCAAAAACCCTTTTAAAATAACTTATCTCTCTATTTATTTATCAACCTGTTGTAGCGGTTTTTCCCAGAACGTCAAAAACGTGAATGCCTTAAATATTTATACAGCCCAAGTGCGTAGGAAACTGGCATAATGCACGATTTGCTCGTACTTAACAGATTTTATTAAAAGTATTGCTCTAACGGTTTTCATTCCTTTACTGTTACAAATTTGCAATCCGCAAGGAAACGATGAACGTGTAAAAGTTAAGTTAAATATTGCATGTACTACAGTCTAAAAGTTGTGACTTTAACCGAACTGCAACTAGCATTCAGTAAACCCAGTATAAGTAAGGCGTTTGTAAACGCGATCATCGCCACTGTCGTAGGAACTCCCGTATCGCTGTAACACGAAGTTGGCTGCCGGTAGCATTGTGCGATGTACTTCCGTAACCAATATCCGCCTGCACTTTGAATTTTCACTACGTTTGTCGGAATTCTTTGTGTATTTAAAATTGGCGTGTTGTAGTGTTAGGTAGCATCTGAAAGAAAAAGCGACGTTTTTCGGTTTTGAAGTCAACGTTTTAATATCTTTAATAATTGTCGACAGTTTTGGTATCTGTTTTAAGACAACGCCATTTCGATTGTAGAAAACTGCACCCGATCTCAGGCTACGGAGATTATGTTCCTGATCCTATTTATTTTTTTTTCAATAAGCAGGTATTTAATTACGTTAATTGTTGTAAATCGTGATGTAAATTTTAAATAATAACTAAAAGTGGAAAGCCAGCACGGATAATTTAAAAAAAAAAAGTCTGGTTTTCATCTCACTCAATGAAAATATTAGGAGTGAAAAAATTTGTAATATAACTTACGTTTTAGAAAGACCAACAAGACTTCATAGAATTCTTTTTTATTCGTATTATCGTTTTCTCAATCTCTACATCAATACAATTAAAAATTTTCTGTTTAATCGTTTAATGTTAGAGAATAAATTTTCTCAGTTAAAGCTTAATACAGAGTTTTCTAAAATATATCTAAAAAGGCGTGTAAGTGGGTACGGTATAGAAATAGGTCATAATCAAACTTTCCTAAAAAACAAATTAAATAATTTATTTACTAATTGATATTCGATTATTATAATACATAATATTCTATTTAGTCATTTTAGTAAAGTTTGCTTATAACTTTGAATTTTAGGCTTCATTAAGCCAAAAGAAAAAATAAGAACCTTTATAAGATTACTTGACCTTCGGTCGGTCTTTTCTCAGAAATCGCTTGACGCAGAAACTTAAAATTATTAGTTCACATAGTAGTAAAATATACCGGTACATATCTCAATAACTAATACTAAAAATATTTAAAGTTACTAAATTGAATATTCGAATTTTTTTTACTACTATGTGGACTAATTGAAAACTTTAATTTGAATTTTTTTTTTAATTCGAAAACATTGTGTAATATATCGTTTAAAAGGCCTAGATATTTCTAAGGTTTCATAAATTTAAATTTTTCTTAATTTTTGGTAGTATATCGTCAAAGATATATGCAAAAAAAATATGTTAGTATTCCCTTTTTTTTCAAAAACTACTGAACCTGAAATTACAAAAAAACAAATTTTTGGAAGCCTGCCAAAAACTATAACGATGATTCTAGATGTCATAAATTTTGAGATATTTACGATAATATACATGTGCCCCTACTTCATTATATTAGGTATTACGCAATATTAAGGGCGCTAGAAAGTTTATATTAGTAGCGAATTATGATAAGTAAAGTAAGTTCACTTCAAATCAGGTACCCTCAATGCGCGAACATGTCACTCTTGGCCGGTTTTGTTAATATTTGTGTAGGTTATTTATATTTACGTATTACTTGTATATATATATATATATATATATATATATATATATATATATATATATATATATATATACATATATACATATATACATATATATATATATATACTTGCCACGTATTGCTTATGTCCTTTCTGAAATTCTTGACAAATAGACACGCGAGGAATAGGTGGATCGTTCAGTAGAGATAGTATTTAATACTTTAAAATATCAAGCCGGATAATACGCAGATTTCCTGGGATGTTAACATTTTTTTGAAATATCAGTATTTTTAACTTACTATTTATATTAATATTAATGTAATGTTTTCCCGGCTAACATTTTACTAACAATACATTTAACGAATTTGCACAAGACATAAATAGAAGATACTGTAAAATAAACAATAATAAAAACATCGAATAGGACGATAACAAAAAAAAATTATTGAAAAATGTGAGTAGTCTGTGATTCATTCAACAATCCAGGATTATAATGCTTAAAGTAAAATATTTTTGATATATTCAGCGTACTACGAAATGAAAACCTTAGATAAACTTAAATTAAAACGTTATATCAAAATCTCATGCTATGAGAGAGATTCGCCAAACTAATTCAAATTACTGTTTTTTTTTTAAATACGTTTCATTTTCGTACATAAGGCCAAGGAAATTTTGTAAGTAATACGGGTAAAATCAGGTTTAAAATGAATAAAATATTTAAATATGAAAAAACGCACGAAGTCACATGTGGAAATCTAGTGCGTGTCAGCTTCGACGCGTGACTGGATTCACTCTTTAAGTACGATCGTCTTGGAATGTGTAAAATAGGTAACTGTAAATAAATGTAAAAAAAAGAAATTACATTCATACAAACAAACTAATTCCGTATTCCATTTTCATTATAAACATGTACATTTGACTGTACTCCCCCTTTCATTAATAATATCACTAGCATTATATTTCACGGCTATACGTCCCAAGCGCCTTTTTTTATTTTCACGCTTGCCCCATCTGTGTATTTATTTTCCATTACATCTTTATGAGGAACTAATATCTGCAACAATAACATTTTCTCTATTTCCGTGATGTTTCTTTTTTTTTGTATCCATTTTACTATTTTGTTGTTAAACGCAACACTTTCAGCCAATAAGAAACGGCCCTTACAAATTTAGTATATGATCTGTGCTTACGACTGTCAATAAATAATTCAATATGTCAAAATGTTCCTGAAATTAGCTAACAATTGATGCGTGTTACGTACTGCGTAGGTGAAAGTATTGAATCAAAATGTAAATCTCCGATGGTCTAATGTTTGATTTTCCAAACTCTATTAGTCAAAACTAGTTTAATATGCGTCTATTGAACCGTCGGAGACATAATCTAGAATTACGTAATAATGATTTAGTTTGGTTTTATATTTTGCCTATTTATACGAGCCTATGTGTGTCAAACCTCGTCATTGCAATTGCGCCATAAGAAAATGCCAAATTAACATATTTATATCTAAATCTAAAGATGCGCGGAAATCTTGCGCGGAGGGTCCACCTAACGTGTACACTTTTTAACCCTCTGAACTTCGTACGCTCTGAACATCTGATTTTATTCCTCATAAAACTTCATACCGAAAATCGATTCTTAAGAAGTAAACTCCGAAAATAAATGTAATCCATTAGTTTTTAGATCTGGCTGGTTGGTAACTTCTCTAGAAGATTATCATTGTCCTATTTAGTATTGAATATAAAAATCATTTTGAAGATGAACGGAGATTTCCATCGATTATTTCGATCGTATTATAATCCTTATCACATTATTTTCAATAAATATTCGATGTTAAGTTTCACAAAAAATATTTTTTGATGAGAACAAATTTGTACATAGCGATACTAAGAATGATAATATAAAAAGAATTAAAAAAGTAAGTTTTGGCTTTCCCATTTTTAATTTAGTTTTATCATTTCCTTTGACAACGGTTTAAAGTCTTTTGCTGAAATGTTGAAAATGTAATTAATCACTTAAATTGGAAAGAAGGTTCTACCCTTGTCGAGTAACTATAATGTAATATTACAGCAATCAAATTGAATAACTATGCTTGTTAAATTTTTATAAATTTTCAAATTATAATATTTTTCAGAAGTTTTTCCTTTTAATTAAATATAATATTATCAGAATTCTTGGTATGGAACTCTAATAACAAAAGTTAAGTATCCCCTTTTCTATCAATCGAGCTTCTATAAGGGCATGATAATTGAAAATAAAAGTCCAACTCTAGGATTAGACACTGTCGTGTTTCTACGTAGATTAGAACTAGTGCAAAAAATGACTTACACTTATCTAAAGGGGCGGCAGTGCGCAGGCAGTTTTCGACAGCCGTGCGCGTACAGTATATTTGTACTCAGAGCCACTTTTGGACACTCATCTAATTCAAAACCTATTTAATGTATCAGATTCAAACTTAACACAAGATTTCAAATTTTTTAACAGCATTTCAAATTTCACAAATATTATTTCACAATTTCTGAGATCTAGACCACAAAAAGTACTGATTTTCTCACTGCCACTCATCATTACTCATCATTAATATGTGTGATCTACTCCCAGTTGACGTAGGAACTTGAAATTTGACACGTAGCTAGGGTTTTACGTAAAGAAGAAATAAAAATTGGTAAATTTAATATCGTTAAGTATGAAACTTGCTTCGTCAAAGACCAAATTTGAATCATCTTCATAAGGGCAGAGAGTTCCCGTTTACGGTTATTTCATTTTGCACTTTCCCCAATTATTATCCATAAATGCCCATCTTTTTTGTAATATACTCTGCAAAAATTCCCCTATTGCTTGTAAACTAATAAACACATCTTTCAAATCTCTAGTGATTGAAAGCATATTACCCATAGATATATTCTAGAAAAAGATATTTTCGAAAGTCATTCTGAGTAGCTGGTACTCTTGCTTAATAAATGGCGTTACTTATATTTTACATTGCGATAATATTTTGTTTTGTTGAAAAGTATCATCACTAAAGAAGTCATCGAATAATTTTAAGTTAAGTTTTTAATACATTTTTAAATATGGCGACATCTGTTAGTTAGTCTCCGATAAGCTCCATTTTTCTTTTTTTTATTATTTCGGAGTTAATGAAAATTATGACAACAGTCGATAAACTAATATAAAGTATAACTAAGTAAACATTATCTATCAATAATTTTCATGCACTTATCACCGTCCTTTAGCAAAGGAATAATCGTTATGGTAAATATAAATGAAAATTCACCAACTTATACCTTGAAAATGCTCTGGATGTATTTTTATATGAATTTTTAATATTCACGATAGCCAAGTTAGAAAGTTAGCTAGTGCTACTAGAGTCAACTCAAAATACTTATTTTGTAATGATTATAAAAAAAGTTCTAATTGATTTCTTCTGTGAAATTTTTGCGCATTAACTATTTTCTTTTGTTTTTCAAAATAGTTTTGATAACTGACGCCACGCCCTGTGATAAACCAATGAGCATTTTGTTTTTATCGGTATTTACAAAATCTTCGGCATATTTTAAATACGGTTTGCAAAATGATTCGGCGGATTGTATAATAGTACATAAGAAAAACTTTTTCTTGACTTTGTAAAGACATTATCCACAACTTGAAAATAAAGATTGTGTTTGAAATGCATCTTAGAAAGCATTACTACAGTACATAGAATTGAATAACTACCGGTACATAAATCTGAATACATTTACAGATATTAATGAATCTAAACTATGTTTCTGTATCCGTCTGCATAACAATAACTTGCTTTCCAAAATATTTTTTAATTTTGTTGTCATATTCAGCAAAAAACTTATAAATTTTTCGAAAATAGTAACTATTATTTGCAGCTTTGGCTTTCCGATGTTTTTCAGGTCAATCTTGACAATCCGTATACAATATCGCTTCTATAAACTTCATCAAATATTCCCTGCTTTAAGCAACTTTCTCTAGATGTTGTCTTAGGAGTTTTCGTTTGCAGTTTCAGTAAATCTCTGGAAATGGCATGTGCAGTTGATGATTTACATCTCAAGTGGTTTGTTGAAAGAGATAGTATGTGGAACAGAGGACAAATGCAACGTAATTTGAAAATAGCTAGCTTATTATAAGTTAAGAATAATTTAAATATAAAAGTTGAGGCAAAGAAAAGTCGAAATACTTTAAAAAGCATGAATTTTTCATATATATATATATATATATATATATGCATATAAATATATATATATATATATATACACATATATATATATATATATATATATATATATATATATATATATATGTATATATAAAGCAGGAATTTATATATATAAATTTTTTAACTATTTCGACTTTTATTTACCTCAACGTTTTATATTTAAATTAACATTAAAATTTTAATTAACAAGACCCAAAAGGCTGTTCTGCAATATTGAAATTAAGATTTCTTTCTTAAAAACATTTTTCTTCGTTTATATTTATCAACACTAAAATACGCCTTAAACAAAAACTGTATACTAACAAGTCAATCTTCGTTCGGTTTCCGGATAAAGGCTAATACTGGGCTAGCACCCTTATCCTAAATTAATTAGATTTTTTTACCATTATTTTTTAATTACTCAGAGCGGAATTGGAGTAAAAATGTACTTTTTGTTTTGTACTATTTATAACGGTGAAAATTAACATCAAGAACCATATACTTCATCAAATTAAACTCATTAACTTAGTTAACGATCTTACCTTACAAGATGATGCAAAGATGACAATTAACTGTGAATTTAAACGTAAATAATAATAAGTTATATTTAAATTTAAAAAAAAACTAAGAAATGTGCTTTTGGAAACAAAGGACACCACAGGACAAATTAAACAAACTCAAACTTGATGGATTCGCTGTTTACAATTGAGAGTTCCCATAACCACTTCCCTCCTCCCTCACGGGTCCTTCCTGTTATAATATGTACAAAGGACTCACTGAGATAAATCAAACGAGAAAGGTTTAGTGTTAGGTGTGTTGCCATGACCACCTCTTTCCTTTATTATCAGATCCTTCCCGTTACAATATGTAACTAAGGTCTCAGAGGGGTAAGTCAAACGAGACCAAAATTCGGATTTACTGTTCACCATAGAGAAGTTCCTATAACTACCTCCTTTCTGCATCATCCTGTCACCTCGATAGCACCATATTATTTGGCATTAATATTGCGTAAGATCGCAAAGTTTGGTGGTGATACGGCAATTAAAAACTCGTGAAAATCCATTTGTTTGCATGTATAATTAAATACAAACGAAGCTAATGAAAGTGTGTTAATAAGGAAGGGATACCTGACTGAACATTAATTGTTGTGGGAGAATAACTTATTTATTACCATTATATGTCATTTCGAAACAATCGATATATTTTCAGAAAATGTTACGGTTTTCCTCGTTAATTTTCATTTTCGTTAAGCATATCTCATTTGTTCTAGTCAAAATTACACAACTTTTAGTACGTTTATAACACATGTAGGCATAACCTTATAATTAAATTTAAGTGAATATATATAACTTCATTCAATAAAGCATCAAACTAGTATAAAAAAAAGTTCAATGAAACGTTTGATGGGCTTCAAAAATTATTGTTAAAAATCATAAATTACTTTTGTATCTCAGTTCACTTATCAAATATAAAAAAATAGTAAGATCTAGTTAGTGAAAACGCTTTCCAAAAATCAATATGATAAAGAATATCAATAATTTTTGTAATATAATAAGTTAAAGTCGTCGCACTTGTTTATCATTTATGCGATATCAAAACGTCATGAATCCATATAATAGCACACGATGATTGATGATATATTTTATATAACTTTCATAGGTTTATCAAGGTAGATTCCTTGTTAGCCTGGTCTCCTCCAGGATATACTTTGCTTTTTTCTTAGGACATTAAACCTTATAATAGGCTAACTGTTTTCAAATTACGTTGCATTTGTGCTCTGTTCCATACACTATCTCTTCCAACAAACCAGTGAAGGAGGAAATCATCAACTGCACATGCCATTTCTAGAGATTTACCATATTAATAAACGATATCTTCTACCAGGAACTGCGCACGAAAACTCCTAAGACAACATCTAGAGAAAGTTGCTTAAAACAGGGAATACTTGAAGTTTATAGAAGCGACATAATACACGGATTGTCAATATTGATCCGAAAAACATCGGAAAGCCAAAGTTGCAAATAATAGATAAATATTTTGGAAAAAAATGTAAGTTTCTTGCTGAATATGACAACAAAATTCAAAAATATTTTGAAAAGCAAGTTATTGTTATGCAGACGGATACAGAAACATAGTTTAGGTTCATTAATATCTGTAAATGTATTCAGATTTATATACCGGTAGTTACTCAATCCTATGTACTGTAGTGAAGCTTTCTAACGTGCATTTCAAACACAATCTTTATTTTCAAGTCATGGATAATGTCTTTACAAAGTCAAAAAAAAGTTTTTCTTATGTACTATTATACCAATCCACCGAATATTGTTGCAAACTGCATTTAAAGTATGCCGAAGATTTTATAAATACCGATAAAAACAAAATGCGCATTGCGGGGCGTAGCGCCAGTTATCAAAAGTATGTTGAAAAACAAAATAAAATAGTTAATGGGCAGAAATTTAACAACAGAAATCAATTAGAACTTTTGTTCTATTTATTACAAAATACTTCAATTGACTGTAATCGCACCAGCTAACTTTCTAACTTGGCCATCGCAAATATTAAAAATTCATAAAAAAATATAAGTTTCAGCCCGAAAAATTTTGCTGAATTTTGTAATAAGAATAGAAAAATAAAGTTTATTTTTACTTGTATGTATGAATAGAGTAATTTTAGGAAGATCTCTAGGCGTGCCTTCGTATAATTGTTTTTTTTTTAATTTTTAATGTTCATTTTTTTGTTTTATACTATAGAGTTTAGAGACTATAGAGTTTCCTTGGTCCTATAACCGAAAACTAAAAACATCATTTTGGAACAAGTTATTAAACTAGTTTAAGCTATCATGGACTTTTTACAGTTATATTTTAATTATATATATATACATATATATATATATATATATATATATATATATATAAATATATATATATATATATATATATATATATATATATATATATACATATAGATACGCACGCGGACATCGCGATATAAGTTCGTTAACACAGAACTTCGTTAATTCACGCCTTAAAAAAGATTTTACATTTATAAAATAACATTTATTAAAGTGAGGAACTTTTATGCACTTGAATCTGAATTTCCATCCATAAATGGCATTTACTTGATTGGTACCAATTAATACATGTGAATCACGGAAGGACGTCATTAAAACGATAAAATATTTATAGTTTTAGATTTAACATTAGTTTATCGTTAATGCAATGTTACAACTTAATAAGTTTACATTTAAAAAACGTGACTCGCAATTTTATCATACCATTTTTTGGCTATGCGGACCTACATAGTATATGAACTAACACGCTCTACTAACTAAAAACATTTTAGGTGTGTGCAACCATTTTTGTAAGTACATAAGAATCTGCCTATGCTTTGCCTATCTGTTTTAGTACAAAAGAAATTAAAATTATAGACTAAAATAAAGCTCTTATTATTCTATATGATAACCATTACTGTCCAAACATCTTACCATTTTGTTCAAAATAAAAGAATTCTTCCTTTATAATTTCTTTTTATTTGCAATCAAAAAACTTTTCCACTGCTCGTTATATTTGGGCTTTTGGATTTTCCTAAGAGAAATGGTTTTGCGAAAATGGTAGTCAATAAAGCCACCTAGCGGGAAAATATGCAGGCGAGGTGATAACTCCGTTCCCAAGTTCAAACAACTTTTTGTGGCTAAAACTGGAGTTAATATTATCAAATCTCGTTTAACCTTTTTATCTCTCAGCAAAATACGTCAATATTAATCATTGATCAGTTTGCAGTAACCCCCATCGATTATTTCGTTAGTCTCATAAAAACTTAATGACTTTAGTTGGATACAAGCCTTGTTTTGGAATCAATGAACTCGCTTCTACTCCTCAGGGTATACATTTAATTTTTTTGTATTCCTTGAATAACCCATTTCCATTACTAATCTACTAAACAAATCTCATGTCCCTGACGTCCAGGAATAAACAAATATACTTTTTTTTTTGGTGCATTCAGTTAGATTCTGATAATTTATGTTGCATTGTTGTTTTTATCTTCTTTTTTTATAGATCTAAGTGCATACATTCATCTTTATACTATATTTCTGCATAATTTTTTTTTTTTTATTTATGTTCATTTCTTAGTCCTTTAACAAGACAAAGTCGAATTCCTATTCAAAGGATTCCAACGGACGTACATAGCGTCGTTTGTCTTCGCTGCTCTTATCTCTACTGAATTTTTGACAGCGACGACGATATTATGTGTTTTTAATATCATCGTTGTAAACCTCACAAATGTTGCCACAAGCTTCGACCGCACTGTTACTTTTATCTAACTCGTAAAGTAAACAATGTCGAGTACGATCCTCAATGCACAAGTTTACTGCATGGCGATTTGCTTACGGATAAGCTGCAATTCTGCATTCACTAACTATTTATAGCTAAAACCATTCTGGATATCATTGCGTAATAATATATCATTAATTTATTGTTTATCGTTTTTTTCTGAATTTGGAATCCGAAATTCGGGAAACGCGTAGTAAATTTTGCACATATCTAATACTTTAAACTAGATTGAGAACATAACCCTTTATCGTAAGGAATAAAATTAGGATGATTGCCTACATATTCGAAGTACCAAATACATATGTACATGCAATAATAACATATATATGTATATTTACACCGTATACATACACCCATATAATAATATTACTGTATATATATATATATATATATATATATATATATACATATATATATATATATATATATATATATATATACACATATATATATATATATATATATATACGTATATGTATATATATATATATATATACAGTAATATTATTTTATATGAAATTGTATTATAAAACATAGAGAATAGTAACAGAGCACAAAACAATGTTTAGAAATGTATGCACCTATTAAACTAAGAAAAAGTTACATGACAACTTAACCTTTTTTTAAGACCCGCTATTTTTGAGCGAATAAGTTCAACCTTTTTTAATTTGTATTACTCTGTTAATGTAAACGTTAGAAAACATTAAATGTGACGTAATCTATGCTATAAACAGACTAATACAGATTAATTTAATTAACACATTTTTTAATCTACACAATTCTCACATTCTGTAACAACACCGTTAAAGTTATGTGTTGGATTAAAAGTGGAGGGTTTTATAGGTATTGAGAGTCAAATTTTGATATAAAATATTCAAAGTAGGTACTCGTAGCCATTCAGTAAGGCGATTATATAAGTAAAGTTAGAAATAAAAATAGAAATAGATACAGTGTAGAAATACTGTTGAATTAAATTCTTACCTCCATGTGTTGAATAAATTAATCTATTTAATTTTTTGTATTAACAAAGTTTATTTCCAGCCTTAGCAGCCATGAAATCGAATTTTTTGAAGTTATACTTCTTTACACGTGTTATGAAAAAATGATAAGAGTGAATTTTTAAAAATGCAGGATGAAGTTGGTAACTATGCAACACAAAAAACAACTTGAAGTTGTTTACTAAACATTTATTTAATTTGCGTTATTTTTATTGATTTACTTATCCGAAGTATTGCGCATTTGAGTATGAAAAAGTTTGTTTGATGATAGTGTCATTTGATAGCCAAAAACTACACTGCGACCGCATATGTTCGAATTATCGCAGTTACCAAGCAATAATGAATTGGTAAGAGAAAAAATACGTATTTCTTTCATGAGATGAATGTGTATACGTCATAGTTTATTTTTCTGCTGGCTTTCTATTTTAAGCCAATCACCGGCCATACCGTAATGAATTCGATTTATATTTATTTGCGTTATAAATATAATTTCAGCATATTCATTTATTTTCCTTATTAACCAAACTTTATTTACTTGGCAACTTAATCCTCGCATTTAAAACGGCGTCATGTCATTGATGTCCACCATTTTATTTTTCTGCTAGTTAGTAGTAGCAGTTTTCTAAGCGAGCTTTCAATTCAACAATGACAATTTTAATTAAGATTTAATTTTAATTGAACGTTATGTTTCCAGATAAATTTTACATTGCATTAATTTCATTTTCGTGATAGCTTGGGTACAGTATTGTCAAGACATTTATGGTTAAAGGTGGATAAAAACAATATAGTTAATAAATTAAGTTTATGATAAAATATTTAAACAACGTATTTATGAAGTAAATGTATATTCACCTGAAAAACAAAATATGTGTTTATACTATTGCATTGGCATTAAGAAAGGGGTTAATCAAAATAATAGAAGGATATTATCAAAGAAAATTTTAGAATTTGTGATCAATCAGATAAACCACAGGACGATATGATTACGACCAGTTAAATGTGGTGACGAATTAATATAATTTCTAGAATTTCCCTTTTGAAAGCAAAGTCTTTTTAATTGAAATTTAAGTTAAATTTTTTATTAAAATGTAACTATTATATCAAATCTTATACTTGAGAAATCTGTTCCAGCCTAATATAAGCTAAGAATAGAAAACTATATAGTTACAAACTCGAAATTTTTTGTTTTAAGCCATGGAAGTTAGACCTGTTTCATCAGGTGGTACTATTGAATTAACCTTCGTTTTATGTCAAGGATGAATTATATTTCTATGTCAAAATTACAATAATATTACTAAATAATACACGTACGATAAACTGTTATGGAAACATAAATATATACATGTATATATCTAATAATAGACGTAATATAAGTATTGTATTGTACTAGCATGTATTCAACCCAATAAACCTATTCTAGACTTAACTAAAAGAAAAAAAGTCTGTTAAAAACTAAATACCCTTCTCGCCGTAAAAATTCAATAGATACAAGTTACGCTCAAAATAATGTATTTCATTGACATCAATCCAATTGCAGATCCCCAGATAGATTAGAACCATGTCTAGTTCCGGGTACGTATGCCGAGTCCATTAGTCGACATCCGCCGAGTGCATCGAGCTTCAGCGCACCGCTCGATTGAGAAACAATTGAAACGATTGCAATTTTGTGCAGTTATATATATATATATATATATATATATATATATATATATATATATATATATATATTGTACTTTTTGTATGAATTTTTACTTTATTTTTTTTTAATTATCACATAATTGTCTAAAAAGTAAATAAACAAATAGTCACTTTTTTTAAGGGTTCCGTATACGAAGGGTTAGGACAGAAAGGTTTTGTTTTAGCAACATCGTCTGTCCATCTGTCTAAACGGAACTTGGAATTTGTATTTTATGTGTAGTTTTTTGACCCAAATCGTATTTAAAATAATTTAAATTTATTCCAACTGTAAATATATGATAAGCTTAAACAATAAATCCCAATAGACCAATAGCTAATATTGCATAAATTATTCCTAAAAACCAAATGTTTCTTTTATTCCTCTTTGTTGACTAATATGATAAGAAATTATTTCAAATCCAGGTAAAATTCATATATAAACTTCCGGATGACCCAAAAATTTAAATAAATGCTGATGTATAATTGGGTTTTCTCTTCCTGCAGGATGCAAAAAATATGTATTTGGAAATCAAAGTATTTTTGGAGAAATACACGATATTCTTGCGCATATGAACGTTTTACTAAGTAACCTGTTTACACAATGAAAAATAATATTACTATTTTCAAGTAGTTTAATAAAAAGACTGTATATCCTTAAAAGTTTTAACATTTATTTGTATCTAGGTGTATGCAGGAAACTCTTACTGGAGTTTCACTCGTGCTTAGCATGTTTATTATTACTTCGTCGAAAGGAAAATAAAGTCTGTAAATTGAATTTTGTTGCACACTTTCATATTCCCATCTAACAATTTTATCGATGCTGAAAATTATTTTCACGTGAAAAATTCAAGAATAGAAGATTTAGGAAGCGAGATTTTTAATATTATATAATCTGTTGTAAACTTTGTTTATATCGATTCTGATATCTAGTTGAATGAGACTTGCGAACTTAGCAGCATCATTACTTTATATACCATTGACACTGAGTTATAATTGTTAGTTATGACACCTTCATTCTAACAATTATAACTCACCTCGGTTCATGTCAGTTACTACATAAAAGTATAAAATAAATTACGGAACCTTCTGTGCAAGAGAATATAAATTATTTTGTTACATAATTTGTCGAAATAAACTATGTACGTTAAAGTCTAAGAATGTTTTAACTCATTATTTTAATAATACTTAATGGAAAATCGAGAAACCTTCAATCAGTGTAATCGTTCATTCTCCAAATCATCATCGGATATTTAAGTACTATATATATTATGATAAATTTTAACAGATTCTTAAAAACGCAATTCTGTGAAATACAAGATCATTCTTGCAATCATCTTAACTAACACTTTTGACTCAATGAGACGTCGGTGTCAGAACTGAGAAGCACGAATTTTTCGGTATTATTTTTTTATTTTTTGCAAAATGACGTGCGATTTATCTTAAAAAAAATTTTAAATATAAGGATTCAAAAGAGATTATATCTTGTATTGAAATGACAAAAACTGTAATTGAAACATAAAGGAATTTCAGCCATTTATTACTGAATTTCTAATTGCCCAGAAATAGTTAACTGTTCCCATTAATAACGTTTAATTTCACTGACTGAAGTCCAAAATTATGAGATCCAAATTATTAGCTGTATTTATTTGTCTCCTATTTATGTCAATATTTTTGAAACTGCTCTTTCTTCCTTCACCATTTTCTGTGACCTGTTTGGTTTTTGTATATATTTTAGTCGGGATGGCATGATGATGAAATGTTTACAAACAGTTTAAAATATATGAAATATAAATTATTACAAGTACTTTTCGTATTTGATAGTAAAACATTTAAAAATTTCAATTATTTGTAACCATTTAGTGTTATCTAGATATTTAACATTACTTTTTATTTTTCACATTTAAATAAATTCGAAACAAAATAAAGGCTGAAAAATATTCTATTAGAACTCAATTACTTTTAATTTTAAGAACAGTTTTTCAGTCTATCGGTTTATGTGCTATATTTCATTAAATCATCATAAGTTCCACAAAAGTGGATACTTAAGTGGTACATTAGAACTCACTGACACCAATTCTTAACTGTACCTTCACTGTAAACTAATGAATACTGATGTGTCACGATGCGCCGTAACAAAGTGTAATTACCTCGATATATTTTAGAGAACCAAGTACCGCATTACACCAACAAGTTGCTTTAGTAATCTGAACTAGTTCGATCGGTCTTTCCACAAAAGAAATGCTGGCTACCTATGATACCTATGATAGAATATGATAGAGTTATTCATATGTTAATCACATACGATAATTAATTAAATGTAATGAAAAACAAATATATTTTTAATTTACTCGATGTATACATAATATGCAATTCTATTCTTATGATTGCGTCGTAGCACGCTGAATAGACATTTGCAACGTTTAATAAACCTTAACATATTCACATATGTGACTTATATATTCACATATGTACATTTGAATATATAAGTCACATTCCTTTTTGCTTCCCAGTAGTTAATTGTTCAAATATATATATACATGTAATACTAGCTATCTGCTACTAATATCCTGTTTACTTCATGCTTTTTTATATCCCCCTACGCGTACCTACCTATCGAAGTACTAATATGTAGTCACTTCATGCATTTGTTTATACCTGTACTTACTAACTTATCCATATACCTGCTAACGTCTTAGTTGCCTCATATATTTTTAAGCACCTCTGTATACTTGCTTACCTATATACTTAGTTATTATCTTACTTACGTTAAAACAAGTAGAACGAGTTCAAACTTTATGAGTTTATTGCTCATCAATGAAGAATTCCTGTCACAACCTCCCGGTTCCATCACTGCACCCTGATTTTGCTGAAGAGATGGTTTATCCCATCCTTAGTTTTGCCGAAACTTTACAATTTATTATTAGATTATAAATATACCTATATAACACAAACCCGATAACAGTATATATTCTGTTCGTTGTTGAGGAATTCTTTGTTGTGTTTTCAAATTCCATGATAAAAAAATAATCATCGATATTGTTTTATCAATGCCAGAGATATGAACTAATTATATACTTAGTAAGTCGTACCACTGTTGAATGAGACTGAAAAATTGGAATTCGGAGTTCAATGACAAAGTCTGTGCTTGAGACCCAAAATACTAATTTGAAATCAACAGATCCCCAAATTTTATAATTTAAGCAGGCATTACCCCCATAACATCAAGACCGAGGAGTTGGAACCCAGAGTTTAATGGCACAGTCCATATTTGAAACCCACAAAACTAATTGGAAAACAGCAGATATTCAAGTCTCACGGTTTAGGCAGTAGGTACCTCTGCAGCGTGAGAATAAAAACTGGAATCCTGAGTTATTCGACAAAATCTCTACTTGGGAACCAAAATACAAATTTTCAAGTCCCACGGTTTAAACAGGCAGTAACTCTCTAGCATCGGATCTGAACCCTGCAGCATCGGGTTTCGAACCAAATTTACGTTCAATGACAGAATCTCTGCTTGACACCCATAACGCTAATTTAAAAACGACAATTCTTAATTTTTTACAGTTCAGGCAGGCAGTATCCCTTGCAGCGTCAGTGCTTTGGACTTGGAACCTGGAGTTCAGTGACAGGGTATCTACTTGAGGTCCACAATAATAATTTACAAACAGCAATTTTATGGGAATATGTTAAGTAAAAATCCATTGCAAGATTTAAATAAACAATGACAACATGCGGATCGTGAAACTACATAAAACCATTTAAAAACATGGCTTCATGTCTTTTTATGTATATATTTAAGTATATATTTCCTACCTATTTACTTCATTACTTTCTTGCTACATCAAGACAAGTAAATTTTCCATTGTCATATTCTAACTAAAAATCATTTAAATTGGTTAATGTATACCATTTAATCTCACCTCCTCTTATTTTGAAGTCAGTTAAATAAGTTCAAGTACTCAGCATATATATAAAGTGGTAATCAAGGATATTTCAATTTGTAGCGCTAATGGCGAAATACTAAGTTTCAAAATGATATTTAATATACTACTTATTTTTCCACTATAGCTTTCATAATTCTTCAAAGAATTCTAGACATTATCTAGAATTCTTTGAAGAATTAAATGATTTGCTTTCGATTAAAATTATTTCGGTTAACTTCCTTCAATAATCCCAAGTAGACAACCACTGAACCCAAATGAATTCGTATTCTGACAGGCACATGACAATTTTTTTTTTAGTATTTCGCCACAATCCACATTCGTTCATAGTTTATTACATTTTTAATTTATAATGAAAGGATAAACGTAAAGTATCTAGGATAATAATATAATATAAATGTAATGAATAAAATTATTTTGCATTTCTGCAATTGTGGTGTTGATAGAACAGCAATCTGCCTTCAGTGAATCTGCCTTAAGTTCGACATCTATGAACGTGGTCATTGCTTCTGTCGCAAGTCACGCATCGTTTAACCGGAAATCACTCTTTCCAATTCGGCAGTCATGGATTGACTGCGGAAATGGAATGATCGCTGGCACTTTAAATTTTCACAAGATTTGTTGAAATTCGCCATAAATTTAAATTTACGTGTGGCGGTGTCCAAGTGGCTTTTGAAATAAAAACGAACTGATGTCCGACATTTTGAGTTCAATAAACCGGAATTTAGTATCATTGACGCCTGTCGATAAATAGAGGTAATTTTGTAGACGCTTATATTATTAGAAATCGCAACTTGGATTTGAACTAAGAAGATTCCTCTCCTGCTTTTGCTTATTTATTTTTCTTTTGAATGCACGTCCAGTTGTGTTGAATGACCTAAAAAGATAATTTCTATTTCAGTAGCAAAATATATTCACTAAAACTATTGGAAAATCTTTTATTTTCCAGATTAATTTTTTATTGTTTTTATTTAGTAAATTCTCAATCTGTGGATATTCGTCACATATTTTAGAAATTTTTTTACAGAAGGTTGTACACAGAACTTCAAATTAAGTAACAGAAATTTTGCATCGTCCTTTCTTTATCGTTCAACACTAATTTTAGTAATTTTCTTAAATTTCATTTTAGCCATATCAGGTTCTCGCAAGATTATTTCCGTTCTAAAATTTGCATCGTTTTATAAAGTAATCTAAAGGATATAATTCTATAAAAGACTAGATGGACGAAAAAAGTTTCAGTTTAGGCTATTCAATATACTGACTCATGAAAATGATGGCGGCAAAAAAAGTACAAAAAACGATCACTTTATACATTATCACAATACCTCAAAAGTTATAATTCTATAACAGACTAGTTGTAAAGAAAAAGTTCCTATTTAGGATGTTTAATGTAATGAACCATTAAAATTGTTTCAGCAAAAAAAATATTATTTTGCTATCTCTCTTTTTTCACTTAAAAAAAAAGTAATAAATTCAATTTACTAATATATATATATATATATATATATATATATATATATATATATATATATATATTGTTATTAATGAAAGTTAAAAAAGGCACTGTAATAAATTGAGTACATTGAAAAATAAATTTGGCTTCTCTGATTAAGACATCAATAATTTTGAAAGAAGTAATTACAAGTCACTGTATCAGATTAAACACAAGAAAATATTTACCATATTGCCAAATATTTTTCCAATTTCGATCTACGTGACAAGAGTAAGCACTTGCATTTAACCAACTTGGCATGGTAGTTTCTAGCCTAACATACACCCCGTCTAACATATTCGGCATCGAAAAATACCCTCCGCCTCCCTCCTCTCACCCCATTTGTGCATTGTACTTTGATGCACCACCTATGTGATAAAAATGTTTGGAATATAGAGTAGCTTTGTCGCTTTCTACTTTATTTTGTGTAACACTATTCATTTTCAAGTGTCAGCGACTATTGCCATATCGAATACTTCCTTCGTTCTAAGTTATGTAGCGGTACATAAGTGAATGAAGGACAGGCTGCATACTTTTTAGGATTATCCTCTTTCGGCTTATTTCAAGGTCTCTATCGTAGTTTTCTTTTTGCACAAACTTTAATATTAGTCTACTAAGTACCAAAATAAACAAATTTAATATGATAAAAAAATGAAAAAAGACTATCATACCATTATTGTGGACCTCGCCCTGATCGCATGTCATCTATATCGTTCAACGTCGAAGTAAGGATATATGAGTTCAGTGATATCACACAGGGTTACATACCGTCAATTTCATATTCGGATCTTTGGTACCATAAAGACATAAAACGTACTACAATACAGACAAAGCACAGACACAGCCCAAATACGACATGTTTGCTGTTAGCCATCAGTAGTTTTATTGTAACTTTCCTGGTTGCAGCATCAAGTCAAGGTCGAAGACTTAACAATATTAAATTTTCTTCGTTACTAGGAACATATATGAAGTTAAAAGTCAACCAGAAACTTAAAAGTACTTCGAAATTGAGTTGAAAAATTATACCCCAACATAATAACAAATGCAAGAACTAAAAAAGAAGTTTGAAAGAGACTTGTATAAGATATTTAGTGTTTTTTATTCACATAAAAACAAATAAATTTGTAATTTTTTTATATATTTATTTTTTATTGATTTTATACCAAATTATTCAACAATACAATTTTATAGTATTTGTGCGTATGGAAAATTTGGCTTATTTATGGAAAATGGCAAAAAGAAAAATAACATGTTGCAATAACCAAGTTTAAAAAAAAGCTCAAGCAAAGGTGTAGAAAAGGAAGAGAGAGAAAAGTCGGGAACATATAACTGAAAGAAGACCGATACTAGACTTGTATAATCATCTTGAGACGGTTTTGACAATGTACATATAAGTGTCTTTTATGCAAAATGTGTTCTATGTTTTCACAAATTGCGGCAAATTATCTATGGAAGATATTTAGGAATACAGCCTAATAATTACATAAATTTCAAAAATGTTATCAATTTTCCGAAGACATTGAATACCATATACATAGGTTCTGTAAAAATAATAATTTTATAATAAATGCATCGTTCAGATAAGGAAAGTATACCATCCTATAATTAAAAAAAAACCTGTAACGGCAATATTTGGTACAAGTCGATTTTAGCTTGAAGCGATGAGTAATTTAAAATCATTTTAAAAAATATATTACCGTAAAATTTACAACTTATTTTGTTTACTTATTGATAACTTAAGTTTTGATTAAGTAATAAATCTAAGACTTCAATCGTTCAGTAATATTGATGAACTAGTACCATTTATTTTTCTATCGATAACAACAGCTTGGAATTTAATTGTCAGTAGTTTTAATTTAAGAATTTAAAAAGATAAAGGTGGAATATTTTTTGATAAGATATTATACTATTTTATACTAAATTTGATACAAGATATTAATAGGAATTAATAACAAAAAAAATTCAGCAAATTTTATTCCCTCTTGAAAGATTCATGAGCCTAATACAACTATTAAATACAATAACATTTTTATCATCATCATCAGTCTATAACCATCCATTGCTGGACATAGACCATTTCTAAGGCACTTCACCATACATGGTCTTCCGCCTTGCCCATCTAACTACTTTCCGCTGATTTTTTAGATCGCCAGTCCATCTAGCTGGAAGAGCTTCCACACTGAAGTTCGAGGTTGCTTTAGAAAACACTTCAATAATATTATGAAATCGAAATTAACAGAAATATATATTTTATTGAAATAATCTGTCGTTTGCCAGTAACCCTAAAGAAGGCAGGTGAAACGCTTTGATTCGGCATGTACTCTGATTGATATGGATTGAATAAGTAATAGATATCGGTGCGTTTAATAGGTTACGAGTGAATAATGTTTTTAGAGATTTTGAACACTATGGATATTAAAGATATGACTGGTAATTCTTCAGCTCAAAGGTGAAAAAGCAAAATAAATTTAATTTTCAACTGAATGAAAAATCTTCTGCTTTTAGAATATGGATGGTTAAAAAATATAAATCAAAATAAGCCCATCAATATTGATTCCACGGTTGCCAATAGATTTTAATTTATCATTAGAAAGGTCCTACCTACTTTAAAAATTGGTCATTAAATTGACTTATGTGAATGCTTAGAGACACGGTGTAAATTAATTAATATGGTAGGAAACGAGGATCGATTTCTATATTCAAATATAATGCTACTAACATTTTAGTACCAGCACGATCCTTTGAAATCCTATTTCTTCTTAATATATTTACAGTATATCTTTTCTTTAGTACCCTAACGTACGTGGCTTCGAACTTTTACTATAAAGGGCAGTTCCAGCAAAAAATATCATACCACACCAATGTGTGTTATGATATTTTTTGCTGGAAATTTCCACAACAAATTTCCTTTGGCATCTTACTTACTTTGGTTCTAACCGTTTTAAAAGCGTTAAAGTTAAAATTACGGGTCGAGGATTCACTTAATTTTAATTAATTCTCTTTATTTATTTGTCAATGCAGTTATTACAATACATTTCACATGAATAAACTTATTATGGGGCTCTCAAATTATTTCATTCCCATAAAGATTTTTTGATAGATAAAAATTTTGCTAAATAATTAACTAATATTTAATTTTTTCTCGCATAGCTTATGTAGGCGTGAATTCTAAACTAGATACGTAGAAACACGTTATACGTCAAAATTGACCCTTTATCAAGTTTGTATTAGAAGATAACGCCGTGTTATTTATATAATAAAATCAAATTTAAAATTTACTTAAAAAAGCTAAGTAATAATTTTTTTTTCCACAAATCAAAGTTCGCTTCAAATTTGCATTTTTATTTAATTTTAATATAAAATATTTGTTTCCCGTTGTGATTTTTTACTGTAATTGTGTTGTGTTTTAATTCCACCTTTTCGACTGACGCTTGTTAACGGCGTTTTTTTGTTATCACTTTTCAAAATTTGATATTGATGATAAGACAACCTCTGTTCTAAATTGGAGTTAGAGGTGCGAAATGTTTCAAAAATTTATAGTCTTGTAATAAATTAGATTGACAGAAGAATGTCTGTTGTTTTTTTTTTGTCCGATATGTGAATCCCTATATAATATTAATGGCTTCAAAATGAAAAACAACAATTTTCTATTTTCCTTTCCCTCTGTCACAGAATGTATTGGTTCAGATATGAAAGTCGCGGTAATAGAATTTTATTGAAATAAAAAAAATTGTTTCGTGGTTTACAAATTCAAAAATGAATACGTTATCAGAATTGGAATTATCCACAAATTGATAGAGATTTCTCCAAAATGAATTGATTCAAACATGTGTGACTCCGATTTTGAAGGTGATGAAAAATCTAAATCCTTTCTGGGAAGAGGGATGATGCCCTTCTTTACATTTGTTCATTTGTTTCATTTCCCGAATAACAGAACACATATTCTAATGTACTATACCCTTCACTAGAAATAATATAATTATAGCTATTGAACACACATCCATATGAATAAGTATTCCTTAGGTTCCCGATAACCAATGATTTAACTACAAATAGTATACGTCAATTATAAAGAATAAAACAATACTAATAAGTTTAAACACCTGTTAAATTAAAATAAATTTATAAATAATTCTTGATAACATAACGTTTTAAATACATTTTCGCGCATAATTAATTTATTGCTACATCAATGAGACCATTAAGAGACATCAACATTTAATGTAATTTAAGCTAGAGAGAAATTAAAACAAATTGGCCTAATGCTGTTTTCTCATTTTTACAAACAATACAATCGAAGTTTGCATATAAGATTATAGTGTTGCATGTAAGATTATATTGGTGAATCAAATTCTTGGACATAAAATTTAGAATTGATGATCCTTAGAGGCTTGTTTTAAAGAAAAAAACGTAAGGTATTCCATAACCATAATTTTTCCTAAATGTTGAACGTATTTATATCACTTCATATTATTTGTGTTTATATACAGATATCACTGTTATTTTATATACGATTTCTAGTATTTCTCCATTTTTGAAGTGAAACAAATAACCATTTTATTGCAATGATATCCGTCCGTTCAGCCAATCTAGTATTTTCGTTACTACAGATTTAGACTTCGAAACATACAATTTAGAAACTCTGTACTTCGTGTGTAAACTTCAATTCATATGTAATAGTCACAAATGTATGCAAGGGATAAGTTGATTAAAATGAAATGGCGGTTCTATTTACCACTGTGTCAGAATTTAAAAGAAATATATACCGCCCCATTTATGTGAAATGCGGACGAATTTTTCGTTGCGCCTCCCATTGAGTGCAATACCATTGGACAGCATTTTTACAATCACTTAAGAGTTTTATTTACCAATTTTAGTTTTTTGCCCATTCTGCCAAATATTATAAACTTTAACATGACGTACAATATACTTACAGTATACTTTTGTACTTATTGAATCTTGGATTTGAAAAACTTAAAAAAAAATCTAAAACTAGAACCTGACTAGAACTTGCAAAACGAAATTACTTCAGTTTACTTCCGTCAACGGCTTCAAATAGTGCACAATTTTTTACTGAGACATTTTATCTAGTCTTCACATAGTTCAAATTGAAGATTAAATTAAAGAAACCTTATTTCATTAATATATTTTTGTGCAGCATTTCATGCTACACAATTAAACGAAATTAGAGAAACTATATCTTGTTTTCGACGTCACCATATTAGGAATAAATTATGATTCTGTTAGATGTCAATATAAAAATAAAATAATTTACAACGAATGTTGCCAGGTTTTCCAATAATGAAAACAATGATTTCATCCCAACTCGTTCACTTCACATGTGCATTGTGCTTCAATGTAGCGTCTACGTGAGACGCTATAGAAAATGTTGCAATATAGTGCAGTCAATTTACCGCACGGTTCTTTGTGCCGTGTATCCCTTTATTACATTTTAAAACAAATAATGTTGCCACATCGCTGGTATAGTAGTGGTAGAGTTAATAAAATGTATTTTACTAATAGTTAATGGAAAATGAATGCAGATAATTAATAAACCTTAGATATGAAGCGTTTACTCTTCTGAGTGTATGTGTAAATATAAATAAATTAAATAACACTGAAAATATTTGTATTAAGTTTGTAGGGAAATTTAGCAAATTTTACGAAGAATTATTACAGCATATAATAGCTAATTACTGCGTGACTGTGGAAGTTGACCAAAAGAAATAAATGTACTGCAAGGTAGTATAAATCTTTTGATTTACCATAAACTGAATATGATCTAGAAGATATATCCAAGTTATCTATGAAAGAGACATCTTCATGTTTCAACGTCTCTCTTTCTTAAAGGATAGTGGCTCAAAACGATAGGTGCCGTCTTAAAGTAAATTGATTGACGCCATTTTGCGTTAATCTTACATTTGTGGGATCCCTGTGATCTGGTCAGCTTAACAAGCCGACCTTCGGCCAGGTAGTATTTTTCTCTCTACGCTTTCAAATAGGATACCTCGTCCAAGTTGCCCGAGTTTCTTTTTATAATATAGCTGAATTATCTAAATACTCGACGGAAAACTGTAGAGGACAGAGGATTTTCTTTTATGATGGACTCATTGGACTAATGAGTGCAGCGTTCATCACCAGAACCACATGAAAACAGATGTAAATTTACATACAAAATAATTCAATCAGATAGTTCTCATATTTGCAACAATTTATATTTATTCTTTTATTGAATACTCAATAGTTAGAATGGAGTATTCTACCCATTACTCAGGGTAGAGGTTCCTTTGAGGAGAAACGGATTAAAACAAAAAAGAATCTTAATAGGTTGTCAATTTTGAGTTGGACTTCTCGAAACTAGTATTCCGTATCGACAAAACCATTCCATTTACTTCACAAGTAAATAAAAAACCTAAAACACAAATATCTGTACGCCTCAAAACCCTTTAAAGTCCGATCGTCATGAAATTTTACAAAGAAGAACAGATAAGTAATGCCAACACAGAAAATATATAAACTACAATTTTAATATTTTTTATGGACTTCCTCTCAGATCAAACTCGCAGATCAAAAATGTTTTTTCCACAAAATCTAAATAGTAGAGTATCAGAGAAAAGATTTTCCTAAATGCAATAGAAAATGAGATGTTACATATGTTTGGATCTCTTCCGCCAGATCGTTTGAATATCATATTATTGCGCGTCTTAAAAGTATCATATTATGTGTTTCCCTTACTTTCCCCGTCTTTTTTACTATGCATATGACAAGTTTGTAGAAATATCACAACACGATTTAGTAAATACTATTTTGGGTCATTGTCATCAATAAACTAACGAGGTGCAAATGAATAAGTTATGTATCTTACGCCTGTGAAACGTGTAATGGGCAATATATTTACATAGAAAATAAAATCAATTTTCCATCTAATCATGAATAGCCTGTTTCCGTCTATTACTGGACATAGGCTTATCCTAACGTGTATCATTGGAGGTAATTGACCGTAATTTCCTCGCTAGTCAGGCGGTTTGGTGATAATAATGCGTAGCACTCGTATCGCTGATCAGTGATATTTTAGCTTTATGATTACAAATATCACTCGGCTGACGAGTAACCGGGAATCGACCCCATGTCCCGTGGTACGCCGCCCCGTAAAAGGGGGTAAACCTGTAACCAGTAAACCATGGAATTACAGGAGTTCCAATAATTATAAATAGTTTAATAGAAATACTAAAAAACTTAAATGTGTACATTTGGTTGTATACAGAATCCTTTCATGGTAAGATTTTATTTCATTCCAACTCTTTGTCTCTAAAGGTGTGACGGTAATTTTTCTTAAAAATTGGGCATACTGACGACTTGGATATTGGCATAATTATGAAAGTTTCTTGCCCATACTTCGTTTTAATATAAAAATCACGAAAAAAATATTTTCCCTATTTCTATGGGTGAAAAACATGGTGTCGAAAAATTTTATTTTCTTTAAACAAATCGAACCGGGTGCCATATGAAAGGTCATTCTTAGGGCAGTCTAATATTATTTTGTAATTTTAAGTGTTTACATTACCCCAAAATAGGTAATCCATCATTACAAAAAAACGTGCATAATATATTAGGGCAACCTTTGGTCATTAGTATTCTAAAAGTAGGCGCTCCTACGTCCCAGTTTACATTGAAAAGGTTCGGGGGATAGTAAATTCCACTTGGAATAAATAGTTTTGATTAAAACCAAAGTAAATATGAAATATATGAAAATAGGTCATTTGATGCAAAAATTAAATTGTCCTAACGTACAAATTCTAGACAAGGTTTTTAATGAAAAGACGCACAGCGGTGTTTATGATTCACCGAAGGCAAACAGACATTTACAAAAGTGCTTTTGGCTGTGAGATTCCTGGACTTAGTTCGAATTTTTGAACATTGGAAATTAATGTACCATAATGTATCATTTTCAAACAATATCACCAGTATTCAAGAATGTTCATTGTAAGTCATTGAACTCTCCGTAAAACTTTGTAAAAATGCAATTAAATTATAAGTCCTTACTTATAATTTAATTGCACCTAGGCTCTAAAATAATTATATCATTGAACACTGTCAGTTGATATTTTATTTTACGTCTTCCAATACCACACAGATATCACTTGCAGATAAAGATCACACAGTTAAACAGAACTTCATGGTATGAATACGTATAATGGCAGGTACACATAATATCAAAGACGTCCTACGAACGATATTTAGCGATTGCTCTCGCATGTACATTTTCCTTCGAATTATGTCCAAATGCACTTGTCGGTTCAATCAAACGACAGTTAGACGCAAATTCGTCACAAGTTTACTACCCATCTAACGCAAAATATATCATTATATTCTGTGTTAGATATGAAATAAACTTATCCAGTATAAAATATCAGTTGTTCAAAGATTAAAAACTACTTTGATTTTTAAATTTCCTCAATTTCGGCACCTGACTTCTTAATGTTCTAACGTGCATTTTGCTCTCGCCGAAAGAAAAATAAAAGTGATTTCATTTTTATCTCAAATGTTTATTACATCGAAAATTTGACTTTGAGACTTTCTTGTCCAGACATTATTTCTTATAGCTTTGTGTTTATATCCCTTGCGATAAAGATCACGGAGATGTGGCTTTTCTCTACATAAATTAATTAATAAAAACGAATCTTCATTTATCAATCTCCATTTTTGGAGTTTACTCTTCAAGAATCTATTTTCATATATAGCGTGCGGTATGAAGTTTTATAAGGAGTAAAATCAGAAACTCAGAGCGTACGAAGTTCAGGGCATTAAAACAAGTATTACTGTTAGGTGGCTTCTCCGCACAATATTTCTGAGCATCTTTAGAGTGAGATATAAAAATTTGTATTTTTAAAATTATTGGCATTTTCTTATGGCGTAATCGCAATGACGGAGTGTGACACACATATTGGTATTTTCTTGTGGCATGATCACAATGACGGAGTGCGACACACATAGTTTACTATCGTTCGCTTATATCAAGATGTAATCATTAAATGTCATAATGTATGAATATTTGACGTCTTCTATCCTACAAAATTCTAAAGTCTCTTTTAATTTTAACTTGTTTGACTTTACTAAATGTTTTTAATTTTGTTGCATAAATTTGATCTTGTTCATTTGTCTTTTACTTAAAAACAATTATATTGTCAGCATTTTTTTATTAAATAATTTTCCTTTTATATTTAATGATATTGATATTTATGTTTATATAAAGTGTTACCTATTTTGTATATTCAAAAACAATCGTACTTAAAGAGTAAACTCCAGTCGCGCATCGGAGATGACACGCACAATCTTTTTTTAAATTTTCCATATGCAAGTATTTTATTAGTTAAGTTTTTTCATAAATATTCACGTCACACAGGTGTACACTGTAAAACCATAAGCTCCAATTAGTCCTTCATTTGTTGGTTTCTTGTGCCCATCTATACTGAATAAGCACAAATTTTCCGTATTATTTGATTTTACCGCCACGCTAACATTCAACACGAGTCAAGACCAAAACAATTACTTTGGGCATCGGTAAATCATTCACACCAGATCAATGAACACTAAAGAAACTCCTTTGTTGGCCTTCACTGACTCAATGTGTACTCACCTTAAGAGACTTTCCTGTCCACGAATTCTTGGAGCAGATGTAGATACGAACGTGATGCATAACACAAAAGGCCTGGCATGGGCATTTTGTATTGTGTGGTTGAAATACATTCCTCAGCGTCTGAACGCGTGCACGCTTCTACGAGAACATTACTCAAGTGCATTTTCATACTGAGGGAAAAAATCATATATAATAATATGCGCATGCTATGTGTGTATGTCACATAATTTTAACTAACATGTTTAAAAAATTATTTTTATACTCGTACGAAGCTAGCCCTCATATAATACAATAAGCAATACATTTTTGTGATACACTTTAAGAAAAAATCATAATACGTCTAGATTTGAAATTAAACAATTATTTACAGTCATATCCAAATATATCATTTATCATAATTTCAGTAAAAAGAATTACTTTTAACATGTACAAAAATATGTAAAATTAATAGTTGTTTATTACTTTAATTTTACCAAAATGATATTACTAATGCCGTTTGTTAGATATTATAGAAATTGAAATGTATATTGGGCTACAGAAGAAACTGTCATTAAGTTGACTCTTGAGGTTTCTAGATATCACTAATTGGCACATTCTAAGCTTTTCAAGAAATTTTTATTACAAATGACAGGATGTATAAGCCGAACAATAGAACTGAATTAGGACTATTGATATGAATTCCAGAAAAATTTTAATACTTACACATAACAGTACTTAGAAGGTTGTATATGAACATCATTTTAAGAATAAGAATGATGATATTCTGAGTTATGATTTGGATCACGTGTTTTAAAATTTGGAAGACAAAGAAAATTCTGATAAAATGAATCTACTAGAAATAAATCAACCAAATATTTGAATAGATATGAATGCTGGACTAAACAATATTCAACAAGGAGTGGATCTAGGTAGAAGATAAATCGATGTAAGGCACAATTGGCATTCTATTTTAAATGAACAACTGTTGAATACAATAAAAAAATTATTGAACATGAAAAAAACAACATATTAGAACAATTGTTATTCAAGGGAGACTCGCTTCTAGAAGGGTGCGTTATTTAATTATTTCACTTCTCAAGTAAATCAAACACTGGGACCATCATTTTATCAACTGCTTGCGCCAACTGGTGCTGCTACTGTTTATATTAATTGTCCGACAATTCGTTCTAAACTTTTATTAGGAGTGAATAAAATACCTAAAAATCCCAGCTTATATTCTTTTACTTGGTTTCAAGAGGAAATCCATGGGTGTAAATTTATATTTACTGATGAAATGAGTATAATTTGATGTAGTCTTCTGAGGAAAATTTATCTACCATTACGCAGAGTATTCCTTCAAGACAAGATGAACCATTGGTGGATTATTCATATGTGTTTTTGTAGATATAAATTAGTTACATCTCTTAATGACAGGTCAGTTTACAGTAGTAGAATAGAAAGAAGTAAACTCATTTTAGAAGGAAAATAGATATTTACACCAGGTATCCAGAAGAATTTTTTTATCATCAATCATTTCGACAAGATAGATTTCAGCAAGTATATAGAGATATACTTTATCATATTAGTAACGGTAAGTGTAGAATTGAAGATTATGAAAAGTTAATGAGGCGGAGTATGTAAACATTTTCACCAAATGAACATAACTTTTTCAACGATGTCATTAAATTATTTCCAACCAATAAAGGTGTAAAAGAGATTAATAATCGAAATATAAAAGAATTGCGTCAACCAATGGGTTATATTCCAGCCAGTGACATTTGTGTTAAACCAAAATCAATAAGTGTAGGAATATAAGGTGGAGTTAAAACATTTATATCCTTTGAGTCTAAATTATGTTAGGTTCTAATTTATGGGTCGAAAAAAAGCAATGAAGCTTTAAATCATGCTGAGGATATGATTTAGGAAGAAAATCATTGTCTCCCTGATCAAGTGTCATGAGTGATAATGGTTCATATTGAAAATAATTATCATTCAACTTATGACTTTAGTGGTTGTGTTCTATTACCACTTGTAAGCAAATTTTGGAAAAGTGGAAATACAACTTGTTTGAGAAAACAATTTCTATTACAACTAGCTTTCGCAATTATAATTCATAAATCTCAAGGTTTAACATTAGATAAAGCTGTTGTATATATTAAAGAAAAAAGAAACTTCTATTGGTTTAACATATTTTGCATTTTTTAGAATGAAAACCTTAGAGGGATTAGCATTAAATATAATATTTCCTTATAACAAATTTTGTAATATTAAAAATGATATTCATACACATTAACGTATAGAAGACAAGAAGAAATCCGTATTAGGAATTTTGTACATAATACAAAATAAATTTAATTACTTTTTTTAAATCATACTACAAAAGTACCTAATACTTTTTTTATTAACTGACTTAAAGCGTGGTTATCGATAGAAGGTATATCGTGAAATTTAAATATTAATATTGCGATTTTTTTTATTTCTAAGTACTATATTTAATAACAAACCTCCGCAAGCCCTCATTTTTCAATTTTGAATTGTGCAACTATGTGTCAACTTACATTTTGAACAAGTGAAGTGATTAGACAATGATCCAAAAATATAAATATAATAGACTTCATTTTCAGTCTAAGAAACTGGAGATCTCTCGACACTGCATTTTTATACAGGAAAAAACCTCATAAATATGATTATAATATAATTCATAAAGATGCAAGGCTATTTGACGCTAGTAGATGAATCATTAGTATTACGTTTTGTATTGGAAGAAAATAGGTTTGTTAAATATTTATAAAGCAACGATTCAAAGAAAATAAATGTAGTAAAACGACTTGTCTGGGAAACATCATGGAAATATTTTTAAAAACGCAACGGAATCAGAAAATAGGAAAAAGATAGTAAGTGTAAAATAGGAAAGAATTAGGAAGGTTTGTTGACATAACGATACCGCCAGCAAGTTAGTTTGTGTGCAAATATGAAGCAGCTAATGACAAGACGAACGCAGTGGCTCATGAGACATGGTTGAATTAATTAATTTGAGAACTGAAATTTCATACATTTTTAATTTCATCGTTACTGAAAAATTCAGACATCGAAAATCAATGACCGACAATATACATAACAAAGTTTTCAAAACTATGACGAATTCAAGCCTTTTGGTCATATTTCTCCGTAGACGCTGAAATAAAACTTATTAAAACCCGGTACATTCATATATTCAAAGAAGAGTTTTAAATAAACTGAGTACACATAGTGAGGAGTAAAACGGCCGAACAATATAATATACATAAAAGCTAAAATAAAGAGAGCCACGTGTAAGTATACACGTGGCTCTCAAAATTAAGGACGAGTAAAACTCATTCACAATGTGTAAAATAATACTCACAAGATAAATTTACGTAACGACGTAACATTTCAAATATTTCTCACTTTCGTGCACAAATTCAACATTAGTTAGCGACAGTAGTTAAATCATTGTAGCTTTTATTATTTTATTAACATTAGAAATTATTAAAATTTAACGTAATATTTGCATTGATTAACGCACTTTTCTCGTTTTCCATATATATTTTTAGGATGTTATTTCTAAAAAAAACTAGTAAGTGACTTTTAAACATAATGGATTTTGGGGATGCATGAAATTGCCGTTTTAGAATTAATTGATTTAAAAATTTTAATACTTTTCGTACAATATTGTGAAATATAAGTTAATTAAATCCAGTCTTGTAAAAAATTCAAAAATTGATTGAAAAATAAGCCAGTTGTAAATTTGAAGATATGGATAGAGTTGTGTATATCCCTGTATCTTTTCCTCTCGTAGAAAATAATGTGCAATATTAAAAATTACCTCACAACACAGTATTGCCGTCCTTCTCTAAAGGTTAAATTTAAACTTTTATAACTCGGTAAATTTTTAATATTATTAAAAAAAAATTACACTCTTCATCAGCTTGTACCTTGAAATTATGATTAATGAAATAAAAACAATTTAGTCAAATACCCAATTATGATGGACCATTTTCATACATTTTTCATACAACGGGCCAAATCGCAGCGCACCAGCACATCGCTTACCAGTGTATTTTTATAGTATATCTGACGACTTGCAAAACAGGGTCCGCCTCATTGTGCAATGGATAGATGCCTTTAACGATATAAAGTATTGAAAAAAATGGTCTTCCAGCAAATATTTAAAAATGGTATTACATTCGCCAATTTTCTTTCCTGGTGCATCTTGTAACACTTTATGCGTTTTCTTTTTATTTTTTTTTATTATATTTATTTTTGCCTTAATTATATTTATTTTTTCCTTAATTACTCTGAGTACGAAATTTTAAAAAACCAAGTTTTTTTTGGAGCTGTCCATTAGAGATAACAGAAGATCTGTGCAATATTAAGGTAGTTGTCGTGTAGCACTATAGATATCTATCTCAGCTATAAAAGCTATAGCTATAAATATTAAGCTATAGATATCTAACTTGTTTTAAAATTTAAAAATTATTTACTGGTTAGTTCCGGCAAAAATTTTTCTCAAAAATTATTCAATTAACATTGCGGAAAAAATTGTTATTTCGCCAATTTTATTTAAAAAACCGTTCGTCTAAAAAACTAAGTCAATATAAAATGGTGTTACTTTAACATTTTGAAAAAAAATTACTTACCTAAATTGTAAGTAATTTTTTTCTTGATAAAAATATTATTTCATCACACTTTTCATTTTATTTAAAAAGCGCAAACGCGTGGAACGATTTGCTTAAAATGCAAAGTGATGTTATATTAACATTTCGAAAAGAAAAAAAATTTTACCATTTAGTTTTATTAAAAATTGCTCTCAAAAATTGTACAATTAACATTATGGGAAAAGTATTAATTTTACCACACTTAATTTTTTCTAAACATCAATATTTTGAAACAAAAAAAATATTTACCGTTAAAAATTGTACAATTAACAAAAAAAAATTGTACATTAAAAAAAAAATAGGTATTTCGCCTCACTTCATTTTATTTAAAAAAAACGCAATAGCGCGCTTACTTTAATGTTACCTTCTTTTAATCTATTTAATTAGTCTGTATAACTCTGATATACAAAGATAGATTTGCGGGTAATGCCTAACGCACTATAACGCAATGTATTCGTAATAAGCTTCACAGAGATTGAGAAAGTGACTTGATGCTGTACAAAAATTTAAAACTCAGTTTTTTTCTTTTAATTCATTCAACTTTTAAAGCAAACTATTTTGCTATTTTGCTACATTGATATCGTTTCAAAAATTTTAATTAAATTTTGAGTAAAACAATTTTGTGTTGCATTATACTGACGTTATTTTAAAATATCCTTAATGTTTCACCATTCACACAACCTAATTATGAAATTAATTATTTCTGATCAAATTAAGTTTTTTCTTTACTACTCAGTTTTAAAACTAGTCCCAAGTTGAATATTATCTTCTATTATTTGCATATCTTCTCTCGTTCCTTTACCAACAGTTTCATATGCTGTTTGTTAATAAGGTAGAAATAGATACGTATATTATAATTTATTGTATTGCTAATTCAGACGATAATGGAAAACAATGTAATTATTCTTGGAGCGTGAAAAATATTATGAAACACTTATTTTGTTTCAAATAAATATCCTATGGATATATATTTCGCCCTATAATCATATCTACATTATGATAATTTACTTTTATAATTTAGGCACCCGGCATAATGTGTTACGTTAAGTCCATATTAATAATATAAACTTAAGAAAACATACTTCTATGAGATAACAGGTAACATAACATAAAGATGAGTTAACAATTATTGTGAATAGCGCTAATCGACCGGTCTCCACAACTTATGTCGTCGCTTCCATCTCTCGTCTGACCTAAAGTTATACATATGTATAGAATGAAAACAAGACTTAACCTTCTCATATTCTGTTACGTAAATTACCTTGTTACATGAGTATATATTCTACCGCTGATTCTTGTTACTGGCCAGAAATTTAATAATGTTTTAAACAGAAGTAAGAGTTTAATTATTTCATTGTGATATGGATAATGGTAAACCAAAATTTGGAAAACAATGCGTCTTGTGTAATAAACTACTTACTTACGTTACGTTATTTACTATTAAAACAAGTAATACTTTCATCGGAAACTTTAACTGCTTCAAAGAAAATGGTACATCGGTCAGAATCATTGTTATATTCAGAATGTTTGCTACCAATGCTCTTTGCAGGCGCTGTCATTGTGGATGTTAGTGGTGCCGCAGCTGGCGCGCTGCACAGAATCGCAAGCAGTTTGAGTATGCGGAGTGGAACAGAAGCGTAGGAAAACTATTTTAGATGACGTAACTAGAGGAAAATCCCACGAAAAAGAGCTATTTTTTGGACATTTGGCATTCTCTCTTTAAAATATCCCTGACTCATAATTTCACGTTTTGTCTTGTTGTTTAGATTTCCTTTAAAAATGACTGCAAACATCAACTTAATACACCGCGTAGTCGTAAATAATACACCGCGTAATCGTATGAACGGATATACCCTAAGTTATAATGCAGGAAAACATAATCAGTAAAATCATTTTTCAAATCGATTGCGTTTTTTTAAATTATTTCGGATTAACAAATTTACAAACTATATCTATTTATTAAATAAATATAGACAGATAAAATATTACAATAAAATATAGAGCAAAAAAAATTTAAAACATGAAATAATTATACAAGATCAGAAAACAAACTGAAAACTGTCAGTATATAATATATGACTTCTACAGACCAGCTGCTGTTTGCTGATTGTGAAGCCTTTTCTTTACATTTTTCTGTACTGCATTCTCAAACATATCTAAATTAATTTCATTAAAGGCTTTAATTTAAATTCTTTGGTGTCAATTCACAGTATTATCTTTTAAAAAAGACGTTAGTACTTATTTATTTAACGGTCCTATTAAAGCAAGTGTATGTTTATCTGAAAGGCGAGCTGGGGAAAGCTGTAAAATGCTTAACTATCTCACAGAAACTACCCCAAAAATACATGGGAATATTTTTCATTGCATTTTGAAACATTTCTTCAATCAAATCCACTCGATGGGTTCAGTGAGAAAAAAATAATCACCGACAAGTTCGATGCATATGAAAAAAATTTAAAAATATTTTTTTCTACATTTTCAATATTTTATGTTATGTATCTACGTCTTCCAGTAAAATTTCTTCTTAGTTGGCCTTAAAGTAAGTGGGTCAGAATACTTATACATGCTGACCCACTACTACTACCACCACTACTCAGACGGATATAACCAAATTAAGTCGGTTTCGTTTTAGACATTATTACCTAATTTCTTATAAAATATTATAATTACAATAAATACTTAATTTCTGATAAGCAAATAAAACTTTGCTTAAATTGTAATTACGATGACAGTTGATTTACTTATGATTTTTAGCGATCTACAGACTGTTTTTAATGACCTCGTTTCACATACGACTGATGCATATGCCGTCCTGCCATCGCCGCAAAAGGTCGTCACGCTGTTTTGTCCAAAAGCGGCCACCTGGTTTCACGACACAAACTCATTCACTCTTCTTCAACAATAAATTTCCGTCTCCACAATCAATTTCTATTACGTTTGCCAATAAGAACTAAGAATTTAATATTCTCGAGGGATTGTCGAATCTTATCTGAAAGTAAAGAGAACTATTGTTGCAGATTTTAAATATAATTTTTCTTGTAATATTTGACGCCCTGCAATTATTGCTGGTAATTATTAATTTCACAAAATGACATTTATGACAAAAATTGTAGATAATATAGTGCTTTACAACATTGCTGTTTCACATCAATGTTTGATCCCACTGATTCTACTTTGCGAAATAATTTGAAGAAAATGTTTATTCCAAGTTTCATTGCACTATAACACGTAAACAGCAGTTTGTATAATAATGGCTTTATGAAGGAAATTATAGACAATTTAATGCTTTAAAAAATTATTTTATGGTTTTTTGTTATTATATCAACAGTTCAAAATTTCGACTTAAAGCTTTCACCAAGATACTGGATTTAACATAACTTTTCAGGCCATGCCAAGTTACTGAGGACGTAAATTTGGCAAGTTACTGAAGAAACGCTAACAATGTTTTGAAAAAAAATTAATAGGAAGAAACATACAAAAAAAATACAATTTTATTGGACTAAGAAGGAAAATTAAGTAAGACTAACCTGTTTGGAGTCCTGCTGTATCAGTATTATTCAGTAATTTCTTTTAATTTTGCAGACGTATGTTTCAATACGATGCATTTAATGGAAAACGTAATTAGAAGTGAAACTCTAAGAATGCGTGAAATACATACACGAGTGCCTGATTTTCCAAATTTCCTCGAAAGCGGAAATTGTCTTGAAGAAGACTGGGTGGTCGTCACCACAACTTCTCCAATATTGTAGCATGAATACAAGTGGAAATAAATTATGATGGGTATTGGCAAAATAGCTTCTATCAAGGAAACATACCAAAATATAGTAAAATTGTATGATTTACTTTATTTTTCAAGTTTGTGGAGTATTTGTTTCGTTGGATTCACCAAGTCCTAATAAATGCAACGTTGCGCATTCGGTGCACGCCACGTTCCGACAGTGCAAATAGGTTCAATGCACATAATTCTTATTTGAATGGGATACCCATTCGACTTTTTTTGTGAAAACGAATTATAATAAATTGTTAAGTATAAAAAGGTAAAAATGTCGAAAAATCTAAAAATATCTTTCTACCCGTATTTGAGGAAACGATACATTTATTTATTATAATTCTGAGGTTAAAAAAATCAAATGGACAGCTTTCATCGTGTCCATCGGCAGGATTGAAACTTAATAAAATAAGACGTAAGTAATTTAATTCTTAAGTTTAACAGCTGATTTAAATGACGATTAACTAAAAATGAAGAAATCAAAAGTATTATAATATGCGCAAAATCAAACCAAAATTATATACTAACTATAAATAAATAGGTTAACAATTTTTTTAAGATTTATGCGAGCCAAGACAAGTTTTTGTTTTGTTTTGGTATGTACGTTTGACATGCCTTAGCTCGCAAAGACCTTAATAAAATTTAGTCTGTTTTATTTTACTCGTATCATATTTTTAGTTTCTCTAATGTTCACAATTGTGAACAATGAATTTCTACAAAATTGACGCCAAATATTAATTTACACTATATATATATATATATATATATATATATATATATATATATATATATATATTTATATATATATATATATATATATATATATATATATATATATTTATTTATATACGGGACGGTAGTCGATTGTACGGGTACGGGGACGATCGTCGATTGTCGATTGTACGGGGATTGTACGGGACGTCCATATGTCAGTAGTCCAACTAAATATTACGAGTAGAGGATCTCATAAGCTAAAATAAACAGAATTATACAAAAGTGCGTACTTTTGAAGTTATTGATTATTTTCAAAATATCTAGATTTTTCATGCCTAGACTCACATTAATCGATTCTGCATCAATAATATAAAGCGTATAGCCATAACATTTATTAATATTAATGCTTATTAATATAGCTATAAAATAAACTCTTATTTTATACCAAAAACTAAGAAGAAATTAACAAAAATTTCCATATTTTCTTATAGACTGTTGAATTTTATTAATAAAAATGTGGTATTCAAATTTTCAATACCCACTGTGCGAAAGTGTAATAAAAATGACATACAAATTATCTTAAAACTAGTGTAAATAATGGTTTATAAACTGCAAAAAATTTTAAAAATCCTCCATGGAAATTTTTAGAAAATAACATTATTTGCAACATCATAAAAGTAAACATGATGCTTTTTTCCGTTTGGCCTTTATGACGGTCCCGGAGAAACAAAATAACATAAGTTTAATATTGTTCTACTTTTTAAAGTTCACCCTTTCTTAACGTCAACTTGGGTTAGGGTTCCTGGAGTTATTAGAAAATAGCAAGTAATAACATAAACCTATTTTAGTATGCTGGTTATAACAACAAGCAATAACACTGATAAACAAAAACGTTATATAATATAATTTTTTCGTTTAATTTAGGGAAGGAAACACTTATTTAAAGTGGTGAAAGGTTTAATTTTTTTATAGTCTATTTATCTACTATTTCATTCATTTTTTGCCTTTCTCTCTTGCTAGCTTTAGTCATTTCCGTAGTTTGCTATTTTACGATTTACGCGTTCTTGTGATTTTAACTTTGGTTACTAAAATTGATTTATGCTTTAATTTAGATATAATAACGGAAAATAACTATTTGATTTCTAATCGGGATTTTTACGAAACATTTTAGAATATTTTACATATGATGATTGAAAACTCCCAACGCGTATCTCATTCACGGCGTGAGTACTCGTTAATAATATGGTGTCACACGGGGCAGTAGATCGAGAAGCTGCTATCCTCTACAATGACTTCGCCAACCGACACAGAGGAGGAGCGATGCAACGGCTTCTTGATCATCGTCTTCTTATTGGTCTATACTTTTTGTATTTGGAGGGTTGGCTTTTAGAAGCATACCATAACTGTAAATGTTGATAAAATTGAGGAACTGACACTCGAAACAGAAAATATCCCAACATTAATTGCACGCCAATTTGAAAAACCTATTGATTTACCTCCTATATTGTTCAATATGTGTTACCAAGGATGGATGCACATTCATGTGATGTTCAGTAAATGCAGAACTTATCGTCACAAAATTTGGCAAATAGGGTGCATTTCTATTGGGAGATATGGAATACCAGAACATTTTTGATAACATAATGTGGAGTGATGAATCAAATTTATGCCTTTCGTAGTATATAACTTGCATAATACATATTATTGGTGCGTTGTAAAACCCCTTTCAAATCAGAATCCAGGTTCTAACATCATTTCTCAATGGATTTGCACAGTGGAATTTGAAAGACAATTTATTGATACCGTCAAGCTTTCGTCAAATTTAAAGGGAGCACGATGTTTGCAGTTTCTGCAAAGCGAATTGTCAGATTTACCAGAAAATGCCCCATTAGATGTTTATTATAGAGCATAGTACCAGCAAGAAGCTCATCATGTTACTGTACACGGAGCGTACGATAACACTTAAACCACATTTTTCTATCAGTCACGGTGGTATGACCAGTTGGACAATTAATTTTTTTTTCAATTAACACTTTTTTCAAAATGTTATCCCAAGGGAGGTTACGTTCGAATATGACTTACGAATGAAAACCGAGCTTCAATTGATTACAACAGGCAAAATCAGCAACCTCTTATTTGTTTGCGGTATAATTTTCCGGAGCTTTGTATACTGTACTTCAAGGCCGTCATTCAAACTTTTAATCAATTTGTTATTTAAATTCTTTGACAAAAAGGTTCTTTTTCACCAGTAAATAAATAGCCAAACATAACAAATAAATCATGGTGATTTTTTAAACTTTTTTTTGTAGACCAAAAAATTTTTAAAAAATTTAAATTTTCAGAATTTTGGGAAAATTTAATATAACATCCGTGTGTTTTCATACAAGATAATGCTTGCTCTTTATAATATATGTTTGTCAATACTTTTATAACTTCACTGATAGATGACATAAGGACAACACCATAGACATAGGAAACCTTTTGAAATTTCCCCTTGGTTTTAAATGCACCAATATAAAGAGAGTTTTACTTCAATAATTTAATAAATAATTGAAAAGACAATTCAAAAAATAAAAGAAAGGAGTGTGGTTGTATCATGGACCTGGTCGTGTGTTGTACGTGGATACGTCTATGTAACGCATAATTTCAACCGCCCCAGTTATAGATGTACTGGCACCGTCGTTCATTCCCTTGGCCGCATTCATTCTTTTACGTTCCCGGCACTGCTTGACTCGGTCATATGGTGTTTTATTATTACCGTTTGATTGTTCTTGAGAAGCCCCTTCCAACCGTATACGATTTCTGTATTTGGTTTTGGCTTTTCAACGCATGTAGGCCGACATTATATATTTTCGATAATATTTTTTTATTCTAACACCTTATTATATTCACTGTCACTACTTTAAACTAATATTTTATATACAATCGATAGATTTTGACGACAGCTGACGATTAAAACTTAAACGAACTTCGTAGCTTTTTTGAATCAAAAGTTATGCTAATTACAAATCTTTATACGCAGCATAATAACCTCAAAATGACGGCGCGACCCCCTCCACCGCGCGCAATGCGTGTTCTTGCTTATCATAATGAATTTTTTGATCCTTTAGCTATCTAGTGGTATAATTAAATTTTTGATGTACAGGATAGATTCGAAACTGCAACGCCAAACTGTATCCCCCGATTTTGTTATCATTAGGTTTTTTGGATTGCCCCCGTATGGTAGCAAATTTAAAGACGTATTCACGTCAAAACAACGAACTAAATAAGAAACAGTGAGTATGTGTAAAGCAAAACATTAAAAACACTCCAACGTAATAATTCTAAAACCATGAAACAAACAACGCCTTGAACTAGCATTGTTGATCGTAGTTTCCCTTACATAGTACATGGAGTTCGGTTATTAGTTGAGTTCCATGTAGATATTTTTCAATTTTTCTCAGTTTATGCACCATTATTCTTAGTAATTTCTAAGATAATATGAATGTCACTTTATTATAATTTTTTTATTATATACAGCACATCTAAACCAAAATGTACTCTGTAGCTTGTCAACAGTAAATTGTATAGTCACGAGCAATAAACACTTTCGAGTGTATAATCTGGTTGTGGCTAGGTTAGTAATAAATTACTGTACAAATGAAAAGACTACAAGTCATAAAAACCTAAAACAATTTATGTTTGAGAAATACCAAAACAGATTAAATTAATTAACACGGTTCTCTCAATTTCCACAAGGTGCTATAACTAACAGAATTACTAAATAAAAATATATATACACCTGTGGTAATTATGATATACACCTATGGGAACTTTCAGCAAAGCAATTCACATAATCACTTATATATGGATAATATGCTGGAGAGAACAATCTAAACTCTTCGAGCATTGTTTTTGTTATTACCTAGTGATGTATGAAATCGTAACATTGTCAGTGTATATAACTTTAGGTCATTTGTACATAAATATAAAACATTTAATATATGATTACATATGCATTATAAATTAACAATTGTATTGATATTCGTAAAGAATGTGGATGCGGATAAATGATTACATGATCGACATAAAGGATTACGAGAGATAAAATATTTTTTTGGAAACATTTATAGAATGTGAATTTGATGCTGTTTGGATTTAGTTCATTTCAAAACTTTGCTGCTCGGCGACAGAAGATTTTTTCATAATAAGTAACTGTTAGTATAGACAAAAAAGGAAACTGAACAGATTCTGGAACATAGTCCTAGACTATGAGAAGACAAGTAATTAAATCTGCTTCCAAGATAGGTTGGACAACCTGGTTTTTAAAATTATTGTACAGATGCGAGTATATGCAAATGGAATCGATAATCGACTTCAATTTACTTAAGTTATTCTCAATATCCAGACATTTGGTCTTATTTTCTGAAACAAAAAATATAACGGATGCGTAGATTTTGAGAGAATTCTAATTATTTAAGCCGATTCTCAGTTAAATCTAGATATCATACCACTCCATGGTAGAGTAAAGTTAATAAGGATGTATGATAGATGAGAACTTTAGTTTAAATAACTAGAAAATTTTGAAGTATTGAGAAAGAGTATATTTTACTCAAGACTCGAAGGCCAATAGAATTTACTTAAGGTTGCCATTTAAAATGTTTATAAATTGTTTACTGCAGCATGGGTTTCAGTTTCTAAACTTGAATAGAAAATTTGTATACTAGAGTTTGGTTTTCTGAACAGAAAAAAAACATGAAAACCATGTATTGTAATTCATTAAATATATTAATACATGTAAACGTATCTGAAGTACAATTGTTGTGAAAAAGTTTTAAAAATAGATATAACGAATGAAAAATAGGATCGTACGCTTTTGCGAAAAAAAATTGTCTCAATTTTTACTGGACTGTAGTACTGAAGAGAACAGATAGGAATTCTTCCTTTGGGAGATTTATTTATAAATTTTAAAGAGAACCATAAAGCAACCATGTTCCACTGATGCTCTGCTACTTAAGTTTAATATTCAGGAAAACATTACAATACAAAGAGTGAAATTTGAGTTCTACTTCGTATGAGGTGGTAATAAAATGAGCGAGTAAATTCACATAACTTGAAATGAGCACTTCTAACTCGGTACACAATTCTCACGTTGTTTCCCGATCCCACTTGCCGTATCACATATGTATAGCGCTCCAATTCACCGTATACGTGAGGCAATATTGAAATGTTTGTGCTCTTCGTTGCAGTCCATTTTTCGCTTTGTAGCTTTGTCGTCGCATCTATCTATTACCGTTAAAAGATGCAGTCTCCCATATAATGCCATTATAGAATTAACCAAATATATGATAATATCGTAAGTATGAAAATATAGGCTAGTGATATGAAAAAAAAAACATTTTCTTGCCATTTTGCATGAATACAGAATCACAAAAATATTTATGGATTTTTGTGCATTAGCCATTTTTTTTATATAGCAAAATGATATTGAAGCATTTAGATTAAATGTGTTGCCCAAGCTAAAAGAGATATGTCCAAATAAATCATTAGGAAGATTTGAAAGATGAATAATCGATATGGTGATATCTTGCCTCCAACGGTGGACTGGTTTAAAGTTTTTGTGGAGATCTTGATTCATTCGGGAGACTTTGATCGACGTTACGTCGTTCATTGGCATAATTTTAATATTTTTAATCTTGTATGAGATGACCGGACGGAGCGCAATATTATTTTGACGATAAGGCAAATATTTGCGTACTAATTTTCATTTCCATTACTCATTCGTTTGTTTTAAATTCTTTTTAAACGTACTTTCAAAAAGGAAATACGGCGAGTATTAAAAATAATACACAAATATTTTTGTACCTACATTTAAAGATAAACATACGTGTATATTTATATATGCGTGTGTGTGTATATATATATATATATATATATATATATATATATGTGTGTGTGTGTGTGTGTGTGTGTGTATATGTATATATAGCAGTCCGTGCAGTTATTTAAATGAAAATTAATATTTAAAATGTTGCCAAGTACATGTAAATAATTAGTGCAATTGTTTTACAGTCTTAAGCATTTTGTAAACTATTTCACGAACAAATTACGAACTGATCACACGGAACACTTTTTAATTAGCACATTGCGAATTATTTGGATTTATTAACATTTTTTTTATCTTTGGATTACGTAGGCGCGTTCAATGAAGTTATTATTAAACAGACACGTTATACTTTTATTAAACATACAAAATAAGTGAATCCAGGCAACGCTCAGATATATGATATGAAATTTTCTACAAACATTCAGATATAGATTGTCACTGTTAATGAAAGAGATAGCTAGTGGGAGAAGGCAAATGTGTAAACGAGATGTTTGCCTATAATTATGAAAATTTGTCATTCGTCATGATCCAAAGAGTATTTCAGGTTATATAACGACATAAATGTCAAAGGCTATGTATATATGTATTTCGTGTTTTTCAGTTACTTTTTCCGCAGTCGGGTTTTAGTTTTTCCTCTTCTGTTTTAACTCATGAGGATATTTTAATGTTTATTTCAAGAAAACAATATAATTACGGATGGTCAATCCACACTAAAGGAGAGCCAAATAAACTTAGGGCAAACACTTAATTTTTATGGGTTTATAAAGCGATATTGAGAAGTTAGTTTAATGTAATGTCATCATGGTATTTCAGTATCTCAGGTCTCTGTCAAATCCCTCATTCCTCTTTTCTAGGTACCTTTTCTCATTGCATAAGTGAACACAATTTTTTAACGGATTCAAGATCTAAAATACACTAGAACTAGATAATTTTCTAACTATTCACTTAAGACATTGTGATTACACTGGAATGTGATTTATTTAATTTGAATACAAAATAATTATTTGTCAAAGTAAGGAAAAAGTTTAATCAATATTATACAAATTGGGCCCGAATGCGCAAACTTTCAAAGAGAATGACACTAAGACTCCTCGACGGGATTCAAAAATATTGACTGATTATTTCACAAAAATAACTGTGACAGTGCTCGACACCACATTTGTTTTTTCAAAGTAATACAAGAAATACTAGTGAGATGGAAGCACTTCTTCTCTTCTTCTGACATTATAAATTGTTTACAATAAACGATAACGTAATTTCTGTTGAAATAAAGAGGATGTAAAAATTGTAACGATTTAGATACATCTATATAAACTCCTGTGACAAAACTAGTGCCGCTTTCAGAAGAATGTTTCAAACAAGGAATTGACCAAAGTGTTACAATGAAATAATTGTAACTTCGCAAAAACTACGTAATATGTTTCAACGAAGTCGCGAACAGTACAACAGAAGGGTTATAAAGAGACTAGCATATTCAATACTTGGATAATAACAGGTATAGAATATAAACAAATGTGTTTTCATGCCGCTTAAAAGCAGAATATTTACTAATCGAATGACTGTAAGTTACCCTTAGACCAATAATTACGTGAACTGCTCCCCTGCAATAATTACGTGAACCCACATTCCTAACGTGAACTTCAACTCTATAAAATAAGCTAAAAAGAGAAACAGAAAATATTGAAAAAGAAATATTGTTGTGTGGAAATTACGCACCATTAATGGAACTATTAAAACTTTTCAATTGAAAAGTTTTTGATATTTTGAGAACGATGGATCGGTCTAAATATTGTTCAACATTTCTATGCATACGATTTTTAAATGAAATATTAACCGACATGATATATTCCGGCTAACGTTATTCCTAAAATTTTGTAAATGTTATTTTGAAAAATTTTAACAACGCCTGTTTACTAAGTAAATATAGTAATTTTTATAAGTTTTTTTACTTACTTTTCACCTAGAATTGTATAAACGTTCGTTTGAAAGCAGAGGGATCATACTTTAGTACTAATTTTCACTGCGAGGAAGCAAACTTAAATCAATTGCACGTTAACATAAAAACCCAGGTTTGGACATTTTTACAAAAAGAAATCTTTTCCATGGAAAACTCTATTATGAACTAACATTGGTAACAACAATATTTGTACTGTTAAGAAAAAAGAAGTAAATTTCATTATGTTTCCCATTTTTTTGGAACTTTTATTATTTTATTTTATTTAAAAGTTCTACGCTTCATTTACTTCGCTACTTTTTTCACTCATTTCTAAAAGGCTGGATGTACAATTAAGAATTTAAATTAAAAAAAAAAGTTATTCTCGTTATGAATCAACATTTTACAAACATTTAATTACCAAATTCCTCCACTGTAAAATTTATTAAAATTTTTAGTGAAAAACGTAATTTTTTTTCAGAACGTATCTTTTTTTCACCCCTCTTATTTTATTCGGATTAATTTAACATCATTATAACTGTAGAGAATATATTTCCGATATAAAACTTTACGTGAGAAGAATCAATAATTTAACAGTGTTATAAATATATACTGGCGTCGTGATTTGAAGGTGAGGAAGGAAGATATATAACTATCTAATTCTCAACGTGCAATTTCCAGACGAACTTAATTGCTTTCTTACCAGAAGCGTATTTTCAAAAGGATGAGCTTTTTTAAGCTGATACCTATTTCCATCGGGGTTTTCACAGGAGCGTTCAATCCGCACTTTCTATTGCGTACTTGCACCGGTTGTGTACGATAAATACCGATGCCTTCAATCTAATGCAGCACGTTTTGTCGCTTTGTGTTCAAAATCCTATTTCTAAACATTTTCGTGGACCCCGTTGCTGTATACGCCTCATTATTTAGAGCAATTTCTGTTTATACAAAGCGAATATGTTAGGCGTATTCGATAGCTCACTCATCCGATCATTCGTTTCAACTTTGTAGTTACATCTATTTTTCAAAGGCAATCTTAATGTTATTTTAAAGTTATGTTTCCAAAATCAGGTTTTTTGTGCTTTTAAAAAACTTAACAATATTATTTTACATTACCGCAGTCAATCAGATTAGACAATTAAGTTTAATATATACTGAAGCTATGTAGGAGAATGAATATAAGAATACGAGGCGAAAAACGCACTCATCGTTATCAAATACGACTCGTATATGCAAAACAATTTTTTTTCTGGTCGTTTTAAATTTTTTAATGAATAAATATTTTCTCTACCTAAATTATAGAATATCAATTTTTTGGAGATGTATTTAGATTATATTTTGAAAACATTTATTTTCAGGATTTATCTGGAGGGTGAAATGAAATTAATTTGTGTCATTTTGTGAATTTCTTCTGCGTAAATTTGCTGTTGGTTTAATTTAATCGAATAGCTGCAATGCAATCTATGCGATGGTGTTTTTTTTTAATTTGAGCTAAATCATGGGTTATCTATCTGGCAAAAAGCTTTCTAATGTTTAAACATTCATGTAAAATTTTCAATGCTAGTACCTCTCTCACCAACGTATAAACTTTCCTGAATCAACTTGTCAGTTTTTATCATGAACCTCAGGGCATTGATATTATCTTCAGTTGTCGCTGTTGAGGAATGATCCTCACACAAATCATAGGATAACCAGGCTCGTACTCGTTAAATCAGCTGTAATCAGTAGTGCAAAATAGGATCATAGATTCATCTTAATATACCAATCGAAATCGATCGTAGTAACTCTGTCGTTGGTTAAGACCACAACCAAACTCAACCACAATCAATATTATCGAACTAAAATTTTCTCGTATTAAATAAAACACATGAAGCAACAAGGATATTAGTAAGTATGTAGATAAGAATGTACAGATGTACACAAAGGTATTAAGCACTATGTACAATACTATGGACAAGCCAAAAAATATTATTCATATGTTTCTATGCGTTTATGTTTGTGTATATGCATGTATGTATTTATATGTTGGCATTCATGAATATATTTATTTTAATTAAAGGCCGCAAATACCTTATTTGATTTCATTTGTGAGGTATTATTGAATTCTTTGTGAGATCGTAATATTTGCAATACATAGGATATTATTAGTACTGAAAATAAGGAAAATAAAACTTTTTAACAAAACATTCAATTAATTTCAAATAATTGTTAAATAAGAAACGAACTGAAAAAACAATTATTAAGAATGCGCGTAATTGGTTCCATTATGTGCATTACAATATCGGTTCCGAATGTAAATCAATTTGGAAAATACTGCTGCGGATAGAGACTTTTGGAATCGGTACTAAGTTAATTGTGACGCTTATATTTCTCGTGTTGATACGTCTGTACGTGAGAGAGAGAGGCGTCGATTTGGCATCGATTCCTAAAATCTCTATCATTAATAATATTTTCCAAATTTATTTACATTCGGACAAAATCCAATATCCAATAGACATATTCCAAATAAAACATTTTCCAAATAAACCATATAATCAAATATAAGATAAAATATTTTTTTTCTATTAAGGGGTAATATATAATCTGCTATATAATCAACTAAAAGACAAAATAAAGATGTTCCTTTTTTTTCCCTTTTTGTCCGTTCTTCACAATGACATGCAACTACTATATCGATTTAAATAGGAATTTCGATGGGATATTACTTAGTTTTTGGAGCAAAATCTGGGTTGCTTTTGGTCCAACTAAATATATCAGAAGGGACTTTTTCTATTTCTCTGTTTTTTTCATTTATTAGGATTTCGTACAAAAAATAGCGGACCGATCGAACTTTTACTGAGATAATGTTGGGACTAGCGCTATAAAACCTAATGGATAAGAACTGATAAAAATAAAATACGGTATTGTATACTAACAATACCAGTTTTAATTAAGTACTCAGTTTTTATTATTTTAGACTTTTATTTGCATTTCTCATTCAGTGTTATTTGACGCCGTTTACTTTTTTCTCGGTAGTAAATTTTATGTTAATTTCATTTGGGACTTCGGGTTAAAATAATTTGTATGCTTAAAAATTTTCTTGAAATTTGTCGTCATATTTAACAAAAAGCTCACATATTTTTCGAAAACTGCCACAATTACTTTCAGCTTTGTCTTCATGATATTCTCGTACTGCTAAATTTTGAACAAAATGCATATCACTTCTATAAACTTCATCAAATGTTCTCGGTTCTATATAACTTCCTCTATGTGTTGAGTTACATGTTTTTATGTCAAGTACGCATGAGATTTACTGATACGAGAAATTTTCTAGCACTGTATATCTCACTGGATTATATGTGCAATGACCATTGCTCGTGTTTTTTCTGTCACCATTTTTTTTTAGAAAATTAATTACTGCTGTTCGTAGACCAGAGATTAAAAATAAATAAAGTGTCAATGAGTTGATAACTGATATCATATAACTGTAAACTATAATAAATTAAAAATGCACTACTTAAATATTTCTGTTAATACTAATAATGATTAAATACGATCAGATTTTATTGACCTATTTAAATTTTTCATTGTTTTCAGAAATAAATATTGAATTACTATGCCAACTGTAGACATTTCCTTTCGATGGAGTCGTGGCCTCCAGTTGCCACGTCCGCAGATATAATGTTATAGTCTTTATCTTTTAGGGAAGGGGAGGGTTGAATATACCCTGAAGGACACGGTACTTTAGACCCTATCTAGTTAAGCTTATATACTATACACTACATCAAATTTAATTATATTGTTATTCTGGGGTTTTATGATATTTTCATATTACGTGCATATGTGACATACAATTTCAACAATTTATTATGGATTTTATTTGCTACCTCGGGGCCATTCCCTAGGATTTACTATCTTTAATATTAATTACGATATATTCCGTAATTTTATTAAAAGTTTTGATGCTCTCTTGAACGGAGCTGAGTTTTAACTTAGATTTCTAATTTACCCACGTTTGTTATAAACTTACAGGGATAACCCAACTTAATCCAAAAACAAATAAAATATGTTTGACAGAAGTTGATTTTTATGTATATAATGCAATAAAAATAAATTATATTTTATTAGTTCTAGTGTCTAACTTTTATTATGTAAAGAAATTTAGCAAATGGATTTTGACCGCTTCCAATTATCGTACCGATTTGAATCTTTGCAAACTTATGCAATTCTGATAACCACACAATAATATGGTGTATTGATCTGATACGATAATGGAAGAGGGAGGTGATTACAGGAACTTCTCAATGGAGATCAGCAACCCCATTCAGTTTGGGTTCGTTTAATTTGTCTCAAGGAGTTCTTTATTTACAACAGCGTATATTTTGTAGTTTTTTTTTTTTAAACTTTTAATTTTGCTTACGTTAAATTATCGTGTTATGCCAAATCGTTAATTAAGCTAGTGATGGCAATCTAACTAAAGATATCGTGATTTTTGAAATTAATTTTAACCTTAGAAATAGCGAAATGCGAAGAAGGCATACATTCCACTCAGGTTGTAATTAAATAAATATTATTTAATTACAACCTGAGTGGAATGAAAACAATAACTTGGGCTAGGCGTTGCTAGCTTAACATCTACATTTGTTTGAAATGCGAGCTAAAATTGGCATTTTAGTGTAAAGTTTTTGTTTTAGAAGATTTTCTTAAAACGAGTTTAATTTGTAAAATATGTTTTCAAAGAAGGAAATTTCTAATGAATAATGAAGAGTTCATTATTCGTTACTTCTAAAAAAATTAATTGCAAGCCTTATATTAAGGCATCTAATTAAACCAACTATTAAAACAATGTCTAATGTATCTCTTATACTGAAAGAATAAAAAATGTAACAGCGATTTTATATAATTTTCTTTCCCTTGGGCTTTGTGTTGCATTCCCGTTTCGTTCCCGTTTAAACGTCACTCAGTTTTTCGCCGTAATATATACTTAGAATTTATCAAAAAGGAATGACCAATTTATTCCCTTTTAACAAGTTTTCTTCTTAATTTAACTACTATATATTTTTTTAATACATTTAATGACATCCTTTCGAGTCTTTTTGACTTATTACTTCATAAAAGGAAAATGTTGAAGCGAAGAAAATTAAAAAAAGAGACATTTATCCACATACAATGTTATTGTACGGTGATCAGAATTGCATCATAATAATGCACATTGCAAAATAAGTCCATAAATGTAGAACGTTGTTATTTCAGATTGTAAGAAAGATTATATATATATATATATATATATATATATATATATATATATATATATATATAATGTTTGTTGACCAACTATGCGCTCCGAAAAATTAAAATGAAATCTGGAGTTCCATCCGTAAGTGGCATTTAACAAGCTATTGCCACTTATTGTTTATAGCATACGTTAATTTATCGAAGTGCATTAAAACAACAAAATATTTGTAATTATAGAATTAGCTTTAGTTTACTGTTAATGCAATGTTAACATTTTATTAAGTTCGCTTTAAATAAACATGACTAACATTTATATAGTATAATTTTAAAGATTACATGAAATATGTAATAAAACATTTCACTAAATAAAAACCATTTTAAGTGTTTGCGACCAGTTTTTATCAGTACATATATTAAAGGGCTATTATTATTCTAAGTAATACCCATTATAATTCTAACATCTTACCATTTTCATGGAAATAAATATTTTTCTTTTTTGGAATTAAATACGACCGTACTGCTTTTTGAGTTTCTTCGATTGCATCATTCATTCTTCAACTTTGTGCCTGCTAAGCACACGTAATATTAAACAATAAAATATTTGTAATTATAGAATTAAAACGATAAAATTGCACACTTAATAAAATAATTGGAGATGAATTAATTTAATAAAAATTGTAAAGCTTTGTCTATACTTTTAGTTTTCTCAAACTCATGAAATAAACAAGATCGAATACTATCCTTACTGCACGTCATGTTGGCTATACGGCAATTTGCTTATTCATTTCGTACGCATTATCCATTGCATGATGTACTTACGAGTTACATCATGCAAAAGATAATTGCTCAATAATGTATCGATTTATCGATGTATACATATATATATATATATATATATATATATATATATATACGAAAACAGAGGTTTGCTTTAAATTGTGTTACAACACACACAGAAAAGTTACGGGCCACAAAACAATGTTTACTGATTTATACGCCTGCTAAATGAAGGTAAATTAACGTGACGATAGACCGGTTTAATATTTTCCACTTTCGAACGCATAAGTTTAACCTTTGTGTATAGCACTTTAAATCTCTTTAACTTTTATTACTCTATTAATGTGAACATTAGAAGACATTAAATGTAACGCAATCTATGCTTTAAATATCATTAGTTTCTTTAAAGTTTCATTTAATTAACACAGTTTTCTCGCCTTTCTTAACAATATCGTTGAAATTCATGAGTTAAGTTGTAAATACAAGGATTTACAGCACTGGACAGTCAAATTTTGTCGTAAAATGTTTACAGCCGTCACCCGTAACAGTTCAGCAAGTTATATAACTAAAATATACGTATGAATAGAAAGAGTGTCCAAATACTGTTGATTAAATTAATCTCTTTAATTTATCATCTTAATGTAGTTAGTTTGAAGTTTTAGCCGTGTTAATAATAGATAAGAAAGTTTGCAATGAAAGTGTAACGTCATAATATCCGTCTAAGTGCTTTGCATATATCACTTCTAGGGTTTCTGCAATTCTCGGAGAATCGAGAATTTTACAGTGTCAAAATTTGCAATGAAATTTTCTTGAAAACTCTAAAACCGTATGGATTTTAATAATTTTTTCCACGTCATATTGCGCTAATTGTAACAAAACAATTTTAGAACACCACAAAACCCTTTTACTTCTATTTAATTTAATTGATTTGCATAATGAAAAGTAGAGTACTTATATCTAACAATGATAAAAAAGACAAAAATTTCAGAATGGGTAAAGTTACTGACGTTCTTTCAATTTGATATTTTTCATTACTGACAACTTTTAATTTGTTCAAGTAAAACTTTTGAATGAACATGAGGTTTCGAGAGAAGTTTTGCCATTACGTATATTGCATTTTCTTGATAGTCTAGACACAGAATCGTAAAAACTTTCGTGATTTAAGGTAAATAAAAACAATTTATTTAATACATTAAGTATACGATAAAACATTTAAATAACGATGTTGCGAAGTAAATTTTCATTCACGTTGAGTTATACTACGTAAAATCTTTAAACCTATGTTCTACAAATCTACAAAAAATTTGTAAATGGAAACTGGAGAAATTAGAAGTTATTAGCACTGGTCCATGGATAGTACCTATTATTTTTGGTTAAATTTCTTAGAGCAGTTTCTGAGATCTGGCCAAAAACTGTGCTTCAGCTGCAAATTGATCAGTACCGAGATATAATTTAATAAGAACTAGTTTTCGCGGTAGGGTGGCGAGAAACAAGTACCGTCTGGTACACCAAAATATTACTATGATAATTAGTATTAGCACGATTAGTCTTTTTACGCAGGAGAGACTGGCTACCTCTTACTTAACATATTGCCGTTATCGATAAAATGCGATGAAACTGTGCACGTATAAACCATATACCAGATAATAAATTCGATGTAATGAAGATAATTAAACATAATAAAGTGAATACATTTTCACTTATTCCATATTTACAACATTTAGTTCTACTAATATGATTGTATCACATTTAAACGACTGGAAATAAACGGAAGGCTCTCAATTCGATGAATATGCATCTGCAGCTTTTGGATGAATACACTGATATGGATATTTCGTATTTAATTACAGACCTTTTGTATTCTATTAAGGAGCGTTTAATAAAAAGTACATGAAAAATAATGTTTTAAGTAGAAATATGCATTAACTTAGAATAATTTTGTATTTATTCTGTTAAAATAACAGAAATTATTTATGTGTTATTTTCTAGTATACCACCATCTCTATATTAGGTATCTACAAAATTAAGTAAAAATGTAAAAAAATTAAATTACTTGTCATATACGTAAATTGGCGATAAACACATAAACATTTTTCACCACATTCCGCCTAATGCAAGTAGAGTATCAAGTTCGTGTTTGTTCATAGTTTATTGTGTTTCTGCAGTTGCGATATTAACAGCAATGTAATTTGTCTTCGGTGAGTCTGTCTTAAGTGCGGGTTTGTGAACGAGGGCATCGCCAGGAAGTCGCGCATTGTTTAACCGGAAACAGGCAACCGGTAGCATCGTGCGAACTCAGTCCATTTCCGCAACCCATCTACGCTAGCACTTTAAATTTTAACTAGATTTGTTGAAATTTTTCATGAGTTTATGTTGGAAACTGACAAAACTTGATGTCTGAATAATGCGAACTGTCAATACTTTGAATAGTCATCGATAGATATCTATCGATAGACTTCCTCAAACACTTTAGACTGATTTTTTTTCTTATTTCTTCGAATGACATGAAATAAATACATAAAAAGTAAACATTTTAACTTATCAACCTGTGAAAATTGTATGACCCTCTCAACGAATACTAGTTTTATTTACTTTTCGTTTGGTGTTAGTAAAATTTAATTCTGTTCTGAGTTTTATGTTCTATGAAAAGTTTTAACAATCATAATTCTCTCACATACTAGGTGGATATAAAATAGCTGTTAAATAAACTGAATTTTTGATAAAATTCAGTTCGTATTCTCTTTCGTTCTATAGCTCAAAAATTAAAGAGGTCAGAAATTGAATTCTGGTATACAGTGTTGCTATTAATATAATTTATGATAGTATAATTAATTGCTGAAATAAATTCAATGAAGGAAAAATAAATTATAATGAATCAAATTATAATAGATTTAAAGAATGAAAAAAACAAATTATAATGGGCAATTTATAATGGATAAAATAAAAATAGTTTCAGTATCGTTTTCGTATTTCATTCGATATATATAGAGATTTTATAATCTTTTTTTGCCTTTATAATAATATTATTGCTCTCCAGTAATAAATAACTGTAAATTTAAGACTCTAGGCATTTCACGATATACCATATTTTTGAGATAAAAACGAATTTCAACTAAATTGAAAACCAATGCATAGTACATAATAAAATTAATACTGACCGCAATACATTCCAACCAGCCTGTACTATATGATTTGAAAAAATCTCTGTGCTGATAAATTTTAAATAAATTTTACCAACCAGAAAGCCAAACAAGCATATTCTAATTAATTCAAAATTAATTCCGTTGAGATAACCTGAGTCATTCTTCCGTAGCTTAAAATTAGGTTTTTAAATTAGAAACTGTTAAATATACATAAAAATGGATGAGGTAGAGAATCCGTAATGCAAGTTAAACTCGTACTCGATTAACAAGTTCACTGCGGCCAGCAAATTTAGAAGCGCTGCACCACCTTTGTATTAATGGAATAAAAATCTTTATAGTTAACAGAATTTTATTTTTCATAAATTGCCTTTATCTGTTTTATTCTTAACAATTTTTAGCTTATAAAATAAATTTTCGGAAGGAATTGGTAAAAACATGTCGACATTTACCACACGAAGTAAACTTCTTATTTTTATGTGGACAAAGTGTCAACATCCGCACTGATCTTATTAATCTTCTCAAATAATTTATATAAACGTTCTATAATTATGTTAAGTGATAATATTTTCAGGTCAAAATTTAATATTTTAGTAAAACAAACAAACTTATATTTATAATTATCCACGTCCGTTACGAGAAAGGTTGATGAAACGACAACGTTCTTAAAAAAAATAAAACTCAAATTAAAATTTTTCGTTATATATATTATGCGATAACGCGAAAATTATCAAGCAACGAAGGAATATTTTCTATATCAGATAGATCGATCAATCGTGTAATATAAGACCGGTAATCAAAACAGTCAAATATATTCACTCCATTTTATACTACAGTTGGTAAGGTCAATTTCTTTACAATTTCTATTCAACTCATTTATCTACGATTATTTCATTAAATCTGCATTTTTACGACGACTTACTTGACTACGATGCTAAATACAAAGTCGTCTGCAATATTTACGGAATGCAATACATCCAAAGACTTCTTTCCAACCTGCTGTTAGTTTTCTTTCTGCAAGACAACACTACACAACGAGCGCAATTGTATGCCAATGTCTAAGTTGCAAAAGAGTAATCACTGGAATCTAGATAATTTGGAATGAGGGTTGCTAGTCTGACATCTACCTGTATCCGATATCCTAAAATATCCTCCTCCTTGCTTTCGCCCCATACTACTTGCTTTCATCCTATATTCCGGCTTAGATGCCTGAACTAAGTATCATCGATAGAAATATTTTCAATTGAGAGCAGTGCATTTTGTCGCCGCATCGTGGAACATTATTCACATTCAATTCCATCGACTATCGTCCCAACACTTGCTTGATTCTCAGTTACATAGCTGTCTAATGTTGCAAATTTTGCATAATGTTGAGAATTTTGCTGAATTTTGCATAATTTAAAAATTATCGTCTTTCAGCGTTTGGAAAGGATATGTTGTATTACCATTTTTTCTTTGCATTTACTTTAAACTTCTGTAGTAATTGGTGATATAAATTATTACACCTTTGTGTCTATTCACAAAAAATAAATACAACTTATTTAGTACGAGGTAAAAAAATAATATGGTAATAAAGGGGGCAAAATGTTTGTAGCTAATCAGTCTTATTAAAATTGTTTAAATAATAAAACCGCGAAAACCTACTAAGGAATTTTATTGTAATTTTCCTGTTTACAGCAGAAGATCAAGGTTGAAGACTTAAAAACATTGTATTGTCATAGTTACTACATATACAAAAAAAATTTAAATCAATCGTTAATTAATATAATATATAACATATTAATTAAAAAGTGAAATCAAATAAGGGGATTGTATAGTTATTAAGTCCATGTAATAAAAGGTGTTAGGTTTTTGTTTCATGTATCAAATCGACAATAAAACATTTACTTGAATATTTTTTATTCTCTTACCCGGTATTACTTTTAGACCAAATTTACGAAATTATTCAACAATCGTGCATCTGGAAAATTATGCTTATTTATGCCAAATGGGAAAGAAGAAAGGAACCTGCTCGTAATGAACTATTTTTTAAGATTGTATATAAATATATTTTAAAAAAGAGAGATTAAGAAAAGGTGTTGAAAATGAAGAAAGGGAAAAATTGATAACAGTACGATCGAAAAAAAATTCCACAGACTTAGATGATTAATCTTGAGGTAGTTTTCATAACTTTCTCAGAAGCGTCTTTTAGTCAGAATATAATATTTTCACAGCTCTAGGAAAATAATCTATGATAGAACTTTGTAGAACGCATCCTAAGGCCACAAAATAATCATGTAAGTTTTAACAATATTTTCAATTATTTGAAGCTTAAAAAGGGCTCAAATATAATATTCCTACGTAAAAACATAGAATCACTATCAATACATACCGCAACCGCATATTTTATAGCACTTTATTTTTATATTCACTTTGGACTAGGATAACTATTGTGTTGTATTTATCTGCTTAGCTAGGATACGTTTTTCTTTATTAATTTATATTGTAAGTTATGATGTGTCAAATTTTTTTCGTTAACGTGTGTCTTAGCTTTAAAGTATTCTTTACATATTATATCAGCAGCTTTGTGTTTAGCAAAGCGTCCCAGTTACTTAATGCGGTCGCGGTATGCACTAATAGTGATTCTATGTTTTTGCGGATGTTGCAGTAGGAATATTATGTTTCAGTCGTATATTTAAGAGTACTATTTCTTTATGATTAAATGTTGATTTTGAGAGGTTTACCTACCGTTCTGGGATAAAATGTTTGTTTGGATGTAACTTTTGGTTTCTGGGTTTTGACTTTTAGTTTTTTTAATTTTTTTTAACTCTTGATAGTATTCCAATGAGACTGTATGCGAAATACCTCTCATAAAAATTCGAAGTCTTGTCTTAGAATTCGTGCATTACACACAGATATTTTATTCAAAGATTCAAATTTTAGCAGTTAACAAAAAGTCGGTTAAAAAATACCATTATACATTTTTGACAATATCATGAATTTCTAGTAAAATAAAACTTTTTTTCATTCAATTATTTTCGTAACATTATATGGATTTTTAGTTTCACATTTCCAAATTGCATTTATCAATATTAAATGCATTAAATTCGGGTAATGATGGTATTAAGTGCGAGTGGTGATAGATTCTTCTCTATCAAAAGTGTGGCTTATTTATGCATCTTGAAATAAAGATTATACTAGCACGGAATACTGTACATTGTTTGGCATGACATACAGCTGTTTACTACTGTAGGAATGGTAAAAACTTCATATCGTGGTAAGTTGGAATACAGCTGATATATTAAGAAAAATAATGTGGGTAAAATATTAAAAACAAAGGAAATATAAAAAACAAATATCTCGTCTTATATTTATTCTCCACGGACGATATATGGTGCTAGTATTAAATAACGTACTAGCACATCAGTATGATATGGTGATCGATTATAACTTCTTATCGTATTATTTTTAATAATCTATTTTAGATGATTCGATTACTAGTTTTTAAATTAGAAATAAATCGCTTATCTAATGTCAAGTTAAAATCTGTTGACAGCCATGATGCATTTATTTTCCTCGGCTTTAATTACTTATTCAGTCCGCATTCCACATTCAATCAGTATTTAAAGCGGATCCCAGCACTTGCTCTACGTTTGTGAAGGTTACCAATCACAGATGAGTTTCAATTAAGAGCTTTATACTGATTTATTCCAGTAAAATACCAATTTTTTAATACCGGTCGCTAATAATATTTTACCTATACTAATTATTTCCTTACTATTTTAATTGTTGAATATATTTGGGGTTAATTTTGTAGAATTTCATTATCATTTTACCTTTATTCATAATTGAATGAAACTAGGTGATGTAGTAATATTTCTACTTTATTTAAATTCTTAACCACGACCTAGGTTTCGTTGTATGACATTTTCAGGTGGGCAATTTGTACAGATTGACTTGTAGAAAATTCCAACAGCATTTAAATATTATACAAAACAATAGCGAAAATGGTGTTTGCGAGGGTTTTCCCACTGTTTACGTCAGTGATTTTATGATAGGGGAGTAGTGTAGTTTTTATTATATTTTCAAAAGTTATACAATGTACAAGTATTTTAGTGAGTATAATAAATTAAATTGATATTAGTCTATGAGGTTATACAATGCAAATATTCAGGTGAATGTAATAAATTAAATGGATGTTATTCTTAGTAATATATTTATACAATAGCAAGGGCATCTAATGGTTCAAACAAGGTTATATAACTAATTATACATATTTCCCTTTTTTGTTATTGTTTTTTTTTTGTTATGTATCTCTTTAGATGTGTGACCGGGCTGAAACAATTTGAGGTGCACTGCAGTATCAATATTGTCTAACTATATTATGCCTAGAGGATATTAAGAATGGGTGATAATATATTAACGTCGGTGTCCCTTTTATATCTGTTTATTTCTAATGTTTCTAAAATGTTGAATTGCTTACCTTCAGTAGTTATTTGTAATATACAGGGAGCATTGTTGGTATGAGGGGATGGTTATTTTTAATAAGACGTTTGGTGAAATTACACCAAGTCACGTGAACATCAAGACATCCAGCCCAAAAAGCAACATCAGAAGCCGTTACCACCTAGCTGATGAAAGAATTTTGGGAAGCAATCATCAAGCGAGATAATATAAACCTCAGCCTAAAGGTAGTACATACTGCTTTAACATATCTCCTTCACCCTTTAGAATTTGAAACATTAGACTATAAAATTAGGAATGATATCTGTGCAATAATCAAAAACATAACACACAAACAATTAAACAAAATTAAAAAAACTAAAAGTCAAAACCCAGAAACCAAAAGTTACATTAAAACAAACATTTTATCCTAGAACGGTAAACCACTCAAAATCAACATTTAATCATAAAGAAATAGTACTCTTAAATATCTGACTCAAATATAATATTCCTACTGCACCATCCGTAAAAACATAGAACCACTATTAGTGCATACCGCGACCGCATTCAGTAACCGGGACGCCTTGCTAAACACAAAGCTGCTGATATAATATGTAAAGAATACTTTAAAGCTAAGTACTGGGTGAAAATTATAATTTAAGCGCATAATATAAAACATTAAAAAACATTTTCATATCTTACGTATGTAACCCACTGTACCTGTCTACAAAGAAAATACACAAGGAAAATATATATGTTTTGACAAGTGTCTGTTTCTATGAGATATATATATATATATATATATATATATATATGTATATATATATATATATATATATATACATATATATATATATATATATAAGTCTTTTAACTTTTGTAATTGAAGGTGATGCTTGATGAATCGTATTAAATTTTTCTCCAGCACCATCTTTTAAGGCAGACGCCGTTTTTATTCAATATTATTCCGTTTTTGGCTGTTTATCTATATACTTGCTGATCTGTGGTGACTCAATTTAAGTATAGCTCAGTTTAATAGATAAATTGCTTCCTGCGTTAAGTGATGCTGTTCGAAATTCAATTTGCCTTCACTGATCCTTTCTAGAGCGGCGAGTGTACATGCGGACGTCTTTATCGTAACAGGAAATAGTTGCGCCATGTATTTTGACGCAAATATGACAGACCTCGCTCCATATAGACTCACGTATTCTATTTCCGGAATAAATTTCCTTTCACGTTCTAAATTCTCGCTGCATCTTTTGATAGAATTCACTATGAATTTAAAATTCGTTTTTTTTCGCTAGTGGCGATGTCTGGTCGTTGCAATAGGAAATGCCAATTTTCACTGTATATTTCTTGTACGATGGGACTCTAACCTGCGTCAATTCCCGTACATTGTTTTTCATTATTAATTTTACTAAATATTACAAATCATTAAAATCTCTACGAAATTCACCTGTAAAACTGATGGTTTTTATATGGATTTAGTTTAATATGGAAAATATTTTAATAGTTATTGCCTCTTAACTGATTACGTTGACAGAAAAATACTTATGTCTTTGTTGAAGTTATAAAATCTTTTATAATAGCGATAATGTAAACAACAATTTCTTTTCCCTCTGTCACAGAATATATCTATTCAAAAATGAATACGATAATAAAGTTTTATTGAAATAAAATCGACAAAAAATTATTTTATGTCTCGGAACGGAAAAATAACTCGTTAATCAGAATTTGAATTATCCACATATCTTTCTCATTTGATTTTAAAAGACCTATCCCATACACTAATGTGGAAGTTTTCGTACGAAGCAATTATTTGCAAAAATTTCTGGACATAGATGTAAAACTGGATAAATTGTAAGACTGTGATAGACGGACGTATGGATGGACGGATATGACGAAACATTAAGGATTCCTTCTTGCTTACGGAACTCTAGGAATTTCTTTCACATATATCTCAATGTGTTATATCTGTTTGACCAAAAACTAATTTTGACTAAATCGAATACATATGGTGTATGCTGTATATGCTCATTGTTAAGAATGTTATTCCTTCTCACTCTTAGATACAATATATCTACAAAAGTACATACTATCAGGTTTTCGATGACCAATTATATACCTACAAGTAGTAAATACTGTTGCCTATACATATAGATATATCGGTAACAGAGTGAGTTCTGTACATGAAAAATAATTTAAAAAGAGGGAATGATTTAGCGCATAGAATGGTAGTAAAAGCCAGAAAACATGCTTTTAGAAATTTTGTTTATCCGTGTGTTAATTTGTCCTTTAATCACCCAAAATCTATTGTACGCATTGTGATAATATTCGGTATGGTAATACCTTGTATAATCGATCAACATATAGAATACCTTTTATTTTGACTATTATAGATATAAAGAAACACCGTGATTTAGTGAATATTACGATATAAGCACTGTTAACGTTGGCGTTTTTAGTAAACTTTCTGCTCGTGGAGTTCTGTAAAAAAAAATTAAAAAATTCTTAATAATTTTTCTTATACCGAATTCCACACGAATGAATTTGATTCGGTACAGCCAGTAAAGTATAAAAAATACTAATAAGTTCAGACACCTGTTAATTAAAATTAATTCACGTGATAACATAACATTTTAAATATTTTCTCGGTCGTTATCTGTTCCGGCTTTATTATAACGTTAATGGGATCGTTACGAGCCATTAAAATCTAATACGATATAAATATGAGGAGGCAAAACTAATTTAATTAACGCGATTTTCTCACTTTTCATTATGTTTAATTTATAAAATTTCCGATGGACAACTTACAGGCATGGTTTAAAGAAAAAAATTTAGGCTATTCCATCATCAAATGGTTTAATTGATCGTCTTAGCAATGTTTATTTAATATCGTGATCGTATTTATATTATATTTTTGATTTTAAATCAAGATATCGTTGTTATTATCTATACAATTTCTAGTATTTCTGCAAATTTTAGTATGCTGAAGTGAACCTAGAGACTATTATACGTTCATTATGTGCCTCTGTCCGTCCATCTGTAACAATATCATCGTTACTACAGTTTCACACAATTTTTTTTGGTTTTTAATGTGCACACTCACCCCTCCGAAAGGTATAACCTTCTTACTCTTAATTCCCTCAATATTTAAGTTGATTTCGGACATAGCAATTATACGCTATGGTTTGTAGCATCAATTTCTGATTTATTAACTGCTTATTAACACGCTTTTATTAGCTTTACTTGTATCAAAGAAAAAAAAAAAAGAAAAAAAAAATATATATATATATATATGTGTGTGTGTGTGAGTGTGTGTGTGTGGTGTGTGTGTGTCGGTGTGTGTATATACATATATATAGAGGGTTTTTCTTTACTGTAGGGTATAAATAGGCCAAAGTGCAGTCAGTTGATAAGAATCAGCACCGAAGCTTTAAGTGAATTACATAAAACATAATAGATTTAAATTGATATCAAAAACAGATTCTAGTACTTTAGATTTCGTCTGGGTCACAATACAAAGACTGCCACAAATAATATATGTTATGCGTTGGGCGAGCCCACGGTGTCTTGCGCGGCGGCAAAGATTTGGTTCAGAAAGTTCAGGAATGAGGACTACGATCTTGAGAACGAACCCCGTGCCGGACGTCTTGTTGAATTGGACGTTCACCGACTATGACGCCTTATTGAGGAGGGTCTACACTGCAGTCATGATACCGCAGAAACACGTTTGCATGAATTGAGACAAGTTTCCAAATACGGCGTTTACATACACCACGAGTTGTCATCGTATCACCTTCAGTGCAGAGCAGATAATTGTCAACAGACGTAACTTCTTGAAACGTAACTTCGACTGGCTGAAACAGTTAATAACTGGCGAGGAGAAGTGGGTTACATACGTTAAACATACACGTAAACATCAATGGCTTAGTGTCGGAGAAACAGGATTTTCAGTATCCAAATCTGAAATAAGTGCCAAAAAGGTGACGCTCAGCTGCTGATGGAATTTCAAGAAAATTATTCATTGGCAGTTGCTTCCAGAGGGATCTACAACCAATGCAGATATTTACTGTGAACCATTGGACCGATTAGGTAACAAATTGTGTAGTCAACAAGATCGAGTTTATTTTCTACGTGATAATGCCAGACCACATGTTGCAAAACGTACTCATGATAAATTAAAGGATCTCGGTTAGGTTCTACTCACTCATCCACCATATTCGCCGGACATTGCGCCTTCCAATTATCATTTATTCATGGCTCTAAGTAACCATTTACGTGAAAAAAATGCGAAGTTAAAGAAGATCTCCAAAACGACCTCAGGCAGTTTTTTTTAATCAAAGTCACCAGAATTTTATAAGAAAGGCTTATTGTCAAGTAGTAGATAATAATGGTGCATACTTAAATTAAATTTAGTTTAACATAAATTTTTTAATAAAAATTGTTGACAGCAACTCGGGGCTAAAAACTTATTAGCCAAATCAATATATACATTTATATAGGCAAACAAATTACACGCTGACTTTTACTTACTCCTAAGTGTTCTATCGATTTGCAACTTTGTAAACTTTCGCTATTCTGATGACCGTATAAAAACTTGATACATGGGCCAAATATGTTAACGGAGGAGGAAGGTGATCATAGGAACTTCTCAATGGCGAACAGCAACCCCGTTCAATTTGGGTTCGTTTGATTTATCTCAAGAAGTCCTTTAGTTATATGCATGTTTTTAGTGTTTTTTACTTACGTTTAAATTATCTTGCTACGTAAGGTTGTTAATTTAATCAAAAATATATTGATTCTTAATGGTGAAAACTAATCTTGAAAAACAACGCGATATAAAAAGAGCATCCACTTTCAAACGCATAAGTTCAACACAAACGTTGAACTTTTGCGTTCGTAATAGCACTTAAATTCTCTTTAGCTTTTATTACTCTATTAATGTGAACATTAGAAGTCATTAAATATTAAGTAATACTTTAAAAAGACTAATACAGATTCATTTAATTAACACAATCCTACCTTACCTTTCTTAATAATACCGTTGAAGTTTATGAATTGGATTATATGTACAAGGATTTACACCCCTGGACAATCAAATTTTGTCCTAAAATGTTTACAACAGTCACTTGAAACCATTCAGCAAGACGATTATGTAACTAAAGTTACGTCTAAATAGATAGGGTGCAGAAATATTGTTGAGTAAATTAATGTGTTTAATTTAACATCTTAATGAAGTTAGTTTGAAGTCTTAGCCGCGTTAATAACAGATATGAAAGTTTACTATGAAACTGTGATGTCATAATATCACTGTTTGGGCTTTTCATGCATTACTTTTAGAGTTGTTGCAATTCTTCGAGAATTTTGCAATGTGTCAAAATTTTCAATGTAATTTCTTTGAAAATTATAGAATAGCAGTATGGATTTTAAATTTTTTTCACGTCATATCGCGATAATTGTAACAACAAGTTCTTAAAACATCCAAAAAAAACCTTTTACTAATGTTTTTAATTATTTTTAATTTAAATTATAGGCATAATTAAAAGTAAAGAACGTATAATCAATAATGAAAAAAAGGCAAATATTTAGAATAAATGAAACTAGTGATGAGTCTCTCAATTCGATACTTTTCATTAATGATAACTTCTAATTTGTTCAATTAAAACTTTTGAATGAACACAAGGCTTCCAGACATTTTTCAATGCGTACATTCCATTTTCTTGACAGTTCAGATACAGAATCGTTAAAACGTTTGTGATTTAAGGTGGATAAAAACAATATATATAATACATTAAAACTACGATAAAAGTTCTAAAGAACGGTGTTATGAAATAATTTTATATTCACGTGAAAAAAGTAATATACATTAAATTATGACTATGAGTTAAATCTCAAAAAATTTTAGACTTACGTTATACAAAAATTACAAAAAAGTAATTACACTGAAACGGACACATTACATGCTCTTTGCTGGTCCATAGACAGTACTTATTATTTTTTGGTTAAATTTGGCACAGCAGTTTCAGAGATCTGGCACAAAAATTTACCTCCGCTGCAAACTGATTAATACCGAGGTATCAAATAACAAGGACTAGTTATCGCAATATGGTAACGAGGAATAATTACCAGCTTACATCAAAAAGTTGCTATCATAATCCGTATTAGTACGATTAGTCTTTACACGAAGGAGACGCTGACTACCTCGTACTTAACATATAGCCAGTACACGTATAAACCATACACTACATAATAAATTCGATATAATAAAGGTAATTAAACATAATACATTGAATACATTTCCATTTACTCTACATGCATAATATTCAACTCTACTAATATGATTACATCACATTTAAACCATTTGGAATAAACAGAAGGCTATCAGTTCGATGAATATGCGTCTACAACTTTTGAATGAATACACTGATATGGACTTTTCATAATTACCTGACTTTTCATAATAGACCTTTTGTGTTCTTTGTTCTTTTAAACGCTCCTTAATGGAAATTAAGGAGCGTTTAAAAGAAAATAGATGAAAATAATGTTTTCAGTAGAAAGATGCATTAACGATAGATACCTTGCTTACTCCGTTACAACGAAAGAAAATACATGTGTCTTATTTTCTATTTAAGATAAAAAGATTTTAAGTAAAAAAAAATATACCACTAACTGTATATTAAGTATCCAAAAAGTTAAAGTAAAAATTTTAAAAAATATATAATTCTTACCATATATGGGAATTGGAGATCAGAAATATTTTTCAAGATATTCCGTCTCACTGCATAGATCTAACTGGCAGCCAGCCGCACCGTGCGAACTCACTCATTCCATTTCCGCAACACATCCACGCTAGCACTTCAAATTTCCACTAGATTTGTTGAAATTTGCCGTGAATTTATATTGCACACTGATAAAAGTTGGCGTCCAACCATAATGCCAATTGACTGGACATTTCAAGTCTTACGGACTGTGCTTAGGCACAATTTATGTCCATCGATATAGTTCCTCAAACGGAAGGGTATAATCATATATTTTAGACAGGTTTTTTTCTAATTTTTCCTGATGACATGAAATAAATACAAGAAAATTAAACATTTTGACTTGTCGACTTGTGAAAATTTTATGACTCTCTCCACAAGCACTAGTTTTATTTACTTTTCTCAAATTTCACTTCAACCGTGTTTGGCGTTATTAAAAATTATATCTGATTTAAGTTTTACGTTCCCCGAAAACTTTCAAAAATAATAATTCTCTGACAGACTAGGTGGATAGAAAACGGTTGCTCCCTGATTATAAATGTTTGTGGAAAAAAAAAGAAAAAAATGACCAGTTCATATTACCTTTTTCCTTTCATTGTACCTTCACTTGTACCTTCCTTTCGTTTCATCGCTCAAAAATTAAAGAAGTCAGAAATTAATTCTGGGATACAGTATTGTAATTAATATAATTTATGATTGCGTAAGAAATTGCTGAAATAAATTCAATGAATAGAAAAACAAATTATAATGGACAAAAATATTAACTTGCAACAAATTGAAAAAAAGCAATTATTAAATTGCCTTTATTATAATAATTTTGTTCTCCAGTAATGAGTGAAAAATATAAGTTATATACTCAAGACATTTCACGATACACCATATTTATAAGACAAAAACTAATTTCAACTAAACTGAAAACCAATGCATAGTGTGAAATAAAATTGCTCCTGACCGCAACATATTCCAATCAGCATGTACTATATAGCTTTTCAACGCCACATTGAATAGTTACGAGTAAATTCGATTAAAGTTTCGATCACTTTCCATTTTCAAGCAAATGCGCTTAATATTTGTATTTGGTGAAACTTAACCCTCTCTGGTTTTTATTGCTATATTAATAGGAACATTAGGAGTCATTAAAATGTAGTGTAATCTTATGATTTGGGAAGGCCGATACAGATTCATGTAAATTATATTTTTTCCTCATTTTTCACAATAGTAAAACTGAAAAGATCTGATAAGTACAAGGATTTGACTCATATAAATTTTACTATACATTTTCCAAATCACGTTTCTTAATACGACATATGAATTGTTACGGTGTTGATAATGACATAAAGTTTCAATCACTTTTCATTTTCTAGCAAATAATATTCGTATTGGGTAAAACTTAATCGCCCTCTGTCTTTTATCGCCATATTAATAGGAACAGAAGGAGTCATTAAAATGTAGTATAATCTATAATTTGGGAAAGGTAATAAGGTTTATACCTATTATTTCCTCATTTTCCACGATAATAAGACTAAAAGTAATTATTTCACGATTTGCAGTTTAAAAGAATAACATTTTCTCGTATAAATTTTACTATTGATTTTTTAAGATTGTGTTTCTTATAGGACATATAAACAAGCACGGTATTGAGAAACAATATATTTTATTTAACAATTAAACAGTTACCTTATCAATGTTTGTTGGCTATATGATGCATATTACAGTCGGTTATTTTGCGATCACAGACCGCTGTTAATCGTGAATAAATTAATCACAGTTTTCCCAAAATTACTGATGAATGGGATGCTACTAACAGTTTCTAGAGTGAATCATCACTACCCCTAGGCGGAAATGGTATCTAACCATTTGTACATCTTCAATTTCTAACTCAAATGTTCGCAAAATTCCAGGAGTATTGAGGTTAGTTGAATATTTTTGTTCATTTTTTCCCCCAACCTTAAAGCACGAAGCCAAGGCATTGAACAAGTTGATAGGAAGTAAATATATTATTTAAAGACGTATCCACCTTGACTCGACTGTGATGTGAGTATAAAATGTTTTCTGATATGAGTAAAGAAATATAAATACGAAAATGTATGCATACATTATTACCCTTATCGTGAGAAATGTTAGGATTGAAACTAATTTAATTATCGGATAAATGTAAGATACTTGCAGTAAAGATCAATGTTGTAAGATAGACCTGGTAGTAAAAATTATATGATTTCAGCAAATTTGATGGTTAATAAATAATTTTCAGTGTCCTTATAGAAACAAAGGATTCAGATCTTACCGAAACAAATGAAATGGGTAAAATGAATGTCTATAAATTGTGGGCGGGACTTTTAATGGTTTAAATACTTGAAGATTTTAATTCTAAATTTGTAAATATAATAGCAAAATACATTAACATCAACTCAATAGGTTTCCAAAATTAAAGATATGAAAAATAACTTAGTATGAAACAGAGTTGCGACGTTGCTCTTAAAAATTTACAAAAATATATGAGTAAAAAAATCGTGTTACCGACATATCTAATCTAATCGAATATGGAAGTCTTAACAAGCAGTTTTGTAAAATAAATTTCCGCTTACTTTTCTAGAGAAAACTTTTGTAAAAATTTATAATGACTTTTATAACATTTAAAATAATGTAATTATCGTAAAATACTTTTGAATTTCAGTACATGTTAAAAGCAAATAAAATTTAAAAAATAATACGTCACGCATGAGGACGTGAACGCTAGTTATTGCTAAGGCAAAGGATACTTAAATAAATAAATATATATATATATATATATATATATATATATATATATATATATATATATATATATACATATATATATATATACATATATATATATATATATATATATATATATATATATATATATATATATATATATATATATATGTATTTATCACATGCCCAAAATAAAACAAAGTTTTAATTTATTAATCAAAAATCTTTTGAAGTGTAATTGGATAAAACATGTCGTTTAAGGTAGGATTAATACGGATATTGATATAATTTGCTTATAGTTAGAAAATACGATTAACTTGAGAATTGCTTTGCTAAATTTATAGTTTTTTAATGACTATCTTTCTTTTCCTTTGGTTTAATTACGTAGATCTATACTTATTTGATGTTTACTGAATAAAATACGTACAAAAAAATGGGGTGTGGCTGTGTCATGGACACGGTGTGTTTTGTACGTGAATACGTCTATATAACGCATAATTTCAACCACTCCAGCTACAGATGTACTAGCACCATCGTTGATCCGCTCGGCCGCATTCATTCTTTTACGTTCCCGGCACTGCTTGTCTCGGTCATATGGTGTTTTATTATTACCATTCGATTGTTCTTGAGAAGCCCTTTCCAGCCATATACGATCTCTGTATTTGGTTTTGGCTTTTCGACGCGTATAGGCCGACATTATATATTTTTGATAATATTTTTTTATTCTAACACCTCATTACATTCACTGTCACTACTTTAAACTAATGTTTTATATACAGTCGATATATTGACGACAGCTGACGATTAAAACTTAAACGAACATCGTAGCTTTTCCGAATCAAAAGTTATACTAATTGCAAATCTCGATACGGAGCAAAATAACCTCAAAATGGCGCCGCTTCCCCCTCCACCGTGCTCGATGTAGCACTGTTCTCACTTATCGTAATGAATGCTTTGATCCTTTAGCTATCCAGTGGTATTTAATTGTTAATGTAGAGGATAGATTCGAAACTGCAACGCCAAACTGTATCCCCCGATTTTGTTATCATTAGGTTTTTTGGATTGCCCCCGTATGGTAGCATATTTAAAGACGTATTCACTTCAAAATTATAAATGATATCTTTTAGGCTTAATGATATCCTAGGCCTTGATATTATCTTATTTTTAGGTAGAAAAAAGGGAACCCTTATAGAATCACTTCGTTGTCCGTCTGTCTGTCTATCAAGACCAATTTTCAGAGGAAAGCGTGGAGGTATCAAGTTAAAATTAATATCAAATATTACTTCTATTTCGTATATTATCCACGTATGTTATGACATGTATATTATCCACGTCTGTTACGAGGAAACTGGATGAAACGACCACATAATTTTAAAAACTCAAATTAAAATTTGTCTTAATGCAAAATAAAACGTGTCCAAAACTCAAATTAAAATTTGTCTTAAAACGTATTATTCAACAACGCAACAAATATCAAACAACGAAGGAATGTTGTCTGCATCATGTAGATCAACAGATCATGTAATATAAAACCAGTAATCAAAACAGTACAATATATCTAGTCTATTTTGTACGATGCTTGGTAACGTCAATTTCTATTCAATTCATTTATTCCCGATTATTTGATTAATTCTGCATTTTATACGACGTACTTGTGTCACGTTTCTAAATACAAGATCGTCTACAAAAATCAATGAATACAATACATTCAAAGACTTCTTTCGAACCTGCTGTTTGTTTTCTCCTTGCAAGGCGACACTATACGATGAGCGCAATATTATTCCAATATTATAAGTGGCAAACTACTGATAACTTAAATCTAGATAACTTCGGACGATGGTTGCATGTCTAACATTTAATATTTCGGATACCTGTATCCAGTATCCGAAAAGATCCTCCTCCTTTCTTCCGCCCCATACGAGCGTTGTGCTTAGATGCCCTACCTTTGCATCATCGATAGAAATGTTCTTAATTAAAAGCAGTATGTTTTGTAGCCTTTTTGTTTTGTATGTCTTCTGACATAATTCACTTTTAATGCCATCAACTGTCGTCGTAACACTTGCTTGATTCTTAGTTATCTAGATGTCTATTTTTTCATAGCTGAATTGTGCGTAACTTTGATATTATCCTCTTTCGATATTTGGAAAGTACACGTTGTATCTACCAAGCATTATTTGATATTGGACTTACTTTAAACTTCTGTCGTTATTGGTGACATAAAGAAAATTTGCATTCGTGTACAAACAAATTCATAAAATTATTAAATCTTCATATCTTTTCACCAAAACGAAATACAACATTTTTTATCACAATTGAAAACACGATTTTTATTGCCATTCAATGTTACTAAAATTATTTAAGAGGTTTAGAAATAATAAAAGTATAAAAATAATTCTAATCAAATGATAAATAATGATTATTTCGACATATACAGTTCTTTGGGAACCTCTCCCCGATGAATATATGTTGCACACAATGGAAGTAGGGCCATACGAATTCAGTGATATCACACAACGTCAAATACCATCGGGTTGACAATTGAATCGTTGGCTATAGGGATATAAAACGTTTTACAACACAATAACAATGAGCCCAAATAGACACGTTTACTGCTAGCCATTAATGAATTAAATTTTATAGTAACTTTCCTGATCATCAACTCAAGGTTGAAGACTTAATAAAATTATATTGTCATCGGCACTACATACACATTTAAAGTTTGAAGTCAATCGGATATCTGACAATAGCTCGAACTTGAGTTACAAAATTAGACCCTAACACAGTAACTAAAAAGTGAAGTTGAATTAGAAGCTTGTAATAAAATGTATAATGCTTCAGTTTCATGTAATGAAATATTTATTTGTATTTTTTTAATTTCCTTATTCTTTATCACATTTGAGCCAAATTTACCAAATTATTCAATAAATTAAAAAAGAAAAAATCTGCTTAATTATAGAAAATGACAAAAAGAAAACGAACCTCCTCTTGATAATCAACTTTCTCACATTATTTATAGGTGACAAAAGGAGAGAGGGAAAAATTGGTAAAATTATGATAGATAGAAATTGGGTGGTTAATCTTTAGGGAGTTTTGATAACGTTTTGAGAAGCGTATTTAGTCAAAATCCTGTATTTTCTAAAGTTGCGGCAAATTATCAGTAGTAGAATATGCAGCCGAACCCTGAATAATTATATAAATTTTAAAAGTATTTTACATTTTCTGAAGCTAATATATACGTTTCATAAGAATAATAACTTTTTAACAAGGCATTCCTTCAGATATGGGCAATATATTGTACGATTAGAGAATTAATCGAGAGTTAAAACAGATATTTGTCAAAGATGAATATTAGCTTAAATCGGAGTAAAATTTTGAAGGTGTTTTAAAAAATTCTTTGCGACAAAATTTACAAGTTATTCTATTTACTTGAATATAACTTAAGTTTCGATTAAAACTAAGATTAGAGCCATTGAATAAAACAATAATCTTATTCAGTTTAAATTGTAATAAGTCTGGTTAAGAAGTTCTGAGGGTCATATTTGTTTATTGAGAGCTTGGAATTTTCTTATTGAGTTATTAACCAACTGGTTGATAGCATAAAGGTCACGATTGATATAACAAATATAAAATGGTAGATATTAGGTATTATTTGAAAATCATCAAGATAAAAGCGGAAGTTCGATACTAGGTTTGATATAAGGAAATTAAAAAAGTGAAAAATAATGAAGGTAAAGCTACCCCTTTTGATACACCAACAGGCATACAATGTACCAAGAATACATATTGGCAAAATTTATACCCTGTTCCTTAATACTCGAAACATTCAAAATAAAGTTAGCAACTCGAAGCAATAAAATTAGGAATTTTTTTGATATAAAGCAGTCCTATAGCTATTTATTGAGAATTATCTATGGCTAGTCATGTATCAGTAACATTCTCAAATGTAAAGCAAGTGCTCAGATCCGATTTGAGTACTGAATAAATTGAAATGCATAAATAATGTTTTTTGAGGAAAATGCGGGCATCGTTGCTAATTCCATAGCTGCCAATAGATTTTGACTGAAAATTAGATAAACGACTAATATTTAGTTTAAAATATAGTCGTCGGATCATCTAAAATAAAGGCACTGATTATTAAACATAATATGACAGAGTGTAGATTATTAAATGTAATATGGTAGAAAAGAATGATATATTGCCATATAATACTAATTATTTCTTCAGTGGAGAATATTTGAAGGTGATGCTTGATTAATCGTACTAAATCTTTCTTCATCGTCGTTTAAAGGCAGGCATCATTTTCATTCAATTTTTGTTCAGTTCTCGACCATTTAGCGTTATTACACTTTTCTAAACCATTATGAATCAAATGAAGAATTAAATAAATAAATTGCTTTTTGCGTTAAGTGATGCTATCCCAACGCTATACGAAATAAAATTTGCTTTTACGGATTCTTCTCTATCGCGGCGAGTGTACATGCGAGCGTTTTTATCGAAGAAGGAAATAGTCGCGCCATGAATTGTGACCACAAGGATGGCAGCGTTCGCGCCATATAGACTCACGTATTCTATTTACGGAATAAATTTTCTTTCACGTTTTAAATTTCCATGCATCTGTTGATAGAATTCACTGAGAATTTAAAATGTGAATTTTTCACTCATGGTGGATTACCTTTGAGAGGAGACAACTTTATATCCTTTATTCAATGAAACTGTGCACCTACGCGTTTTGACAAGATTAAGCTGTTTCATATTGATTTTATTTACCTTATTATCTTAGAAAACTTTGTCTGAAATCGTGACCCTAATTTTATTGTTTTATATAATTTCTGATTATATGAAGGTACTGCTGTTATTGTATAAACGATATTTAGTATTTCTGCAATTTTTGAGGTTTCATAGTGAACCAAGCGATCCTTATAATTTCGTCATGTCCGTCCGTCGGTTCATCTGTCAGAGTAACATTATTACTAAAGTTATAGACCTACGTAAATAACATTTTGCAAGTTTATGCTTTATATGTAAATCACAAAATTGCTATGCAATATTTACCTATGTGGGACAGGTCGGTGAAAATTAAAAGGAGGTACTATTAACCACTGTAGCACAATATTTAAAAAAAGTCAATATTGATATTAATATAATATCATTGAATAGCTTTCTAAATGAAATCATGGTTTTCTTTATAATTTTTTAAATATTGAATATATTTGGCGTTAATTTTGTATAAATTCATTACACACAATTAAATGAAACTACGTGATGTAGTATTACTGCTACTTTCTTTAAGTTCTTTACCACGACCTAGGTTTCGTTGTATTACAACATCTTCAGGTGGGCTGTTAGCAAAGATCTGTCAGCAAAGATAAAAGGCTGTTAGCAAAGGTTTAACAGCCTTTTATAGCCACCTGAAGATGTTGCAATACAACGAAACCTAGGTCGTGGTAAAGAACTTAAAGAAAGTAGAAATAATACTACATCACGTAGTTTCATTTGATTGTGTTTATAATTTTTCTATGAGATTGAAAAATGTGAAAAATTTTAATACTAGAATTTGATTAGAACTTGCAAATGAAGTTATTTCAGTTAACTTCCATCAACAGTTTCAGGAGATATTAACAACTACCAACTTACCTAGTGTGTGTTCTAACACATATTTGGCCATAGTTTCATCTGGTAGAAATATTTCAATCAGTTAATCGTTTGTAATGTAAGTTAAAATATTTAAGATTAAAGAAATCCCCTTCATGATGGTTACTCTTTAGCTCGTCTTGTTCCTCCATATTTTATTATATTGCATTCAAGTCTTGAATAAATTTACGAACCACTAAAATGAATTCAATTGAACTCGATCAGACGATCTTTGTATTATATAAAAAATAATTTGATCTATCCACCTCTTCAGTATGCCAGCCCTTTCAGATTGTAGAAGATGCTTTCATTCTGTACGTATTGCATTTCTATTGTTTATAGTTTATAGTTATTTATATTAGGTATTTACATGAGAACATTTATATTTTCAAAATCTTCGGCTCAAATTTGTTTTTTTTGAAAAAATATGTGTAGATCTAAACAACATATGATATTACGTTCAGTAGATATTATATGCATGTAAGTCTCAATAATTTTTCCTACTTACTAATTATTATGAAGAAGTATTTACTCGTATATTTAAACGTAAAGATACACACATGAAATATTTATTGTTTTGTTAGTTATTATTTTAAAAAAAAATTTCCAAAGGAAAGCAGTGAGGCTAGTTACACTACTCCAGTGACGCGCAATGACTTTTAAGCAATAACACTTAGCTTGCCCTAAATATTTAAAACTCTATGTATATCATATGTTTATGAATGTTTAAACATATTTTATTTCTGGTATTAAAGCGAAATTGTCAAGTTCACATATGATCTATAGCCCGAACGCACAAACCTAACACGATCAGTACATGTAATAGATAATACGTACGTACTCTAACAAATTACACGGCCCATCCCGCTGAACAAATTCTCTATAAGCCACTAAAATTGATTTACGTCATTTCAAGCGGCGACGTATAGGGGAAAAAGAAGCTGTAACCTGCTAGTTTTCTGTGACTATATTCAAAGTGAAATAATCCATGTTTTGTTATATTCGGAGTGATACAACACACACACTCACACAGAAACACTGTGTAAAGATCCACCAACTGTCAAATTCCAGCCGAAGTAAACTAACTTTAATGAAATAACTTTTTGTAAAAATATCTAGTTTCCCATTTTGTGAATGCACTTATTATATTTTGTCGGGGAATTTAATTTATTGAATCAGTTATTGTGATGCCTGTTTCCAGTATTTATTCTTTTTTTTAGTTTTAATATTGTGTATTTTCGTCGTGACAGTTTAAAACGGTGTATTATATATTGTCATCAGGTAAGATTTTCGTATTTATCTTTTATTGAAAAAATAATATCATTCAAAATCGCAGACCAAAACCAACTTTAAAATGATATGTTCTTAATAAATCTATTGTACGCCGTTTTTACATACAACAAATACGTGTGATTAACCGGTAATTGTATTTTGAACAAAATGTTGGGCCAGCCTTGACGAAAATTTTACTTCTTTCTGTCTATAAATGGAAAAAATATTAATAAGAAAATATATTTAATAAAAATACTACCGGTGATTTTAATAAAAAAATGATTTAAAAAGATCTTTTGCTATGACGCGACATTAAATTCGTCGTCAAACATTAAATTTATAACCCTTCTGCGTAATAATTTTTGCTCATTTCAATTTTGGAATCACTTTCTTTTTTATGTAAATTCCGGTTTTTGCATTTGCATTTTAAGTGTTAAGTATTAATTTTTCAATATTAATTATGTAGAAAAAAATTTAACAAGTAATTTGCCAATACGCAGTATATTTCAAAAATATTTTCAATTTAATTTTTTGTTATGAATTGATCGCGAGGGAAAAATATTTTTAGCTAAATATTCACTGGTGTTAAAATGTATTTATATCGATCTAAACGATTTGACAAATTCTTGTAAAAAGCATTATGGCAGTATATTTAAAGAAATAGTTCATCATATATTAATGCAAAAATGGGGATGTAGTGACCCTCGATGTGTTTGTTCGGTTCCCAATTTAACACCATTTGCATTAACATATATACTTATGCGGTACAGTTTTTGCCTCAGGTTATCGAAAATTTAAAAATAGCAAGAAAGTGAAGCAAGAAGCATAAAATTGGCAAGAATTAGATTGGTAAAAACTTTGACAAGAAGGATCACGAACCATAAAATTGGCTAGAATTAGATTGGTACGAACTTTGATAAAAGTATCTCTATCAGTAACTCGCCCTACTCTAAAGGCACTGCATCACACTACTCACCGCCACTTTGAAGACTAGGTTTGATGAGATAACAGGTAATGTATTATATCCAATTCTGTGCTGTGTACTATATAACGAGAAGATATAGAAAAACATGTTTATTAATATTTTGGCAACAATTTGAAGGAAAGTCGATTAATATTCAATATATAATACTCCTGGGAGTCATATCAAACATTACAAAAATGTTTCACATACCTCACAGTAATTGAATGTGAATAATGGAAAAAACATGACATGACCCATTTTTAACATGTCTGCGATGTTTCTGGAATGGACAATCACTACGATTTATATTTCAAATAGAAAAACAATCGGTTATCAATTACATCCAAAAATAACAGTACAGAGAACAGTTGAAACGTACGAGTTCTTTCACAAGAGGCTTTATCTATACTGTACGAAGTTGAACTCCCTGTTGAAGTCAATGAAACCATGTTTTATTAATATAATTTTCTATGTTAGCGTAATCGGTTCTGCTGTTTAATAAAATTATCCAATCTGTGTCTTATTTTCACCATCATAATATAAAAAATTATTTTAATAATTTAATATATTAACATTGCCAGGTTTTCAGTTAACAGAAACATTGTTTTCCTCAACTCATTCACTTTCCACGCGCTTCCTGCTTTAATGCAGCGTCTACGTGAAATACTATCGAAAATACTGCAGTTTAGTGCAGCTCATTTTCTGCAAAGTGCTTCGGGCACTGTATCTTTCTATTGTATTTTAAAAGAAAGAATATTGCCAAGGCCCTGTTTCACAGCATAGAGTTAAAAAAATGAATAAATGGGAAATTATAATCTATAAACCTTAGATTATGAAGCGTTTTTATCTGCATGTGTAAATTAAAAATTGCTAAACAGATTTTGATCCATTTCTTCTCGATATTTAGCATTTTTCCTAAAATTGTTATTACATATTATAGTTAATTACTTTGTGAATATCGAAGTTGAGCTAGGGAAATAAATATACGAAGTAGTAAAAAATGTTCAATAAGATAAACTGAATTTGATCTTCTATGAAATATTCAAGTTGTCTACGATAGATATGTCTTCTTTTTTTATCGTTTCCGCATTACCCCTGGGATAAATCGCTTGGCACCAGTTCTCTCGATCTTGCGCTTATCTTACTACTTCATCGATGGTCAATTATAGGGTGCCTGTAATCTAACTTACTCAATACCTCTTGTTTTCGGCTATGAGGTATTTTCCTCTCTATCCTTTTCAAAAGGAAACCTTGCTCCAAGTTGTTTGAGTTTTTTCTTATAATATGACGGAAATATCAAAGTATCCGACGAGTAAATGCAGATCTCAAAATAACTAATGTCAATTATTGCAGATTCTCATATCTGCAATAATTGGCATTAGTTATTTTGAAGAAAATTTATTAGGCATATTAGAGTGCTCTGTTCAATACTTAGGGCTTTTGAGAAGAAATGAAATAAGATAAAAAAAAATTTAAAAGTCTGTCAAGTACGAGTTCGACTTCTCGAAACGAGTACTTCATATAGCCAAAGCCAATCTTAACATTGTATTGACTTCTCAAATAAATAAACTATAAAATCCAAATGTCTGTCTATATCGTAGCCCTTTCAAGTATAATTGCAATATAATTTTAATGGAAGGCATAGATAAATAACGTCAATAGAGACGAAACAAATAATTTCAATACATCACCAGCATCATCAACAGCATTTCTTCGTCCATTGCTGAACATAAGTCAATCCCCACACGTATTATTGGGGGTAATTGCCCATAATCGCTACGCTGGCTGATGACTTGGTGATAGCATTGCGTAGCTTCTCGCATCAACCTCACTAATCTGTGGCTTTTAAGTTATGCGGTTGCCAAACACCACTCCAACCCCGATCGAAGAACGACCGGGAAACGAACTCGAAACCTTCTGGATAAGCCATAAACCTATAATCAACTTAACAAAACGCGACAAAAAACGAATTCCAATATTTATAAATAGTTTAATAACAATACTAAGAACAGTTAAATGTTTACGTTTGGATGTATGCTGTAACCCTCTTAGTATGAGTTCCGCTTGTATTGAACGGACTTATTTTTTAACCGCACGCTACATTCAAAAAGCTAAAATTCAGAAATACCTTCAAATTTAATGTTTAAACTTCATCTCATGCTATTTTTATCCAGCCCATAATATGGGATAGTCCTTTTATGGTTCCGTGTTCAAATGGTGAAAAAGAAAACCTTAATAGTGAAATTTCATTGTCCGTCCACCTATCTGCCTGTCCGTGTGTCTTTATTTTTCCCAGAAATTACGCATACTGTCGGCTCGGATATTAGCATGGCTACAGAAGTTACTCGCTTACTCATTGTACCGATGTGCAAATTTCAAAAATATATTTTCTTTTTTTTGTGCGGTCGAAAAGAGGATCTTGAGAAATTCATTTTCTTTAATAAAGTCTAGTGTAGTTCATCCTTGGCACAGTCTAAAATTATTTTTATAATTTTAAATGTTAATATTACCCCAAAAGATATGATTCAATGTTAGAAAGAAATCGCACTTAATTTATTAGGGCCGACTAAATATTAGTATTTTAAAATTAGGAGCGCCTTCTTCCTAGTGTTGTGGAAGGGGTCGGGAACAGTAGCGTCCACTTTAGGTATAAAATATGGTAATACGATCAAAATAATCTTTTTTCGTGCAAAAAATAAATTGTTCAAATGTACAAAAGTAAAAGAAGACTGTTAATGAAAGGACGTTCAACGATGTATGTGATTAACGGAAAATGAACAGACGCTTTCACCCGAGCTTTGAAGTGGGAGGGTACATTCAACTGTATGAACTTAGTACGCTGTTGTGAAACATTTTAGCGGAATTTTTTCACGATAACGAATATTTTTCAAATAACATCAATACCAATAGTGTTAAAAATTGTACTCTGTAACTTATTGAACTATTTATAAGATGCTGTAAAAATTAAATTAAATTATATACTCTAATTAACTATTTTCTTCTACGCTTTTTAATACTGTCACTTATACAAAATGATCACACATTTGATTACAAAGCTAGTCAGCTATAAATTATAGTCAGATATAAAGCTATAAATTCGACGAGGGCCTAGAAACTGGATTTCACGATTGCACTTGCATATTCATTGGCCTTTGAAGATACATTTAAATTAACTCGTCAGTTCGATCAAATGTTCTTTAGTCGCAAATCCACGATAACTTTAATAGGAGAGTATACTTATGAATCTTTCAATATATTCTGTGTCAGATAGGGAATAAATTTACCCAGTAGAAACTTCAATTGTTCAAAGTTTAACCACTTTAGTTTGTAAATTTCCTCCGATCCAGCGCCTGACTCTTTAATGTCCCCATAATAAGGATTGCGAGCAATCGTCAATAAAATTTCTTTGCGCATCGGTATATTACTCACACCAGGTCAAGGTACACTAACGAAATCTCTCTGTTAGCGCGCGTCGGCCCTGTGTACACACCTTAAGTTTAATTCTTCACGAATATGAAATGCAACCATTTTGTTTCATCTTTGATGATGTTCAATGAGTCCATTGTATAATTTTAATACCCCCCTGTTTCAGTCTAAATATATTGGACAACGATCATTATCGCATTTTATAGAAAACAAAAGGTCCATAAACATGACTGTAGGATTCAGGAAGATGCTATGTTACTTAACGCTAGTATAACTTTCATTAATATTATGTTTGGGATTGAAAAGAAATTTATTTTTTAAATCTTTTTAAATTTGTATTCCAAGAAAGACATGACTAAAGAAAAATAAATAAAGAAAAAATGACATTTCTAAGGAATATGATGGAAATACTTTGAACAATGCAATGAAAATCAGAATATAAGAAAAAAGAGTGCAAGTCTAAAATAAAAAACATTAACAATATTTGTTTGTTTCATTTTACTATGGGCAAATCAAAATGTATACACATTAGCAGAGGCTAATGAGAAGACAATTGATATATCTCGTAAGACGGGGTTGAACTTATTAATTTGGTAATAATCTAAATTTTACTAAACCATAACTTTAAAATTTAATAACCAAAATCAAATTATAAACTATGTCTCTAACAAAATGTTCAAAACTCTACGACGAAATACACTTTACAATTGCCGCTGTCAGCCTTGTGAACATTTCTATTTAATTTCTCCCGGGACGCCGAATGAAGCTTTAATAATTTAACTTATTATAAACGACCTTACACATTCGTACTTTCAAAGAACTAGTTTAACTAAATTTAGAACACGTATATAGTGAGAAATAAACCGTTCGAAATAAAGAGTATGCATAAAATACCATATGTAGTTCTTTGGACTAAAAACGAGTAAAGCACACTGACGATGTACACAATAATATTTACAAGTTATTTTACTTGCTGAGAATAGTCCTAAATATTCGATAACATTCTCAATCCTTCCGGTATATTTCATTCTAGTACATTCGAGGATATTCTCACTCATTCTGAAATAATTACACATAGAATATTCCAGAACATTCTCGATCCTTCCAGTTTAACTCATTTCAGTACATTCAATGTTATTCTAGTACATTCTCACTCATTCTAATATATTTACACATAATGCTTTCGAACATTCCAGAACATTCTCAAACCTTCGTTTCAAATTATTTCTAGTAAATTTGAGGATATTCCAGTATGTTCTCACTTATTCCAGTACATTCAATGACGGGAGTTTAGTTGTCGATCGTTGATAGTGAAAAGTATCCAAGGTCGACCACTTTTAACCACTGAATATCTCTCACCATCACAGCCACCTACGTGTAACCACCATAGTACACGATAGGAGATTTGAGGCTCCTATTACACACAAACACCAGTTGTCTGCAGTGGGTAATTTTGGCTATAATGTGAAATACACATACACACAGTTGTTCTCTAATAACACAGTTTTCTCACCTTCCATAATAACATATTAATTCTGTTTCGTTATTATTATTAGGGTATTTACTGCTCTAGAGAGCCATGTTCTCTCATAAAAATTACAATACATACTCGTACGTGTTTTCAGCGATTCTAAAATAAAACCTATTAAGCACGAAAGTTGAACTCGCACCACAAAGTTCCGTACATATTAAGACATTTATAAAAATTTAATGATACATAATATTACTATTAAACTGTTCACTAAATTTTTAATTTTTGAAAAGAAAATATATTGCCTACTACATTTTCACAGACGCATATTTCAAAAATATTTTTATGTGATATAACTACAAACTCTTCTTGCCAATTTCATGTTCTACGTCAACGGGAAATACCCTGTAGTTTTTGAGATATTTGCCAATGTCCAAATATGCGGCATAAATGATCGCATTTTTAGGTTTTTTTTGTTTGGGTTGACTTAGAAGCTTAGTTCTTTTACAGCTCTAAGGGGACGCGTGCGTTTAATACATGCTGTATCAGGATGACATCACGACTCTGGTGAAAATTCTCATCATGTATAGTTATATTTTTTATTATAAATAAAAAGTTTTCTCTTCATTTAGTTTCAAATATCAAATTCAAAATATTTACTTGTTTTTTTTATAGTATAATAATGAATCATTTGTAGTAAAACTAATAGCTGTCTAAGCCTATGTTCATATTGAAATAATTTTTGTTTTCACGTAAAATAAATGCCAAAAAGACCAATGTCATCTTATTTAAATAGAGATATTTCATCTGAACCATCAACGTTGTAGCCGCCATTGTTGCCAAGAAAAGAGAAATTTGCTTTTAAATGTAATAAGTCAAAAGAAAAATGCAAAAAAAAAAAAATAAACGGCAGTACATCAACAGCTTGATGACAAAATTCAAGAGAATGAAAAAAAAATTATAACACTACAGTCTGTGCTTAAAGAATTTAAAAAACACACATATATTCACGATCACTTAAATGACTTTACCGCATCATGGATTAATAAAACTTCGCAGTTTTTAGTAGGTGAAAATAATTGGTAAAATTACTGAATATAGTAAAGAGCTTTAAAAAATTTGCGTTAACTCTTAATTTTTATAGTCCAAGGTGTTATAATTGCATCCGTGAAAAGTTTGACCTCATGTGGACACACTTAGAAAATTATATCAGAGAGTGAATTGCGAACCGGGTTTTACAGCAGAGTCATTCAATACAATAAATAGCTAAAAAAATAATTTATTGTTATCATTATTATTGATGAAATGAGCGTTATGAAATTTACTAAATTTATCGACAAAAAGCATTCTGGCTATATTTACATAGACAATGATTTACATGGAGACGAATTTGCAATTGCTAGTAAATTAAGTTCTTGTATTTACGATTGCGGCTGTGAACAGCTTTTGGAAACTTCCAGTTGATTTGTTTCCGAGAGGAAGTTTTACGACTTCACAAAATGCGAATTCATTGGAAAGTTGCCTTGATTTTCTTACTGAGATTGCACGTGTTGAAATTCAGACATTTGAATGAATGGCTTCAAATCTGAATACGTTAAATTTACTTGGCGCAATTAAACAGCGAATCTTGTACTCCATATTTTACATACAAAGCCAAAAAATATTATATTTTACTCGATCGTCGTCACTTGTTAAAACTTGTTGAAAATATGTTATGTAACAAAATTTTTTTTAAAAATGGTAGAAAATTTTCATTTATATTTATTATGCAATTACAGAGTATTAAAATAAAAAAAGATCTGACATAGGGAACAAAATCACCTTTAGCCGTATTAATTATTTCAAACAAAAAATAAAAGTAATGCCAACAGCGCAATTATCTTCTGGGTCTGGTGCGACAGCCATTCAGTACTGCTCTGATTTTTTGAACTTATCACAATTTGTAAATTCGGAAGCCGCTGTGCCATCATAACCCTCGCTACTGACGTATTTGTATTTTTAGTTGCAGGAACTTTCTTTATTTTGGGTTTGAAAAACCTTTGTGCTCAACTAATAAAGAAGAAGTTTTTGACAAAATATAAGTAATAAAGAAGAAGTTTTTGACAAAATGTAAGTACTTCTATGTACCCTTTATTTATAGTTTATTACCATATGGGCTAAAACACACTGCTTTTCTTGAGCTCCCACCCTGGTCAACTCGATATATACTGTATCTGCCTATCAGACTCACACTTGCAGATGAGAATAACATTCCGACGTCAAATCTATTCAAAAAATTGTGAGTATAAATACAAAAACAGTGGCTGTAAATAGTGAAAGCAACTTATACGTTATCCGGGAATTTCAAATGCTTGGAAGCAAATAGTACATAGGTCGGAAACCTTGCGACACACGAAATAAATGCTTCAGCAACGCCCGCTACTAATGCTCTCGGCAGACTCAATTGCGGCCAGCGCGCACATTCCAAGCGGAACATGTGTACAGACAGGAAAAAGCGGAGTTCCGTATATTTTTTCATTATTTTCCACCATGCGGTCCATCCGATAGAAAAGCAACAAAGACTGAAAGAAATTCTGGACATGATAATTTCGAGTTTAAAGAGTGTGTTTCACACCCACAAGTTCACACCCACAAGATTAAAGTAATCTAAGCACCACGGATAAACAACTGTCTTAGGCGTAATGCAATAAACAAAATGACTATTAACTGACGGTATTTATGAAATTGATTTACTACAAAAATTAAATCACACCCCTAATGAATATTATTAGGGGGGTCCGATCTCAGTATTTTTTTTCGTAATAGATGTTATGTGTATGCAAAAATGAGAGGTGCGTATATCTGTTTTAAAATCACATGTCATACGGGGCACGCATACTTACTTTTCCGATGGGCAGTTAGAAGTAGACAAGGTAAAAACTTCAATTGAGGTATTCAATACTTTTTGCTTTTTACGTACTGAAATTCATTGCTGTGCCTATCTATACAATACGATGCTATGTAAGATATTGAAAAATTTCTTAGTATTTTATACAAGCTTAGATCTTCCTGATATACTGGATAATTCAAATGAAAGTTAAATATAATTAAGCAAATACGCTAACCGCATATAAGATGATTACATTTTACAGCAAGCGTATTACACAGTTTTCAATAGTGATAATTATTTAATACCTACGATTTCTTTTAAAAGTTTTATTACTATTTAATCACTATATGTACATTTACACATATTTTGATGTTTCTCTTATTTGAACTAAACTAAACAAATAGTTACAAACATAAAATCTAATAGCTATGAACGAATGAACGTTTAAAATCACAACGTGACATGAACATATTTTTCATCAATAATACTTTTTTACATTAAACTTTGAATATTAAACATTTTGCTAAAAAAACAAAATCTATGTTAAATTTCCACATATACTCATCATTGCTATTCTTATAAAACCTTTTGTCACCGGTTTTCAGACTATGAATATACACAGCCTAGTATGAAGCAAGCACAAAGTACGAACATACAAAATACTAATTTGTCCAAACATGTACCTAGTACGTGGAACATTTTCTATTTCATTCTTTCCTAAGCAGATATTTATTAAATGAACGGGATAGTTTCCGTACGTCCGTAATCGCTTTGTCTCTTACTTTTAAAGTAGATGAGTCATTATCAATGGAGACAGATGCTTGCCTATTTTGTGACAATAAAATATATCATTGAGTGGTATTCCGCGCAAACACTTCGTACTAGTACGAATTACAGTATAAACTTTCCATTTCTAATATCCATAACGGATTGGGCATGTGACGTATTGAATAATAGTCATCTTTATTTTATCCGTTTAATTAAATATGTATTTGCCTTAAAGGATATACTCAATACAAGTACAGGTATGTTGTTTTAATGTGCGTAACCGGTGGCGATGGCGGCTACAGTTTTACATTACATATATTGTAATGCGGAATAGGGAGACTACTTGATTACTTCTCAAAAAAGATTACTTGATTACTTCTCAATGATGAATTGTAAGTGATTAATTTAACCGAGCATTTTAACAACGATGAGTTGCAGCCACACTCACGGTTCTATTCAGTTTCAATACAGTTTACAGGACGACACTTCTATATGTATATATCATCAATTTACTATCAAATCTGCTTCATAACTAACTTTTCGTGATCTTGAACGATCGTGAACGAATGTAATGAAATTTTTTTTCAGATATGTTTTATGTTTCATAATTCCAAGGATGTTTGATGCAGATCGCATGTTCCATTTCCATATATATTCATATATCATTAACGAGAAACAGTTTAGATTAAACATTTACAATCTTGGCATGGCCAACATTAGCCAAATGATTTAGTGTATACAAGCAGTCGCCAGCGACTTCATCAGCACAGAAAAACATTTCAAATATTTGAAAAAGCTCATCAAGGTGGACTTCCATGCTATGGCATTCAACCAACCGGATTTTTGTCTGAAATATCTTCCACATGAACACTAAGTTACCGCAAAATGAATATAAAAATGATATTACTCGTAACTTTTTTTTTATATTCCAGTATAATTTGCAACAAATAACTTATTTCTTATTATAGTTTGTCGAACAGCAAACATATTTTTAGTTTTTCACTAACCCACAAAATATCACCGTAGAAAAACTAACCCACAAACTTTTTCCATTTCTAATCTTAATTAATATCGCAAATGCGAAAATGTATTTGTTTGTCCTTCTTTGACGTCACAGCAAAACAACAAAGCGAGGTTATTTTTTGTATGGAGATAGTTAGCGGGAAATTATAGTTTACTTTTTATCTGGAGAAATTATATTTCTCTGAAAATATTTTAACTTGAAACTGAATAAATGCACAAAATTAATGAAGCAACGCCGCTAATGAAGCAACGCCGCAACAATGAAACGAAATGACGTTATTTTTTTTAAAACGCTACATACTCAATTCAAGTGAGAATCAGAATTCGTTATTGTCTTAAGATTAAGTAAAAATACCGTAATAATCTCCTGTAAATAATGTATCTGTAACTAAAATATCTCACCTTTGTAATTTCTGAACGAAGAATGATTGCTTCTTCATCTTTCTCATTGAAATTCTGATGAAAGCCCAATATACTTAAAAAAGTACTAATCCTTCGTTGCCATCCTCACCTAAATTGCGTTGATGAAATAGGCGTATACCGTTTCATGAATTCTTTACGCGATCACTAATAATTAATTATTAACAACGTTAAAAAAACAGTGAAGCCAACACAGTTGCAATTTACAACGCATCTGCTCGATAACTATGCACATTCATGACACCAAATCGTTCCATTTTGCCTACGCAGAAACTACTTGTTAAACTTGCCATTATTCGTAAGTAAATAATTTACATTTGTATGCTCCAAAAAACTTTTCAATAGCTAGTTGGAGTCAAAATTTGGGTAAATTGTAAGAAAACACCGAACTTCTATCTTTACTTAATTTGCTGAACAGTGCATTGAATGAAAGGAATTTTCTTAGCTAACTGAATTAAAAATGCTCAAGTTAATAAAACATAAGTCAATGCACAAACTAAAATACCTAAAATGGAAAGTCAAATGTTATTTTCTTACTAAATGCGTAGTATATATATATATATATATATATATATATATATATATATATATATATACATATATATATATATATATATATATATATATATATATATATATATATATATATAAAGTGATAAATTGTAGCGAATATGCGACCTAAAATACATTTCAATTGCCTTTACTACCATACTTCTTGAGCAAAGTAAATGTTAGCTTGGTAGAATACTCCGTAACTATAGAGTAACAAATGCAAATGAATACAATAGTAGACAAAAAAGACGAAAAAATGTTTCTCAAACTTAGACTTGACCTTTAATCTAAAGTTGAAATCAACTCGGCAAAAGTACTTTATATGGATGAGAAACTCATCCTTTTTCAGCAAACTTTTTAATGAGATTCATGTTTCATGAGCAATTTGGAATTAACTAATTTTACAGCGTGATTTCGGAATTTGTATGTTAAGATACCTTCCGTGCATATTTTTGTTTACTTTTAAAGAGTTTGTAAAGTCGCTATCGCTTTTTTCTATCTAAGAGCAGGCCTTTTATTGCCTTAATTTTTAAATTAAACCAAGTGAAGGGAAGTGAAAACGAAAGCTTGTGCTGTACTCTCTCAGGACAAATATAAGTACATCACTATTTATTTTAAATGTTCTTGTCATGAAAACTGCGAGCATATCTGAATGTTATAGAAATCCACAGCAAATCTTTATTCATTTTTATTTACTTCAATTTCCTACATGCCCTTTTATACATGCCCACGTGATAATTGCTCACAAATATTATGTATTACACTTCGATTGATATTCCATATTTACTATCGTGTGTTATTCTGATAAATAAATAATAAATTTCAAATCGGAGTCTCAAATGCAGACAGCAAAAAAGCAATATTAATAACATAAAAATTGTTATATGTATATATCAACAAATTACATTTCTTAAAAAGAATATTTTCTTTTACAAAAATAATACGTTTTCAAGTGAACCATTAAGAAGATATTTATCAGCTATCTATCTATCTAGATATCTATAATATGGATTCTGAACACTATTAACTGGATGAAAGTAATCTGAAGCAGTGGTGGATACAGATTTTTTTCTAATTTTTATCATTAAAAAAAGATGTCATTTTATTACAATTCTATCAATCACTATTTAGAGAACTATCACTCAAGGAAATATAATAACTTTGCTACAAATTATATCTCTGCATAGTAGTGGAGAACCTACCATCTTCCATAGTGAACCATATGAAAGAAAAGTCCTTGCAAGGGAGACGAAGCGAAACCGCAGTAGACATCATTGCAATATAATAATTTCCTTTTACTTATTTTTGTAAAAACTACCTAATATGGTTAAACAAAAAATTATTTAAAAAAATGAAATTACTAAATTAATTTCCACGATAATAGTCCGTAAACATCGATGTACATTGCGCTGCTAATCATGACCTAAATGGATTCAGGTGTGTCCCACACTGTTTATAGGAAAACAGTTAAATTTATTTTTGGAAATAAGAATTGAATTAACGTAACAACTAAATTTTGGCTTTAGGAAAATTGCTACAATCATTATTTTTCTTTACACTGATTACTTCTGCATATTCGTACCAATTAACCGGCCTTGATCAGATGTGGATTACTTTGGTGCATATCACGACGTGACAACGCCTTTGACAGCCGATCGAACCATATAGATTTAACACACTATCCAAGTAGATTTAATTTCTATAGGATGATAAGAAGTTTGGTAAATATTAAATCATATGATTATTGACTATCAATTGACAGAAAAGACTGCCGTCTATCTGTAGGTTTCCATATATTTATATATATATATATATATATATATATATATATATATATATATATATACATATATATATATATGTGTGTGTGTGTGTGTGTATATATATATATATATATATATATATATATATATATATATATATATGGTAATCAAACAGTTCATTTAACCGCAACATGTATTTGTTACAATAGTAATCAGTAAGCAATTCAAATATTAATTGTTCAGAAATTTGTATGTAATTTATTAAGTTTAGTGCAACCGACGCAGTTATGCGATAACGATACACAAAATAGACTCTATATTTTTATATATATAAAAATTATTTATTCATAAAAGGAACGCGACACTGCCCGTTGCCTTACAATGTTACACCAAGCAGTCGACCTCGTACCCTATGTGTTATAGTTATATTTTTCAACTTTGACAAAGAGGAAAAAACATGAAATGGATTGTAATAAATAATTCCCGGACGATTGGATTAAGGGACGAGCGATGCGACTATAAGTTAATTGCTCGACCTAGGGGAGATTTATAGCTCCTGGCGAGAGAGAGCGCCTTATCATTTTTTATTGAATATATTTGGCGTTAATTTTGTAGAAATTCATTATAACTTAATTTTCATCCACGTCTAAATTAAACTACGTAATGTAGTATTATATCTAGTTTATTTAAATTCTTAACCACGACTTAGGTTTTGTTGTATAACAACATCTTCAGGTGGGCAATGTGAAGAGAATAACTCGTTGAAACTTCCAACAATATTTTAATATTATACAAAACAATAGCGAAAATGGGATTTGAGTGAGTTTTCCCAATTTTTACGTTGGTGAGTTTATGGTGGGTAAGCTTAGGAAGTTTTAATTATATTTTCAAAAGTAAAGTATTTAGTGAAGGTAATGTACAAGTATTAAAAAATATATAAAATTAATATATAAAACGTACAAGTATTTTAGTGAAGGTAATAAATCTTTTTATTTTCATGGGCTGCGTGGTTAAAGCAGAAAGACAAAATTAATGATATAAAATAATAACGGTAAATTAAAAGTTGTGTGATAAGCTTGGACTTCGATAAACGCATATCTACGAATTCCTAACTAATGTTTTAAATGCGAAAATTTTATGTATGAATGGGTGTTTGTTAATATATAACTCCGTAATTTTTAACGTACTTGCATAAAATTTGGCATTTTTATTGCTAAATCTGCAGGAGCTGCTGAGAGATAACCTTCTTTTTTAAGTTATTTATTGGAGTCCTGCTTGATCATGTAGTATTGTTAGTATTGTGTAAGGAAAATTATTTAAGTTTTGATTTTAGCTTGCTGTGTATCCCAAATTCCCAAATCCGTGCATGGTTCCGTTTGATCATGATAAGTTATGACCTTTTTTAATTAAGTTATGACCTGGAAATATATGTAGCAAATATAGGCTACATCACTCTAGTCAACGCAAAACGAAGTCGTAATCCTAGCAAGGATCGCAGATCCTGACAAGACATACTTTACTTCCGATGCTTATCGACTAAAGACAGCATCAACGTCGACAAGTTTATAGAAAAAATTAGCTATTCAGGAAAACATATTATTGGTATTTAACTATATTATTTTAAATACACGAACGGTGCAATTCAAGTTACTCGCGAAATTTATATTAAACGACCATAGTTTACTTATCGGATAGTTTAATCATAGAGTATGTCTCCTATAACTCCGCCACTCTCTCGCATTGTATTTGATTTCCTAATAAGCGGTATCATCTATTATGATTTCATACGTCTTATGATAAAGTGAACACTCAAAACTGCTATAGTTTTTGTAGGTCTAATCGGTGCGAGCCACCATTTACAACAACTTGGAATTTATAATAAAGATAGTTCTTGACCACTTCCGGTCATTATTGATAACAAAATCAAGAAAAATAAAATAAGAAAAAAAAACAAATTTTATAGATATTAATATATTGTGAATGATTTTTTTTATGTCACAGTATACTGCATCAGATTCAAGCCATTAAAGAGATTGGCAATCTTGCACACTAACCTTGTAGCGCATTGCGCTATCCCCATTCGAGTTGCATCACTCTCGTCACAAATTTGCGTTTACAATTTCTAAACCAATTTACCTCCTATAGCGAAATGACAATTTCCAAATCGAAACCAAATCGTCATACCAGTTTTACCTTTTACCCTTAAGTTGTTAAGGAGTTCATGTGGGCATCAACCATTGAACTGCCTTGCCCATATGAAAATGGCTTGCCCTTGCTCAAAGCGTAAGTGAAAATATATTTCAATTAATTTTATAAAATTATATATTTAAAAATACACTTTTGTCAAACCATGAAATGCCAGTTGCATCCAAGAGATCAGTCGTACCATCCCCACAGTTTTCGTAGTCGGTATTACAATGGTTCACCAAACGCCATGTTAAAAATAAAATGTTAAGGTCTTCCAAAATGTATTGCTAGTCACAATATGAAATCCCGTCGTTCGTAGCACCACAGATAAGACTGCTTTCTGATCAGTTACAGAAATTCTAAGTTTCAAGTGCAATTTATTGTCTGCCCCAACAAAACCTCCAATCCCCAGATACAAAATATGTCTAGTACTCACCATTCCAACCGGTTGAACATCACGTGGTACATTAAAACTACTTTACCTAATTACTCCAGGATGCTACGAGTCATTTAGTTCATAACGGTCGAAGACTTCAGGATCACCTTCTATTTTTCGATGTTCTTGTCTTCCGGAGCGTTCGAATTTATAGATTTCGAAATGGTAATTGACCAATTAGTAGAAAAGTGTGTAAAGTAATAAATTCTCATCATTTTTTTCAATCACGACATGTATCAACCTGGAAAAGGTATCAGCTATCAAAAGCATTTTACGCGAGAGATTTATTGTATATCGTCTGTCTGTGTTGCATCAAAATGTATAGTTACCAAATATTATGGCTATTCATTTATCATAATACAAATTCCTCTGCAGTAATGTATATAATATTTTCAAATATTTTTCGACGCCGTTCAGCCGACTTCGCTTTGGTCTTCCACAGAATCTTGTCCTTCCTGGTTTGGATACTGAAATTTTCTTCATTATTCTGTCATCTTATATCTCCTGAACATATCCGGAGTTAATACTACTTAACTATACTTACGACATTTGATTTATGTAGTATAAAACGAAATATCAATTTACAGTCTGTTTGTGTCATTTCATAATAATGATCGCCTTGAAAGGAATAAATTTTAGTCATAACTTTTTGATATTTTTAAAACATCAAATATAAATCTTATATTAGCTTTGACCGATTTTCGACCGTTATGAACGGAACCCTACACTTTCATCGACAATTTCTCCAAAGTAACAAGTAGATCCTTCAGACCATCTTTGTATTTTTCGGCTATAATAAGTATGACAAGATGTCAAATGGATTACAATAAATAATTTCCGTTTGATTAGGTTAAGAGACGAGCGATGCGTCTCTGAGGCAAACGTTTGGTCGCGTTGATATTGAGAGGTCCAGGCGAGAGCGAACGCCTTATAATGTTAATATTCTTATACAGCTGCGTTTGCTTATGGCGAGTACATTACATGTTAGATATAATTTATAACTGAACATCATAGTATTGAGTAAATGATTAACAGATTATACAGGAATCTTGCGTGATAGATAGACTTTATGGTTTTAAAATGCTCATTGAATGACCTTGAACGAATGAAACGATAGATTATAAACTACTGATAACAATTGTATTAGGCTGAAATTTACTTAAAAATTTACAATATTAGAAGTCATGACGTACCACCCAAATTAAATCATGAAATGACATGTACAACGACAACGAGTCAATTTGATTATACTATCAAATAAAAATCTCAAGTGGTGATCAATTCCACTCACAGTCTACAATCTTGTCATACGATAGTGTGTATATATATATATATATATATATATATATATATATATATATACTTAATGAGTTTCAGGCAAACTTTGACAACAAATTTTTAAGAAATCGCAACATACATAAGTACGTAAATGTTTCCATTCATTTATTCTTCTAAAAGTTGAAAACTGGTAAATACATAACAAGGTTAGATGAAATATGCAGTAGCTATTTTTTCAGCACATATTGCAAATATTGTATTTCCTTTATGTAGGACACATGACCACTTTTTCTCCAGGATGAGAATATAAGTACCCCAACAAGGATAACAACTAACTAACTTAGCCATCTCAAATCGAGGAATCGATAAGTGTTAAATAGATTCAAGATCGTTTGTGTTTATCGATCAGTCTTACATAGAAATGGTTCAAAAATATTCTAATTTATTTAGGAGATTCTACTTAAAATTACGAACTCAATCAACTTTTATCTAGCTCAATATTATCTTTAAATATCTAGTATCTAATAATGTTTAAATTTATTATTAGATACTAGATATTTAACAAACCTATAAATATGAATTGTGATAATAAGATAAAAATTTAAATAAGAAATTAATAAAAATTTTAAAAAAATTAAGAAGAATGACCTCTATCGCACTTATTATTACCAAAAACATTTAATTCTACTAATTTTAAACATGTTATATTAAATCTTTACTTTTTGATTTTTTAAATTATAAATTAGCAATCGGGAATAAATGCATTTTAACAATAATGACAATGTCGGTGTTTATCAGCCCAAAAAACACGAAATTCAAAGTAAATAAAGAGGATCCATGAAATCATAATTTAATAAAATTTATGTATCATAAACCAAAGATTTAAGCGTCGTAAATATTTACCTTTTTATACATTGTAAATAGTTTTATTAACCTTTCTGTTTAGATGTTTATTGAGTGTATGTAATTATAAATTTAGAGCGAAAAAATGGAAGATACTTCATCAATAACAACATAAAGATATTTATTCTGAGTAATTTTTTTAGATAAATTTTGATGATAAAATAATCACGACTGAGTCCTATTTTTTTAAATATTTAAGTCATTTTTATTTTTTATGTATATAGTTTAACTTAAAAGAATCACTAAAATTATCATTTTTGCTATACTGAAGTCATACCTAATTTTTTAATTCATTAAAAGCAAATTTTCGAAAAGTTACACGACAGTTATTGTAAAATTACTTTAAAAATAACGAATTCTAATTTTGTATATTTAAAATATTCAATTGGAAATTAGGTAAAAAAAAATAAAGGGATTACTGCTGTAAAATTCATTCCTTCTGACGTTGTTTTCGTTGTAATATGGGTAATACATTTATCATTCTACTCGTTTTGTTGAACTGAAAACAAAACGATGTTATACATTCTAGGCACGGAAAATTAAAACTTTGTTATTATTCGTTGATGTAAGTATTTATTTACATATTTTTCTCTACGTTACAATGTATATATGTAATAAATAATGTATATATGTAATAAATAAATAAGACAAACAATGTAATATTATTTAAACACAGAAACAGAAAACACGAGGAATACTTACTTTGTTTCTACAAAAATAACAAGGAAACAATTGATACATAGTTAGAAATACAACATAAAGAAAAAATGGATGTAGTACACGTCACAGTTAATTTCTTTCACTATTTTTATACCATTCCGTAAAATGAAATTGATGCGCCTTTAAAGCTACAGACGTTAGGCAGCGCTGAGGAGACGTACCCAGCCAAATTGATACGATTTTGCAGTAATTACATAGAAACAAAATTATATGAACTTGACTAATTTCTATGGTTTCACTTGCCGATATATTTCAATATAATTTAATAAAACAACCGAAAGTGCTTATTTCGGAAACAATGGAATCGACACGGCAATAGGTTATTTGACTATTTTTTTTATTTCATGAATCATAATTTCCAGGTACAAGCTTCGAGGATGGAAAAAACTGTTGATCTTAAAAATTAAACGAGTATTAAATTTTCAAAATTAATCGAGTTTCAAATTTAATTTTTGGACAAAGATGGTAGTACTGAGTTGTGATGTTGTGTTATATTCTACGAGAGCAAATGAGACAGGAATATATCTCCGCTCTATCCGACCATTAAATTCTCTCCTAACTTTTTTGAACAAATTTTATAATTTTTAATGATGATTTTTAATTAACCTATACTTTTATGAATTTCACTAAAAATAGGACATCAAGTACTCAAAAAAATTGTCATAATTGAAATTAACATAAAGACTTGAGAAACAGCTTAATTACTGTTGTGTGAATCTTGGTTCTTTTTACTGAATAGCAACAATTTTGTACTATTCCCGCCTTTTCCACCCGGACTATCTCAGGGCCCCTCCTGGGACCCCTCCCTCCCCCTAAATCCCCCTCATACAAAAGAAGGCACCATCGAAGGTCCCCTAATAGTGTCACGTATCTGCAGTCTCAGCGCTTCCACCCAACACGGTTAGAGTCTGTCCCTTCCCAATGAATAATTTTGGATCTTAATATTTTCAAGAACGTACTTAGGCTCAAAGATCGGTCCATCCTCAGCTATGTCCCGGTGGCTAAAGTTACCACGTTCTTTAGCTTCACATGATTCTAATTTAATGTTAAGACGCATACTCTCTGATAAAGCTCTACGGGTATCGTCATGGTCACTGCAATTTAAAAAAACCTGACTTATGTCCTGCGTCTCGAAACCGCAGATACACGCCGGGCCGTTTCTAATGGCGAATCTATACAAGCTAGCATGGAATGCGCCATATCCCGTTAAATACTGCGAAGTATAATAAGCAGTGATGAGCCAATTCTTACATAAACACTCGGATACATCGGGGAAAAATAACCCAGTCGTTTCCCCCTTTGGATCAGCGGAGGATAATCTAGTTTACCAATGAGCATCGAAGATCTCCAAAATACGCCTTTTTCTATCAACAAAGATTTATCTGCCAAAAACAGATCGGCGTCAAAACTCTTACCTCGTGCCAAGATGAAATTAGCTACGCGCTCCACGCTCGCGCGGTCGGCAGGCAAAAAAATCACCAAAACCAGCAGCGGATCCGTTGAGCAGGTTCTATATGCTTTGGTCAGAGCCAAGAGCGGCGCATACTGCGATCTCAGCACAACCCTTCTAACTTGCTAGACACTAACGCACCACGAAGCCCAAACCGATGGTGCATAGGCCAATATATCGAGATATACGGCCGTATACATCAGTTTCAGGATAGAGCTATTCAGCCCTCAGCCGGTACCGGCAAGCCGTGAGGTTGGAGGCTACCCGAGCACACTCACCAATGTACGCCGCCTATGGTAAAAAGCTCCACAATAACTCAAGGACAATACCCAGGTATGTTACTTGGCTTCAGCAATCACCATAAATGGTTCCTTCTACAGTCTGCTCTTAAAGAGAACAGCCTTGGACTTTTGTGAGGCAAAGCTGAGCTTGTTCTTAGATTAAAACAATTTAGTAGTGTTGTATATCAACTGATGGTGCAAAGTGTATGTTAAATATATTGTTAGTATATTTCGAGAGCACAAAACGTGCAGGTAAATCCCGCTACCTTAATCGGAAAATCCACCGCAACGAAGCCTCCGACAAAAGCTATTAATAAGTAACTGATTAATTATATGATAAGCAAGAGTTTAGGTTGATATAATTGTTGATGGAACTATTTGAGAACATTTAACGTCCCTACGTTATATCCTTACATATTTGTTAATTTGTTTGGTACACAACCATATCGAATATGTTCGTGTTTGCTTGAAATGTAAAAACGTCGTACTCGCCAACTCTAATCAGTGCATACTAGTCGATATTTTTTATATCTTATGATTTTTATGAAATTAAAAAAAAACAATTTAGTTTCCGGCTTATCTATATTTCCATCTAAAAGGACTTATTGGCTGTGTCCGAATAAAATACAAGTAGGCATGAACTATCTTTTATTACTTCACCTTGTTTAACAACTATCTGTATCGATACCCGATATCGATACCCGACATTGCCTAAGAATTACCTTTACCAATATCTGATCTAACCTTGTTTAAACAAATATCTTTGTCAATATGTAACCTTTTTTAGCAATTATTTGTATCGACATCTTACTTATTGCAATGCCCATTGTGCAACATATGGCTGACATAGGCGTGGCGTGATGCATACAAAAAAATTGTTGAACTTCTCTTCAAAAATAATGCCAAGGTATTAAATAGAGAGCTTCCTTGGACCGCAGCTGAGAACTGGGGTTCTTAATCACGAATAGACGTGGCAATAATAGAGGTGACCGTAATATCCACTATGCCATCAAGTAAACAAGCAATGATTAATAATAAATAGAATCTTCCTCAGAGCTGCATACAGTTTTATTGAGTTTTCGCAATACAAATTAATATGCTTAATTTAAATGTACCCACGGCTAGTAACGCTTTTTAATCCCTCTTTTTTGATACCATGCTATGATCAAAGGCTTAAAATTACAATTAAAGGTTTAACTATTTTCTAATCAAATAATTAATATTGCTATTTTTTGTCCCTCTTACATTAACAGGTAATCTCTTTTAAGGATATATATGGAAGACTTCGCTGATTATATTTGTTTACTATACTAATTATAAATCTGAAGTAAAAATTAATAAGTAAAATGAATGTGTTTTTTTATTTAGTTCCGTTTTTCACCAAGAACTTTCGATCTTGAAATAATTTTAACAAGAGTAGAAAATCAGAGCAATAAAGACATTGGTTCTATCTTACATTTAAATTTGATCACCACGCTTTATTCTAAACTTATGAATGAGTTTGTCTGTTTGTTACTGATCTCATTGTCTCGCCTCGACAACTTTTCAAAATTTTCTATGTATGTTACCTATATCATGGAGACAACCCTAAAATATTTTTCATTTTGAAATACATATGTAAAATACGAATGTGTATACATATGATAAGAATGTGTACATAAGCACGTAATAAGACGTAATAGCTAGTTTTATATAAAATATCCACAGTTCATATTTTCGTGCCCCAGTTCCCGATTTCATATGAGTATGCGATGGCTGGTGCACGTTTGAAGTGTTCTCATTTGAATAACGCTCGCTCACATTTACTCTGCATCGTGCACGCGTCTGCTTTCATCTCTTCGATGTGATGTGCAAAATTCACTTGTCTTGCATATTGCATAGTGCATGTTTTTACATTTATTCATCCTGAATTTCTTTTATCTTTTTCGTACTTTTAATTGAGAATGAGGTTAAAATCCCATTAAATCCAAAAACATTTTATTTCTTGTAACATTCATAATTTTAATTTTATATTGAAATTAAAGATATATTCATATGTATATGTATATATATATATATATATATATATATATATATATATATATATATATACATATGTACATATATGTATCTTACATCCACATTACCCGAATGAACGACAAACGTCTGGTATATAATGCATTCAAACAGGTTCGTTGAAATGTTCAGCCCCAAGAAGTCATGATTGAATAAATTATAAATTTCTCAACTCAACGTTTCTGCATTTGAAGACAATTGAATTAAATATCATATTACAGTATATATATTCGCCGAATTTTAAATGTGAATTTGCATTTTAAAGTTACAAAATTGTCATTTGCCATTTTTATAAATTATTGAGGTTTTTGAAACTGATCTTGGCAAATAGTTGTGTATGGTGATAATCAAGTTATTTTTAATTTTACGTCTTTAGAAATAATCTACTTAGCTAAGTCTCTTTGATATCAGAAATTATATTAATGTATTAGCATACTATAGCGATTTTCCAACATCTACACATATAACAAAGTAGTTGCAACATCTTTCATTTTCACAAAAAAAATGGTTCGAACAAGCGTTACACGAAAACCGCAACTCGACAAAAATGTCTTTAGTGACAAATAATTTAAAAATAATTTTCGATGAAGTATGAAAAAAATAAAGATAGAATTTTTTTAGAACATCGACCTCTATTCTTGGTTTTTCGGGGGCGTTGAAAATAAGTATTTTTCGGTTATTAAAAATAAGACCTACAGACTTGAAATTCGGAACGAATATGACGAATATATTAGAATAACATACGCTTGTATCTGCGGGGTTCATAATTTAATTACTGGGAACATAAAGTGAGTCCTGCATGTTAACCATATCAATAAACGGCTATGGCTTACTAATAAGCAATGGGAAATACTAGCGGTCAACTGAAAATTGACAATACAGAAAATTACGTTGAGTATATTCTCTTGTTTTACCCAACACAAATAACTGCTGCTGTTTGGGATGACATTCAATTCTGATTTGACATTATTGCAGAGAAGGTTTAGAAAATCATAATGCTTGGGCTTATTTGGCACTTAACACCTCTAAGGTATTTTTGGATTTTTAATTGAGCTGGTTATCTTGTGTACACTCTTCGTATTTACCAGACTTATCTCCATCTGGCTATCAATTTGCATTCTCTACTAACACAAATTGCAGAAAATCTTTCGGCAATCAAAACTCACCAAAATCATGGTTGACAGTCATGTCAAATCGCATGTTCAAAATTTTTTCTGAAACAGGAAAATTGCTGGCAACAGGTCATTAACAATAATGGACTGTGAATTAATTAAGACAGTTTTCTGCATACTTGTAAGAAGTATAAATAAAATATATTCATAACAGAATATTATTCTAAACATTAACGAATATATGTTAAGTTACTTTGACTTCAATGAACATAATTAATTTTGTATGTGATTTTTTCAAACTCTGGCTATAATTCAATGGATAATAAATGGAGTTTGTGTAAGTTATTTACAAAATTAAATGATTTCCATACAATCTAAATGACACCGGCAGATATTGATTTACTTACAAAAAATAGTTTAGTTTCATAATGTGTTTATTAAATTTTTGCGGGCACTGTCGAATGACAATGAAAGGTTCAAAATTGTGATAATCATTTTTAGCTAACGTACTCGACCTTCAAGGAAAACTGTTATGGTAAAGTCATATTAACTAATTGGAAATATGAAAACTAATTTGAAATACTAATTGGAAAGTACAATCTTATGTAAATAATATTTTTTATAAATAATAAAATAATTTTAAATGAAGTAACACTTGATTAAAGGTACAAGGTTAGGTTTAGGTATACGATATCTTCTATTCCTTAATATGGTTATGGAGCAAGCCCAGTAGCTACATCCTCAATCCTAGTTTCCAACACAAAGCTCTTAGCTATGTAAACCGGTTTCAGGGTAAAATCACGTCAGCTGTTAACGATTTGCACGCGAGCACCTAGATGACGTGCACGAGTTCATAAAGTTGCACAATCTTATATGTCTTTTTCTTATGCGGTATAATTTTTTAAGAGTTTCACTATAATTATTGATTGTTTCTCGCATATTAATTCCGCACATCGTTACTGGCCTAAGTTACCTACATATATTTTCTATATTTGTTCAATTCGTTCAAGTACATACATTGTTAATTTAATAATTTTCTCTAAACTTATATAGAGTTATAACTCTCAATATAAAATTGAGCGACAAAAGTTATTCACAAATTATACAATTTAATCGACTATTTAAATTTTTATCTACCGCCAATATTGTTAGCTGCTTAATAGTTAAATAATTTTAAAACCATACTTTTTAGAAATTCTAAAAAGTACGGTTTTAAAATTATTTCAATTTATACAATTTATTATTTCGTATATCGTGAGTAACACGTTATTACGACAATGGGGTACGTTATTATTTATTTGGTTATTACAATTCATACCCATATAGAAAGACCATAGAGGCACAATTCTAATAAGGGTAAACTTATTACGCAGTTTTGTTACGGAATCCGAATCGAATGCACTTGGCGGGTTTTTTCTCATTTATTTGTTTCTTTTCCAGATGAGTTTTATAAAAATAATACTATTCGAAAGGGTGTGAGACGACAAATATTATTTACATAATAAAACACCTATTGCTATTTACATAAAATTATATTTGCAACTTTTTTCGTTAAATAAGAGCTGCGATTACGTTTAAATATGAAATACTTAAAAGAACGCAAAACGCTAATCTATTTATAATTTCTGTTTATCTACATAACGTAGCCTAGTTTAGCTTAAAACACAACAACAAACACTTTTCATTCTCGATATATTAGAACGATATGTTTAAAGTAATGGCTGATAATTATAATGTAATTTACTATGAAACGATTTCCAAAAACTTTCACGAATTTGGTTTTTTAGCTAAGCCCCTTAATTATTAAATGTTATACACTTACCATGTTACTCCAATATTTATTATGTAGGTGGAAAAACTAACTGAGTAATTCTATTACTACTTTTAGTGGCCCGAAATATCTCCATTACATTCTAAATATGCGTGCTTTAGTCTGGTATCTTAAAGGAGACTTTTATTGATATAATATCAATAAAAGTCTCCTTTAAGATATTACTTCTAATTTATTACCAAATATCCACATTTTATTTTTTGGTAACTACTAGTAAATATATGAATAGTCATTAAGCGAAACGGAACTCTTTTATTATTTTTAAAATCACAGTATAACGAACTTAAGTAAATCACAAATCTTACGAAAGATAGGTATTTCCATAAATAAATATGTTTTGTAATATCTTCAGCTTATATTTCTATAGAGCTTAATGTCTTCGAAACAAAATTATGCAATTAGTTAATCTATCACACCCAATAAATGTGATAACTTAAAAGCAGTATTTATATTCATTATAGAAATTTATTATTATACTTATTAATTAAAATACTTGAAAGCGTTCTTTCTTTAAAATATTTAAATCTGTTCAGAAATCAAGCCGCAGCTTACAAATGGCCACCAAACCGTTTTAAGCATTTTAATGCCGTTAACGTCATCTAAACTACTAACTTTGTAGATTATGTGACTTGAGAATTCAGTCGAAGTGCAGCAGTACACGTAACCTATTTGGTTTTAACAGGCACTTGACAAACTTGACTTAATAGTTGTCCCTAACTTTTGTACTTTCAAACTAAAAAAAGTTTAAAAAATGCATGCCCCAACCTTACTATACTCAGTCTAAAGACAGAAAAGGTATTAATTTATGTCCTATTTTATTTCACATTGTAATAAATTACTTATTTTATCGTCGGGTCTACTTGTTACTTTCTGTTTGCAAACAATTTAAAATTCCTTGTGAATCAAATCAAATCGAAAAGTTACGCGATTTATCACGATATTGATTCAGCATTCCAATGGAGTTTATTCCAATAAGCTACACTTTAAGGCAAACAAATATGGAATCATGACGTACTCGAGTAAATTAATATAAAAACATAAAAACCTGTACTCTAAAAACTATGAATGCGCTTGGCCGGCTTGATAGTAAGGAAATACAGAAATATTTTCATAATACAAAATTAAAAAAGAAAGTATTTCAAGATTGAACCAAATTATGAAACTAAAACATTTATGTTTTATAGATACAAACTTATGGTTCTATACTGTGGTTCAAAACTTATGGTTCTGAATCTTTTAAAATGAAACTTTTTAAATGAAACCTTCGATAGAGAGGCGCATTCAACTAATAAATTTGCATCCACTACGAAACAAGTCCTCCATATTATCGAAATATATTTCGGCGATAGGAGACGAGTGACACGGTTCGGAAGTACGGAGAGATTGATAGCGCCGTACGAGGGAGATTTTTTGTCAAATTGATATTTTTATGCAGCCGGCTCCACTGAACACTGGAAGATAGAATTATGATAAATTATTATGGTGATAAATTCACAACAAAGCTAATTAGGTAAATTTACAATCATGACCGAGGAAACTAACCAGTCGCCCATTTTTCCAAAGTGGTCATAGTAAAATGTTATTGTAATTAAATTACTATCAGAAATTGAGGAAAATGCTGTAAAAGTTTCTTTAAAATTGGTCCAGCCCTTTTCTAAATTGAATTAAACATAGTTGTAAATAAATTTGTGTATTAAAATACTGCTTTATATACGCATCAATTACGTGTTTCAACAATACATATAAGGTTAATATCTAGTAAACTCACCATTCTTTCCCATAATTTCTGAAATGTCAAAAAACTTTTCTCAGTTCAGTTAGCAATTGAATACCAGGAAGTAAATAACAAATAAATAATTACACGAAGAAGCTTACAGTGCTCTTAGTTCATAAAATCTGTCCAGCGCGAAAAGCCATAGACGCAACATGAAAAGCTTACCCAACGACGAATGAAGGTGTACTCTCCTATAATACAGCCATCACTGGATCGAAAGATTCAAAGAACGTTCTAGTATTTCTGATAATTATCATCTATGACGACCTCCTACATTAAATACAACAAATTAAAAAACGTCATTGAAACGATCCCACGAAGTTCACGTTATCCGGCAGAGTTAAACTCATGTTCTCATAATCCAATAAAAAAAACTTCATACTTTGAGGAATAAATGCAAGTATTTGCCTGCCACACGAGTTAACTCTGATCAATTGAGATAGCGGGTTTATTAGTTAACCAACCTAATAATTGCTTATTCATAATGTCAATATTACTACTTAGCATATTCTAGGCATAACATTTTATGTGTTAGGAGAGTGAAATAGAATTATATTCACATTATTATTTGTAGAATATCCTAAGAATATTAGTTCCTATATGATCATCTCATCATATTTATAACTTTTGCAATCCACAGCCATATCGAACGTATGTGTATGTATATACAATATAAAAATATTTGTCATTCTCGGCGCTTCAAACTACGTAATGCATTCCAGTCGATCGGGATCTATTTCGAATACCTCTGATCCCATTGCATTTATCCAATATGACGGAGTTGTGAATAGAGATGGCCGAGTACCAAATTTAGTGCTCTGTACTTGGTATAAATACTCCTGCAAACTTTTGAACCACAATGGAAAAGTTAACAAGTTTGGATACATACCTACCATCTACCATGTGAATTAAATATTGTGTTCTCATCTTATGCTACAGTCTGTTGATAGAAAGATTTCTGACTCCAACGGTGAATAAAAATCTGATAAAGCAATTTGTTTGCAAACAATATTTAATATAACCAATTTTTCCTCTAGTTTAATCATTAAAAATTTTAAAGAATGCTATAGAAGGAAAAAATGAGTAGGCATAAAATATCTCTATCAATATCTGATCTTATTCAACCTAGATTATTGTGATCTTTAAATTATTGTAACACAAAAAAGTTATAATCGGTACGGTATCCTTACGGAGTGTGCCTTTAGTAACTATTCTAGTCATACGTGGTATTTAGCCTTTAAAATACCGTACCCCAAAATGGCAGCTGAAAACGGAGTCTCCTCATTTGAGATGAACGTCGTAATCCAAGAGGCGACCGAATAGTCACCATGTCTATCAGGTAAGGACTCAATCCCTTTTTGAATGAAGTTTTCTAATCTCCTACACAATGTAAACTAGAAGATATTACGCTATTTCATTGGTGCACATAGATTTATTAAATTAAAGTGTAAAAAATTCAGTACACCTTAGGACCTAATGAGTTAGCGAAATAAATTATATTGATTCATTTAAACTTGCTTACTACGTCCTATTTTGTGATCTTTTTAGGTTCGGTAGCCAAACTCGGAACCCTTATAATTTCGACATGTCCGTCTGTTTGTCTATTGGTATATCACATTCGTTTTACTCGCAGACTATTAGTGCTAAAGCTGATATTTGGCATCCTTATTCATATTTATAACGACTACAAACTTATAAAATAAAATATTTTATAGGGATTTTTGAAGTTATACTTCTTTAGGCACATTGTGAAGAAATAATGAGATTGAAATTTTACGATGTGCACATGCGCACTCACAATGCAACAAAAATCGACAGGGTGAATTTGCTTACTAAACATATATTTACATGTATTCACTACACACTGATACTTTATTCATGATAGTTTTTAGTAATTGAAATTGAATGGTGGTCATATAATTAAAAATTTTTGTTTATTGTGAATATTCGTGATGCAGTGCTTATAAGCTTTTTAAAATATATTTTAAGTGTATTTCTCTAAGTGAGGTTAAGTTTCGGTGTGTATTTATATATATATATATATATATATATATATATATATATATATATATGTGTGTGTGTGTGTGTGTATATATATTTATATATATGTATACATATATGTATGTATATAATAACAATATTTCTTTATTATTAAATACTTAAAATTGATAAATTTCCATAAATTTTCAGCATATTCATTTATTGTCATTACTAATTAAACTTTATTTATATTATTTTAGTAAATTTAATTTGATAAATTAAACAAAAAGAAGGAGAGGTATCGTGGGGCACCCGGTCGAAACAAAGTTCATATTGCTATATATATTATGTATTAAATAACAGGCAAAATGAAATAAGATGATAACGTTTGAAAGTATTGAAATGAAAAATTAAAAGAAATAATGTGTCTCAGTCGTTGATGCCTTATTCGCTATTGAACTAAAACATTTATATATATATATATATATATATATATATATATATATATATACATATATATATATATATATATATATATATATATATATAATTATTGATTATACAGCAAGGAAAAGAGGTATGGATCGGAGTCGGAAAGGTCCAGAGAGTACGGTGGGTGAAAAAGCACAATCCATACAAGTGAATGCATTTATTTATATCTTATAATGCTATGATAGATAGCATTATAAGATATGAAAAAATAATATAGGCAACGAAGCGATCCGAGCAACATACTTTAATTAAACAGTGCTTCCATAATTCGCGAACAGTATTGGATGATTTCATTATGATATCAGTTATTATATGTGTAAACTTTTGTCGATGCAAATAAAAGATTATACCAAAATTTTAGTTTAAAATGAATCATTCACTTATTGTTACTTTAACACTGAAACTTACCTGACTTTATTATCACCATTCTCAACTTGACCTGACTTTCTCGTCACCATCCTACTGAATTACTCTCAAAATTCATTCTTTATTGAAAACAATAACATGAGTTTTAAAATAGTGAAGAGAGTTTATAAGTATTATCGCTCGCAAGGATTGCTAAACACATAAACTTAACGAATACACGTGATATACCTATACATTGATATACGCTTATAAACAGGCAAACGCTTACACAGTAGCAAAGGTGTTGGTCAAAATCTTACACTTTTATACTACAGCAAAAGTGTCGTTCGAAATCTTACATTTTCTTCGGGCTAGCTCTCATTCGCCAAGTGTGTAACGTGCGATAAGGAACTTCGTTCTAAAAAATATTTTAATAATAAAATGCACAAAGATAAGTTTTTAAAATGATTAATTTTAAAAATAATTTAATTAATTTTAGGAAATAATATTTATTATTATTCGTGATATTATATTAAATGATAATGACTTTAATTCTAGACAAAACTATGAAACTATTTACTACTTTGTATGAGAAGATAATAAAATTGAAGCGCGATAATTTGGAAAAAATCATACAGATAATTGGCCTTCAATGGAAAGCCAGCAGAAAAATAAAATGGTGGACCCATTTGAGAAATAAATTTTAATTTTTAAAATTTAATTCTTTAATTGAATTTAGATTTTACCACCCGTATTTATAATCACATTCCAATCCGGTATTATTTTATTTCCATTAATTATTTGCGTGCTATATAAAATGCTTATTATATTAAGCTAAAGAAGTATGACTTCTAACGCGTGTACATAAGTACACACACAATTTTTTTAGGTCCTTCAGTATAGGACCTTCCTAAAGTATTCATTTAATGCATAGTATTTCTAAATACTATACGTTAAATGACCATTTTATCGTCTTATTAGTGACTGCCCCAAACCCTACCGGTTAAATGGCTAATTTCAGAGTTGCGTAGCTTAAAAGGAAAAACGAAATCCTGATAAGATCACTCACGTATCTGCCCCATGTTTGTCACAACTGTTTTTCTAAAAAACCGCTTGACGTAGAAATTTGAAATTTGGCACAGCAATAAACCATGTTACTTCGCACATATCGCAGTAGTCAAAACTCAAAAATATTAATTTGGAAATTTTAGCCAGGGCAAATTAACTACTCGACAATGATTTTATGCCTTTGAAAAGTTACATTATATTTTCATTGTGATAAATTAGTCTTCCTAATGCCTACATGTGCACGGAAAATGCTTACACGTGTACGGAACCCTCCTAATCCAGTTCTACTCGTGCGTGAGGAGTTTCTTAATATCTGAAAAATATTTGAAATAATAGTATATATAAATAAATTACTATATCTAAGTAGACTTTAGTAGTTTACGAGTAATAGTCGATATGGTATGTAGCTAGGTCTGTAAAGATTTAATAGAAACTCCATACAATTGCCTTAAATCAATTTCGAAAATGTCTTATAAAAAAACTTCATATTACATTTTAAAATGTGTATTTATACCTTTGAACCAGAAGAGAACGGCGTACGATATATTACGCTAATTGTGTCTTGACTAAAACATTCATGTGCACGGAATTCTTAACTGCGTGTGGTCCGCCCCTAACTTGACCCTGTCTCTAATTTGCACACTTGCCATTTTGTATTCTGCTCATAACATTAGCTACCTTTTTTATTTTGTTAAAATAACTCATGAAAAATTTTACTTGTTTAGAAAGGAGATCCGGAAAAGCAACTATTAATATCTTTACTGTTATGAATCTCATATAATTAGTCGACTGTATACCTCCTGATATTGACCAAACACAAAAGATGGGTTGATCGAATTTAAGTTTTCAAATATATCTTCACTCTGTGAACATTTACTGTATTAAATTACTAGTAAGAGTACCCTTTTAATTCGATTTAATTTTTATCCATTGTGAAGAATTTATTAAACGTACTACGTCACTATATATGTCCCAAACCAGGAGAGTAATTCACAAGTTCTCTTTTCCACTTAGTGATCTCTATAATTAGTGATACTGCCAAGTATTTTTGCTTTTTCCAAGGATTAAATTGGTGCAGCCTTTCGACAACTATCTATAAAATGTAACCCGAAACACATTAAAAATATCTTTTTTTGTTAAGTCGTTCACCAGTTACGACGCATAAGTGACGGATACATCAACTAACAAGAAAAGGAACCAAAAGGAACTAACCAGGGAAAAATCAGTGTCCCCGTGACTTGCCATCTACATTAAAGGAATTGAGTTCTTACAACCCCTTTACATTTCTAATAGACGAAAGTTTTTAAAACTAAAATTCTATTGAGTTTATTATTGTAAGTACCACGAACTATTTAATATAATTCCCAAGCGAGGAGCGAGGATACTTTCTGATCACGACTCTTCTAACACTTACACGAATGATGTGCGCTGATATAAATAAACTAGAAAAAAACGGTTTTAGGTTCTCAATTTAGAATAAAGATTGACATCATTTTTTTTACAGCAGACGACCATAATTTAATTGCATACTTATGTGGAGGTCAACGCACGGATAATACAATTTATAAATAAAATAAACTTACAAAAGCTATTGGTTCCGCAGTTATCTGTAAAACGTTTTAACATTTTTAAACAAAATTTTAATTTTTATAAGAAAATATAAGTAACCTAATGTTTAAAATCAGGGACTTACACTCGGCTATCGGTGACTTAGTGGTTTCATCATGAACTATTTAACATAATTCGAGGAGCGATAAGTCTTTCCACTGTCTTATGATTAAGAGCACACGTTGCAAATATTCAAAATTCGAATGGTTTCATTATGAAAACTGCCACGAAGAAATACGTATCGAATAAATCAAATGGCTTATTGAAGATTAGAGTAGTTTACCTGCCGCGGATAAGCACTAGTCTTAGGCGATACGCAGGAAAAATAAATTATCGTCAGTTGACTATATTTGTGAAATTTATGTACCATATTAAATAACATTAATTGAGAAAATATGAAAAACTAAATAATTTACAAGGTGTATTAAACATCTAACATGTAGAAAAATTACCACCTCCCTTTTTTGTCCTCTTAATTAAAAACGCGTTTGCAAAATAGACATACGGTTTCAAGAATTCTTTGCGCTGACACCAATAATTAACAATAACATTTAAAAAGAAGGATAAATCTACATAATTGCGACTTATACAGCGCCTGCATGGAGGTCTATATATATATTCATGACACCAAACATACACCTCAAGTGAACCTAACGAAATCTTGCTGATGAAACCACCTCATTTCTCATACACAGAAACTAGAATGTTAAATTTTCTAGTAAAGCAAATAATTCATGTTTTTATTCTCCAAAGGACTCTTCAATATCTAGTTGGAGTAAGATCTGGAATAATTGTAAGAAAACACTGAACTTTGATCTTTATTTAATTTGCTAAACAGCATATCCAATAAATGTAATTTTCTTAGCCAATTGAATTAAAAAGACCTTGAGATTCTAAACCACTCAATACTCAAGAGAAAATATCTAAGATGAAAAGTCAAATGTTATTTTCCTACTAAATGAGGTATACGTAACAAATGCATATTGAAACGAAGACCAAAAGTAATTTTCAGTTACGAGTAAATGACATAAAATACATTTCAATTACCTTTAGTACCAAACTTCCTAAGCAAAGTATATGTAAGCTTGGTAGAATATTATCAATCTATAGACTAAGGTATGCAAACGAATCTAACAGATAAATAAAGTATTGTAACTCAAACTTAGACTTGACCTTTAATCTAAAGTTGGAATCAACTCGCCAAAAAGTACTTTACATGGATGAAACTCGTCCTTTTTCAGTAAACTTTTTAATGAGATTCACGTTTCATGAGCAGTTTGAAATTAACTAATTTTACAGCATGATTACGAAACTTGTTTTTCAGTATGCTTTCTGAATATATTTTTATTTACATTTAGAAAGAGTGTGTAAAGTCGACAGCTAAAATCCAAATGAAGTGAAGTGAAAGTGAAAAAAAAACATTGTGCGTATCAGCTCCGAAGTTTACTCCTTAATTACAATTGTCTTGAAATGTATAAAACAGGTAGCGCTGTATATAAATATAAACATCAATATCATCTATCAATATATCTCTTACGGTTAAGGCAGCGTTCATAAGAAACACATTCGCTCGACTGTTTTTTCGTTGACTTGCGTTGCAAAACTAGTCTCCATGGGTTTTTTTAAAGGCATGATAAACAAACTTATGTCTATCCTGAAGGTCTTTTCTAAACATTGGTGGAAGAATTTTTGAAATCGAATGAGCAGTTTCGGAATTACCTACTACATCCAAACTTACAAAATTGAACTATTTTATAATAAAATTAACTTTTTTTAACGGAATAATATAAAACTTATGTCCCTCTTGAAGGTCCCCTCTAAACATTGATAGAAGAATTTTTGAAATGGAATGAGTACTTTCGGAAATTACCTACTACATCCAATCTTACAAAATTTAACTTTTTTATAATATAGGAAATATTTTTGACGGAATAATATTCAATCTATGTTCACCATCAAAGCCCTTTCTAAATATTGGTGAAAGATTTTTTGAAATCGGTCGAGTAGTTTCGGAGATTACCTCCTATATCCAAACTTACAAACTGTTACACATTTTTTAACGCTCTGAAGTTCTGATTTTTCTCCTCATAAAACTTCATACCGAGCGCTATATATGAAAATTAATTCTTAAGGAGTAAATTCTAAAACTCTAAGTGAAAAAGATGTTTTCGGGAAAATTGTGAGTAAGATAAATGTTCACAAATATTAATTATTGTTTTATTATCCATATTCCAAGCGTCAACATTTAAAGCACAAGATAGATGCTGGACACGTAAATATTTGTAACTTAACCTAAGATCGCTATGGAACCAGATTTTATTACTAATTTCTATGATTCAAAAGACACATTATGTTAAAATTGCAATACAATCACGGCCTTTGACTGCGCGGCGCATCACGGGACCCGCTTTCGATTCCCGGCCGTTCCTTGAGCGGGTCTGGATTGGTATTTTGGTTGGCTGTAAGAGATTTCTCTAGTAGCAATAAATCCGCCATATGTATCAATTAAATAAATTAAACTACGTAAATAAATAAATATGTTACAAACAGTTTTATATAGAAGAAGATATAATAAGAACAGAAGATTCCATAATTTCTTTACTTCAAATGTATCAATGCTATCCCTAATTTTAGAACATAACACATTCCTTTTAAAATGAAAGCCACATTTGGATAAACTTACTAAATAATATTTTTTACTTTAGTTTTATTTCTATTCCTTTTAAACGAAAATTTAATAAAAACGAAAATAAATCTAAAGTAAAAAATATTATTTAATATAAAATAATAACTTCCTAACATATTTTAACATATTTAATATTTCTAACTGCAAATTGAACGAAAAAAATTATCAGAACTACATAAATTAAAAAAATTAAATCCTTGCCAAAAACAGATATCACAAAACATGTTCGATAACGCTATTAACAGCCTATCAACTAATATGTTAATCGAATACATTAAGTGTTTGACTTCATTATGAAATATTATATTAAAGATTTAAACCACTAAAGTTCGACCATAATGCAATGTGCCCCACGCTCACCATGTTACTTTGGCCACATGTTATAAATTCTATAACACTATGAGTAGTTTCAATGTAAAATGAAATGAAAATGCTTCCAACTTCACCACAAGCCATACAACACTTTCTCATTTGACTACATTTGACAGCTTTACAATAACTAAAGGAAGTATATTAATTTTGGTTGATATTAAATAAAATTCTATTCAATAAAAAAAAATTCTGTCAATAAAATACTATTCACTATCAATTGAAAAAATCGACCGTCGCACTGTCTGAAGGTTCCCAACTGTATGGATTTATTGTAATCAAACAGTGCATTTATGAAAAAACTTTATTTTTTAACAATACATTAATAAGGAAATCGAACTATAAGAACGTGAATATAATTTATCCATTTTTTTAAATACCATCATCGCAAACTACGCATTAATACTAAAGAGACTCAATAACAGTTTCTAAAATTATCCATTCAAAAAAAGAGCATAAAACTCCAATTGACCAACAATGTCACACGAAGCTGGGGAGCGGTATCCTCCAAGTTGACGTAATATTTTCCAGCGATAACAAACATGACAAAATGTCAAATGGATTATAACAAATAATTCCCGGGCGATTGCCGGATCCGCTTTTAACGATTTCGTTAAGTCCGTGTTTATATAATCCTAACCAATATTATAAATATCAAAATTTGAATTTGAATGTTTGTCACTCCGTGGCTCGACCATCTGTAAACAGATCTATATGTTTTATATAGAAATAGACTATTAGTTGAACCTCGCGTGGTACTTTACTTACTTACCGTAAGAGACTACAGCTCACTTAGGCTACTATTCCCACCATTTCACCTCAGGGCCTTTCCTGGGACCTGTAACATCTCACCTTATACAAAACAGGGGGTCTTCGAAGGTCACAGCGCTTTCGCTCGACAGGGTCAAGAACGGAATGAGCCATGTCCTGTTAAAAACTGCGAAGTGTAGTATAATCGGTAACGAGGCAGTTCTTAGATAACGGCTCGGACACGACAGGAAAAACAACATTAGTCTTTTCCTCCGTAGAATCGGGAGAAGACCACCTACACTGCTAATGAACATTGAGGATCTCTAAAATATGTCTCTTTCTATCACAAAGGAATTCATCTGCATTGGCCAGTATACAAAGGTCTATTGCCGTATACATCAGCTTGAGGGAATGATTCAATCCCCAACTGGCACCGGCAAGCCGGGCCATGGCGTGGAAGACTACCTGAACCCTCCCACCGCCTGAGGTAAGAAGCTCCGCCGTGCACCAAGGACCATGCCCAGCCATCAACACAGACACCTCTTTAGTGTGCCCTCAAAGAAGATAGTCTGGTATGTTTTGGACTTTTTTGTTTTCAAAACGTCGATTATTTAATATAAATTTCATATAAGTTTTTCGCATTTTAGATAAGCAATGTATATATATTTCAAGGCACTCTACCAACGTGAAAAAAGCCTGTGCGTTCGTCGACAATAGCGCCAGACTAAAAAGCGAGTCCTCCTCATTGTCCTTACACTTTCAGCGATCACAATAATGGCAAGATGTCAAATGGATTGCAATAAATTATTCCCGGGCGATTAGGTTAAGAGACGAGCGATGCGACCCGGAGGTAAACGCTCAGTCGCGGGGAGATTGATCGCTCCGGGCGATGGCGAGCGCCTTATCATGTTGATATTTCATGCGGCCGCGTCTGCATAACATGAGAAAATAAAATTAATAGCACCAAAAATACCGTAAGCATACGATGTAAATTGGTAGCAACTTATTTTTCTGGCTATTTAAAGGATATATTCGTTGATGTTGCGTTTTATTGTGGTTAACGTTGTAGGTTTTGATTTATATATCTTATATTCTAATAAGGTCTATGATAAGTTATATCCTACATCAGAGGGAACATCGTAATAATGAATAAACAATAAGGAGATTATACAAAAATCTTGTGTGACTATATAGTATTAAAAATTATCGTTGGATGAGCTTGAACGAGTAGAACGCCGAATTATAAGCTACTAATAACTATTATATTAAGCTGAATTAACTTACAAAATGACTATATAAAAAATCATGACGTAGCTCCTGAGGTATAATAATGAAACAAAATGTACAACGACTTGGAACCAGTCTGAGGACGATTGCAAACGAAAATCGCAAATGCCAATCAATCCAATGCGCAATCAGTACTACCCAGAATAAACAGTAATATAAATATAACTAATCTTATTTACAGCTGTATCGTTCGATATTATATTTAAACTTAATAGATTTCAACCAAACTTATAACATCAATAGATTGAAACATATATCATGTTGTAAATGTCCCAATACGCTTATTCCTCTGAATTTTGAGAACTGATACATAATAACTACCTATTAGAACGTCTCACCACTCACTTGGCCCATCATATATTATCGAATTCTTTTTTCATTCCATTAAATTACGTTTGTTTCACTTGACTATGGATGTATAATATGAAAATATTTCCACTAAAAACTTTTCCGGTTAATAATTGCGCTTTTGTCAAAACTAACAAAAATATTGGTATTTTTATAGTGGTATGTTTGCCTACTAAATACGATTAGTAGGCAAATAAATACGATTTTTCACTATTCAAAATACTATATGACATTACGGATTTTGAAGCAGCATAGTCTGTTGCTGCTGAAAAAAAGTAGAAAAATATCGTTGATAAAATATGTCGTAAAGAAATAGATCAAGAGAGACAGAGAAAAATACTGAAAAGCAAAGGAAATAAAGGAGCCTGCCTTTTTTGTAGAAGTCGTTCTACTGACAGTTGCGAGTAAGCTATTTTTTTTCAAATTAACATAGACGAGTGTGAAATCTTGTGATGACTAAACAAGTTGAATTTGTGATCTTAACCTAGCAATTTCAAAGTTTCTTCCTGTTGTATCTTTTGTGATTTTTCGTAAATCATTACATTACGTCCCACAAGATATCAAAATTAATTTGTCTCGAAAAAATCAAAATATCTATTAAAATTTTTCAAAAATACGTAATTAGATTTTCAATGCCCCTTTTTTAAGACCATTTTACACGAGTAAAACATCATTAAAACAAACTATTCGGGTAGAGTGAATATACATTTCCAAGATTTAGTTAAATCGTCAAGAGGTCGATTTTAGACCTCTTCTTGTAACCTCTAATTTTATAAACGGCAACATAGCTGCAATTTGTCAAGCAGCCGTAATTTGTCTCCAGCATTACTCATATACTTTTCTTGAATAACACATACCAAATATGTTTTTATACGAGACGGCTGATTAATTATGAAAGTATAAAACATAAAAATTTTGTACCTATAAAAAATGTACTACACAATATATTTACGTAACGAAAATCAATAAATATTAAATGGTATAAAAGAAATATTATTTCCCTTAAATATTTCAACTTTTGTATGAACCAAAATGTGTACACAATAATCGTAGTGCGGGTTTTACTGGTATTTAACAAGTATTTTTTTGTCACAACACCATTCAACATAATTTGCTTATACCAAAGTAATCATAAATATAAAATTCAATGAGCATTCTACCCATAATTCTACATCACCTGCTTATTTTTCAGTTAAAATAAAAATAAAATTCAAAGAAATTGTCTAAATGTAACTAAAAATCAATCTAATATGTAACAATAACATCTATTAGAATAACTCCACAATAAACCATCTTCACGCGAGAATTAGCAGATCAATATTAACAATAATATATAGTCAAATAATGAGAATCGTTTAAAGGTTATATTGATCAATTTTCACCAATGTGTTCAATTTTTGTCATCGTGTTCCACCATTCCCCATTTTGCAATCAAAATCCAATGCTTAATCATGTCAATAATAAACCGTTTCTATTGTCGATTTTTAAATGTATTATTATTTCTTAGCTTGCAAGTTTCGCTAGGTTCTTTTTCAGCCTAGTTGTGTACTTCATTAAGTTCTTGTGAAATACTGACTCTTACAAGCGTTGGAGCAGAACCCCTTCCACGAGCACACTCACATTTACACGTAAATTAAATAAATAACTAAATATCTGCACAATCAATTTTCGTATGTAAAAGTTGTATTTATTAGCAAAATTTCAAATATAAATAACTTACTCAATATATAGCTTGGTATCTAGTTGAAAATAACCAGAATTTGATACAAGACTATATATCAGTTCACTGTGTAATACGAATTACAGTTTGCTGCTATGGTGGTGGAATAAAAAAATAAATCTAAATGATGCTCGCAATATATGTTGGCTTTAAAATAATTGTACTGGAAATGCTACGCAAAATGATAACTTACAGTTGAAAGTGTTTCTTAACGGTGGTCGGTTCCAGGTGGTCGTAATATTTTTTGGTCACAACAAAAATGACAAGATGTCAAATGTCGGCAGTTAAAATAAAGGATGTGAAATCCTAATGAGAAATAATACACGGAAACGAGTCTTTGAAGCTTATATTTACAAATGTTGCATTTCCATTATGCAGAACAAGCGACACCTGCAAATAATTTGTATTATATGCAGGTGTCGCTTGGTTTTTATGCCACAAGTGACACCTGCACGTAATTGCATAATACACATTATCATTAGTAATACGACTGTGCAATAGCTGGAATATGAAACCACAGTGTTATGAACTTCACTACCTTTCTCGGATTCACTTGCCAATGCTTAGACAAGGACTAAAATACTGAATTGTGACGACATTTTGTAGTAAGGCTCATTGTTATTCATTATTCTATAAAAGCTCAGTATTCTATAAAAATAAACTGTATCCCCAATTCATCCCCAATATTAAATTTTAGAAGCTTAAAACTCGTTTATGTTTTAATCAATTTTATAATTTTTGCTAGTGGTTTTAATAATGTTTTATTAAAGCCAGCAAATATAGAAGTAGTTAACTACCTATTGCTATCACTGTAGTTATATAACTATGATCCCCATATAACAAAGGAGGTATTATCGCAGCAAAAGATGCGTTCTTTCTAACTCATACCTGTTACGAAGCTTTCTACTTTAAACGTCCAATTCCTTATGTTTATTCATATACTATTGTATTAAATGTTTACTGCATATATTTATTTTGTTAGTACATTTATTGCGTAAATTTTATATACTATTGGTCTTTGTAAAAGGAGTTATAAGTAAAGAATTTGTGCAATTGTAATTTCATTATATTTCTTAATCACTTTTTATATATTCACTTTTTTCCTTTTTCTGTTAGTTATCGAGTGAGTTATTTAGCCAGCTTTCCTTATCTTGCCTGTGATATCAAATAGCCTAATTTGATAAGAGAATATACACGATATCGCTCATTACATTTGCCCGCCAAACCATTTCTACATTCAAAATTAACAATAGTGTTCACGTAGTAGTAGTAGAAACAGGCCCAATTGTTTCAATTTGGTTAAAGTCATTGGGGAAAAGTTAAACCAAGTTGGTTCTACTTTTCCCCAATAACTTTCGATCTTGTAAGTATTTCAGACAAAGTAGAAAATTATGTCATAATAATCCATTAGTATGTCTGACCCAAACCGGGATAGCAATTTTGAGCTTCCCCTTAACCTTAACGATAAATGACCCCTATGACGGATTAGTACCCTGTGCTCCAAGTTGTGATCAGCTTTATAAAGACGTCGATTTTATCTTAAAATGGGATTTGATCGACAAGTTCCATACATAAATACTAAAGTAGGCATTGGTAACTCACTAAAATTTCTTGAATTGGCGTTCTAACTCAGGCGTGCCTAACTGGGTTGACAGATTGCGCTAACTCAATGGAGATATGGCGCAGCTACTGTGCTATTTTTGCTTTGCACTACGTAACGTAGGCGGCACATCACATGCAGCGCTTTAAAATGCAGTCACGCATTATGACGCAATGCTCGACAGCGCTTCAAAGCGCAACGTGTCACCAAGCCCTCCGGCAACACCTACTACTACGCAAGGCCTACCATGTGATTACGTGACGACATGGCCAGTAGGTACTAGCTCATACATAATTTGATAGCTGTATATAAAATGTTGTTTTCAATTTCTATTTAGTTAATTTTATTTAGTAAAATTGTCCTTTGTTTAGAAATTATGAAAAGATAACCTCTGTTTTGTTTATACTAACATGAAACTTTTATTTTTTGTTGTATTAGTACAAAACAGAAGTTATCTATTCATATTTTTAATTAAATACAAAACACTTTTGTTTTTTGTTATATTAGTGCAAAAAATACAATTTTTTACAATTTCCAAAGAGAGCACAATCTTCCCACTGGCTATCGGTAACTGAATCGCGAGTTACACATTGTTATAAAAGCGATCGCAGCAGTCGGCGCAATGAGGCGAGTGAGCGCAAATGTTCGGCGTCGGCGGAACACAAAATTTACACTAAAGTGAGTTTGTCCGTTTGATTCTTCGTCTCGCTTTTACGCCTCGACTTCCCTAGCCATATCCTTGAAACTTTTCCTAACTATAGCTTATGTTAAGGAAACAAATTTAAATTTCTTAAAAGACATTTGCTTGTTAAAAAATGTTGGATTTTGTCCTGAAATAAATATATTTACTTAAAAAAATTCCCTCGTTACGACTAAGTGCGTGTATGTATGTAACAACATATCACAATATTTCCACAAAAATATTATTTTTAAATAAAATGACACTTTTTTCCCCTTTCCACGCTTAAAAAGCAGCAGGTCAAAGCTGGCTTTAATATTTTAATATAGAAAATCTTCAGTTCATATTTGCATGCCCTAACTCCTGGTTCCATACGAGTACGCGATGGCGGGTGCAAGTTTGAAGTGTTCTTATTTGAATGAAGCTCGCTGCCTTTCATTTTATACGCCACGCATCTGCTTGTGTCTTACGTATGTAATATATGAAATTCACTCCTCTGGTATAGTGCATCTTTTATATTTATTCATTCCGAATTATTTTTCATGTTTTTCGTACGTTTAATTTGAAATGAGTTTTAAATCACATTAAGACAGGGAAGATATGTCGTTACATTTATAATTTCAATATAAAATTAAAATTGAAGATATATATATATATATATATATATATATATATATATATATATATACGGATTATTTTATATATACATTCGTCTGGTATTATGGATGAATAAGTAACAAATTTCTCAACACAAGGCGTGTTCTGCAGTTAAAAAAAATATTATATTACAGTTTAAAAATTCATAGAATTTTCAGCTTGTGTACATTTCGTAAAACGAGAAAACTGTAATTTGTCAAGTAGGGTAACAACCGAATTGCTATTATGTTTACCGATAATTATTTTTAAATTTTGGACAAAAGAAATAACATACTTAGCTACCTCTTTTGACATCAAAGATTATGTAAGCCAGCCACACATCATCCAGCATCAAATTGTACTACGTAAGTGAAGAGTAATGTGAAAGCAACTGCAACGTGTTTTGGAATTTCAATACATCAACACAATATACAACGTATCGATACCTAGAGCCTCAAAAGTCGTATCGACTGACTAAAAACAATTTTTTTCAGATTCATGTCACACCCCCAGTGAATTTGAATCCGCTAATTTGAATAGGTAGTAAACGTTACACATAAAAAATAAGAGCATTTTGTAAGCTTGCACCAGATCAACCAACACCAACTTGAACTACGTGGAGAAGTAATGTCAGTACATCAACACAAAGGGAACGTCAATACATCAACAAAATACACAACATACCTTGAGTCTCAAAAGGAAGTAAAGATTGACTAAAAACAATTTTTTTCAGATTTATATCGTGTACGCAATGAATTTTATTCCGCTGATTTAATAGATGTAAAATCACATATATAAAAATAACAGAACGTACGGCCCTTTTTCATAAAATTTTATGATTGCCGCACTTAGATATTTCTAGAATATAAATATATGTTTACTCATACGACCCATGATAATATGTCAAATAAAACATATTTACTCCTTATGCTCTTAGTAATATTACCGTAATAATCTTAACTATCATGCAGATGCAACTTTATAACAAAATTTAACTTGGACACCTGCATAACACACGGGGTGTTATTCCTATTACGTACTGTTACTGACTTCGAATTTAAATATATTGAAAGAAATGTTGTATATACTTGTCGACTGTTTAATTACTCGTAAACCAGTTTTGGCTTGATATTGTATTCAACACGACAGATTGTTTTTTTAAAGTACAAAAAATAGGCACCTATGCCAAGAATTTATCATAATAATTTAGTTGCCATAAACAATTTATCACAAAATAGACAATATATTTGTCAGTCAAATGGTTAATCGAAGCTCTGAATACGATTAGGTTCATAAAAAGAGCTAGAATAGTAGCCCTATATCTTAATTAAAAATTTTAAAGAAAGCTTGTTCGTTAAAGCTGTAAAGCACGAGACAGCCATTTTACAAGAGTTGACATTTAACTTGCCGCAGCTGTTATACATCAGTAATTTTTATACATCGATATAGAAATGACTGTAAAGATATATGTTTTTAATAGCGATTTTCCAAAAATAAAATTCCTTTTTGAATATTTTACACGATTTCTTTTAGTATATTGTCTCATTTTAATTGAATATGATTGCTTTTTTTTCAAAAGGATAGAAAAAAATTAAGGTAGACTATTATTTTTCAAACTGTCACATCTTTTGACACCTTCGTCTTCGAAAGCCAACCCTAATCTTTCAATCGGCGAGCCAAAACACTGAAGTCATTTTTTTGCGAGGAGTCTTCAATCACCGCAAAATAGTAAGTACTAAAAAAGAACAAAATTAATAATTAACTTCATTCTTATTTTCTATAAATTACCAATTAAACTTTTATAAACCGGGACAAATCTTACAAGTAGCATGAAAAATATCAAAAATAACATTCTTTATTAAGTACTAAACCAGTCACAATAATTATGACAAACTTTCTTTGAGTCTTTGAATTTCTACACACAGTCTTTGAGTTTCTTTCCTTGAGTTTTTACAGACAAATTAGGTACTTTATGGCATTTGATAATGATTTTTCTATCGCTTTTCCTTGGACAGGTGTAGCATCGACTTCTTTTCAATCAGAGAGTCTCGTTCAGATCTTAAAGAGCCTGCAATTTCCGCGTTAAAAAATAAGCTCTTGCTAATCTACGTGCTTTCACTGGTTTCTTTTATAATTTTTTCAGTAAATACTCTTATGTTTACGGTACTTTCATTATTAAACTTATAAATAATCAGAGAATTTCCAGTGGACACAGCAAACCAGTAGAAAAAATAACCACTAACCTTTTTTTTGGTTCTCCTAGCTACATTATATGTGTAACATAACTTGTCATTTATGTCAATAACATCATTTGGTTTATTACCAAATAAAGACATCTCTACCTTCTTCAATTCTCCTTCTACAATCATATTGTCGTGATACAAAGAAGACTTTTAAAGAAGCTTTAGATTTTTTTAGATGTAGAAACACACGGTGAGTTTTTCATGAAAATCCTCGCCTCGAGTGTCTCTACATGACACCTTCCAGGCAAAAATGCTGGCAGCATTTCTTTTTTATTTTTTTTGGAAATTACTCACTATTCTTAGTTTGTCTTTTATAAAATCTAAACTTGTAAAATAGTTGTTCGCAGTAATGTTATATCCAATATGCTTAATTGGCTCAGTCAACCGTTTGACCAAACTTATTTTGTCGTCAGGAACATTATTTGGAACAATGTTCTTTGGACCATGATGACAAAAATTTGCAGAAAAGATGTTTCCAGTAAGATAAAGAATCATCGGAATGAAATAATTATACATATACAACACAGCTTATTTGACATGGGGATAGACAGACACTATAAAATGCCATGGAGTGCAATTACAAAATAAACACTCATTTGCTAATATTATGTAAAAAGGAAACAGTTTTTTTATATTGAAATATAAAATATTTCAATATATAAATACTTATACTCATATGTAGTATAATACTTACATAATTACAAAAATAAAAACACATTTAACAATAAATACGAATATAAATGTTAATTGAAGTATTAATCGCGCGGGATTACAGCGACCCTGAGTACCCGCCGTACAGTGGGTACGACTGATTCTTTCGCCACACGCGAGCGAAAAAGGGCTGTGTACTAATGCAAATAACTTAAAAAGTTCTAGTGACAGAACTTGTGACAGACTCGGGATCGCGGCGACCCCGAGATATTTTGCCGACTGTACACGTTAGCATAACAAAACGTTTGCTAGTTATGCTACCATGCGTAGTCGGCAAAAAATGTAGTTTTTCCATTATGGCAATTAACGTGACATATACTAACGAATTCCATCAAATGGCGATATAATATGTTTGTTTGCCGAGATATCCTCGGTCACTCGTAATCAGCAATAAAGCTTTAAAGCTTGTCTCAATTAACCAGTGGGCACTCACTCGTGTGCTTTCTTTAATCCAGTCGCGTCGCTCCTTTCGATTACAGCGCCTAATGAGTTCTTGATCTAATTGCAGAATTCCAATGGACCGATACCCGTGTAGTGAAGGTAAATGGAACCAGAACTACGCAGATAATTATAAAAGTCATGTTAACTTTCTTAGAGCTATCGCGCGCGATCCCTGATCAAATGTCTGTGAAGGCTATTACATTACCCGCGCCTAATTTTAAACAACACGTCTCATTTCTTGTATGCGATGAAAATGAAGAAAGGGATAGTTGGAAACTAATATTTTCATATTAACGTGCCACTGGGCAACGTGAAGCGAGTGCAAGAAATATCATCTCCGCTCTCAATAATTTAGTATTAAAATAAATATGGCAACAAGTACACTTACATTAAAAGTCCAGGTTAATTACAAAAAAGGAGATTCCCAATCTATTTATTAATTTCCTAACTTGTACAAACAGCCAACGCAACTCATAATGTCACTAAGTAGAACAAGAAAGAGCAGTGAGTGCATCCCAGAATATATACCCTCTGTCATAAACAAAAACGGGGCGCATTTTATATAACTAATAAAATGCAGTATTTCGACACTAACACCAAATTAGAATCTTTCTGAAAAAAAATTAATTTATAAAACGTAGCATAATTAAACAGAATTACTTGGATGCAAACTTATATAGAACATTAAACGAAAGAATTCAAAGTTAGATAGTCGTATCAGATTTCCATATTCCAATTTTATATCTAGTTGATTTGAATTTATCTTTGGATAAAGCCTATGTAAACATACTAACAAACTGACTGTACATACATAACCCAGATTAAACACATTTCCATAGATCATTTCTTTCACAAAATTTTATTTTGTGTCTCCTTTATTAAATTCATGCCAACTTATTAAATTCATTATTATTAAATAATACATATTGCACTATAATTTAAAAGTTTAAATATTTCTTATTGAATCCCTCTGACGTTGACTGGACCAGGTGACATCGGCCCCATTTTTGAGAAATTTATAATCAGTTACCGAGTATTTAGCCTCAGCACCGTTTGCGTAATCAGCAACACTGTAAACAATTAAGTCAGTGAAATTTAGTTAATATGGCCAGCATAACCCAAGTTCTTTGGTTTCATTCAGATCCTTCAGTATTTCCATTATAGCATTTCATCGAGACTCATTTTAAAAATGTAACAATCTGCTCGACTAACTCATGAAAAACATACTGACACGTCTACTTAGAGCTTCTGAAATGCAGTGATCCAACAAATTCTCTACAAGGATAATTTTACTCAAATGGACAGTCACATTTCTGAAGCTATACATGAGAATCAGCAAGGAGAGTGTAAAAAGTTATATCATTTATATCAAATTTGTTCAACAATGATTCAAAATATTTGGTTCGATGAATAAAGATGAAGTTATTACATTTTTCTATCTGCATGTCAACAATAACAGTAGCGAAACGCGTTTTTAAATCAAGATTTGCTTGAAGATCATCAATCACCTCTTTGAAAGTATTTTTTTTAAAGCAGCAATCCGCCTTCATCATAAAGGTAAAGACAACAGTTGACTTTTCCAACATAAACACACTGACCAAATTTAATTTGCATAAAACTAACTTTCTTTAAAACTGAATTAAATCAGGTTTTTTTCAGCATCTGGTTGGCTTGTTTTAATCTATATAACTATCCAACCAAGGCACTGACCAATATCCATTTACGACATTAAACGCTTTGCATTCTTGCCCCTCGAGTATACATTAATTTTTTATGCACCGTTCTAAAAAACAACTTTCTATTTCTTGGTCTCAATATTATATTTAACCGTATCTCGAAATATACTCAAATGTATTTACTTTGATTTGGTGAGTACTCACTTTCAAATTAGTTGTCTAAGTCCGAGTCTAGGTCTGTACAGTCAATAAAGCTGTCAATACAGCTTGATGTATCATTGAAACTTCCAAAAATGAAAGTCTCTTCAGATGCACACTTAAACTCTGTCTAATCCACTGGAGCATAATTATTTTTAGTGTAGACTCTATAAATACTACATCTCGACTTTTCGTCACAATCATAAGGGTAAAAGTTATGAATTTGTAACTATTACTGTTTTCTAGAATTCTTTCCAGATAGTGAAAATTCAAATAACCAAAACGCTGATAACACAGGCAATTATCCTGCTCGTTATCAACAGACATGTGTCCATGACTACTGCACAAATTCAGCTGGTACGTTTCGTTGCTTAAATTTACTGTTGCAATTATTACATTGGAGTCACTTATAAGTAAGTTGCTTATTAACATCAGGTGACCATTAAATATGTCCAGCTGATATAAATTGTTGAATAACTTACTGTTTTACCTCTATTCATCATTAAACAGCCTTTACTTAACAGTAAAGTTTACTTGGCGGCCAATTTTAACATCTGATTACCTGACGGAACTTTGTTGCCAACTCTGGCACACATGAAACATTGTTAAACAAAATTTTTTAGGAGTATAAATTAGCAGAAATATGAATTTTGCGTCTTGTTTATTGAAAGTTCAACAAAGATATCTATCTATAATCATTTACAAGCTTTAGAAACAGTAAATAATTATGACATCTGTCTTACTTAATACCAAGAATTACACTAATTCTGTTAAGCTTGAAAATTAGTTTTAAACAATACATTTTTTTAATTTTAAATTTGTTTTTGTACGTCCAATCCCAAAATTATTATATAAAATATATTCTAATAAACAATTAATTGGTAATTGAAAATTATACACCATAAACTAAAGATTTAATAACCCAATGTTAAGGTGGTGAAATTGATTTTTTTTTATTAATATTAAGTCGAGGTAAGTGCAATCTTGGCACAAATTAATTTAGCAAAAATTCTTCCTATTTATTATAAAGTTAAAGTTATTATAAAGTTAGCTAATTCTAATACTACACTGAATAAGAAACTGAAGTTTATACCCCCGTCAAACTAGAATTTGACATCAATGAATTATACATAATTTAAATCATAGTGGAAAATCTCTTCAAGGATTTTAAGTCAGATTATTATCACCTATAGAAATGTACGACAGAGGATGATAAACCCTGTCCGAATTAGACCGTTGTTACCCCACAACATTGTTATTTCATTTTTTAAACAGGTAGGTATAGTAGGTTCGATAGTCATGAACCACGTAGTATCATTAGGGCTGGTATCCTAAATTCATTCGAGAAATAACAACAATAACGAACCATTTTTTACGTCGACCCGCCTGTCACAAGAGCTCATATCACCTATCCCGATAACTTTTAATACATATTACAAAAACTGTCATCGAATCCGCAAGCATTCATCCGTGTACCGGACAGGCGGCAAGCTTTTGTCGATGGCCACTCTGCGTTAATCCAGGGATCCATCAATAAGCAGCGACCGGCGAACACACTGTACAGTCAATGTTGGCAGTCACCCATTCTAACCTGACACAATCTCCGTAACTCGGTATACATTTTGCTGAACACCTGTAGGGTAGTTAATAAAAAGAAAAGTATAAATGTTTCACCACGCATGAAAGTTTAGAAATTGTAAAATAAATACCATACGCATAGACGTTGACACGTAGCGTGGATGGAAATATATATTTATGTCGAGCCTTCTCCAACTTACAATTTTACATTCACTTACGATAGGCACATAGAGTGAGCGCACCAACCAATGACACTTTAACGGGAAAACAAACTAACGTTCAACATTAAAAAAATTATCTTCGCAGACAAAACATCCTGCACTCATGGTCTTTTATGAATTTCTAAAAAAAATCAATTGTTACTTTTATGAATAAGTTTATGATTAAGGTTTACTAAAAACAACAAAGTAAATAAGCTAAGCAAAAAAAAGCAAAAACCCAACAAATGAACTTAGCTGGACACAATTTAGCCAACATCCCAAAACTTGATCAGACCCACCTGCAGGGTTCTATATACCTTGCATAAGTATTATGATAATATATATGTATATATATATATATATATATATATTTATATATATATGTGTGTGTGTGTATATATATATATATATATATCTCTCAAATAAGAATGGCTTTTTAAAGTAAAGAATAAAATTTTTCAAAAATGAGATATTTTATTCGACCCACTCCCGAGGAAATACGAAAACATCCAATTGAATTACGTTAACAAATCAAAAAAATAACAGTTTTACAAATTTATCCTTAAAATACTATTCATATAGCAGCGTAGGGAACGAAAGGACCGTCAGCCTTGATGTAGTAAGGTAACTGTAGTAAGGCGCAATAGATTGAATATATTATATAAAATTGAACTTATTATTTCCCAATAAACAATTTAGGATAATTATCGATCATACTGTAATAATTAATCGAAACAAGGCCGGTCCGACTATTTGTTCGAATCAACTTCGACGAACTTAATTAAAAATCAAAGTCCCAAGTGTGTCCTTTTAAAACATTTCTTTACGCCGACAATAGACGAACAGATAAAACTATATTATAACATTTATTTGAAGTGCAGAAATTCAATAGTGGGATATTTCGATATATTCTTAATAATTCCTGCAATTTTTGTGCGAAATTTTGGCATTGAATATTTTTATGGTCTTTCCCAATTATATCAACAACCTTTTGTGGCTGTATATATTTTACTAAAGATGTTAACGGTTCACTCGTTCTGTCTATCAAAATTTATCGAATAAAACTTTTTTCATTTTCTTAATCACACATTATATCATTCCTTATTTTATTGCACCTTTATTTTGTAAATACGGATATAAAAGTACACAAGTGTGACTGCTAAAGAGGGTGATAAATTGTAGTTAATATTAATTATCTTAGTTTAATTCTCAAACTACATATAATAAGACTATTAAAATATGTTTTTTATTTTTATTAAGATGTGAACGGCATTTTGAATCTTATGAATAAAGATCAAAAAAAGCACTAAGGACACTGCTAACGAAACCGGCTTTGTCAACAGTGATCATCCTCGATAATGACATTACACGGTATTCGATCAGTACCAAAATCAAAAGCGTGACCACAAAAGTATATTTAGGAAAATAACGTAAACATAATTCAGTTGGACACCCAATTTACTAAAGCAGATTCGGAATGAATAAATATAAAAAAAACAATGTTGACAGCACTACGGATACCGGCGTTGTCAACAATGCTTCTTTTCAATGCGACGTTTCTTTCCGTTTCGTTTCCCTAGGTATGGCATTACATGGTATTCAACTCGCATCAAAATAAAAAAAATGGCTACAAAACAATATTTAGAAAACAACGTATACATAATTAATTGAACAGAGATTCAGAAACAGTATATTGTTTTTTCTTTTTTTCGAAAATTACCGAAGTTTTCAGGTGTTATGGGACCATAATTCTTGATAATTAAATACGCCGCACTGATAGCTATAAGTTTGCACTTATTCGTCGTACCAAATGAAAACTGAAATGACGACTGACTGTTTAACCAAGGCGCATAAGTGTAGACAGTAAACTGCATGCATCTTATGGCATTCAATTAATGCATGCACTAGATGCGAGACGAATTGAAAGTTGAAGAGACGATATAACATGAAAGCGCACAAGTGTGGATACACCAATTGAGAAATACAACAGCATCAGTCGCTGGCCATTGGTTCTCTTCTATTTGCTGCTTTGGGGTAGTTCTGTGTATTTGACCGCGTTTTTAGTATCTCATAACAATTAGGAATGCTTATAAATTTGTTATGTTCGCGCAGCTTTCCTTATTTCACAGGCTTATGTCAATATAAAAACATTATAATATAAACCATACATTCTCGATATATTTCAATATATTTAAACTTAATAGGATGGTATATAATTAAAATAGTGATTTATTGCCAAACGGTTTTATTATTAAATGTGGGACGAATACTGGGCGAATATTACACAGTTTAAGTTTAATACTACTTCCATATTTATTGTATAGAAACAAGTGTCAACATAAAAATGTTTACTTTTAGTAGCCCGAAAATTCAGTCCTTTTGGAGTTTACTCCTTAAGAATGAATTTCCGTATAAAGTGCCCGGTATGAAGTTTTATGAACAGTAAAATCAGAAGTTCAGACGCACGAAATTCAGAGCGTTAAAAAAAGTGTAACCAACTAATTTCAGGCACACCTTTAATTGACATATGGAATTATTTACTTACAGTCGTAAGCGTCGTTTATTTTGACTGGAAGTATTGCATTTAACAAATGTAGTAAAATGAATACAAGAAAAAGAAACTACACGGAAACAGAGTGAAGATATTGGTCTATGACAAAGATGTAATTGAAAATAAATGCATCGACGGAGCATACGTGAAGATAAAAAATGCCGAGATATATAATGCTACTCAATAAAAGGATAAATACAGTCAAACGTTCACGTTTATTATGGAAATAGAATATATTTATTTATTTATTGAAAGGCTCACAAAACAAGTTACAATCACGTAGATGTATAATAAAAATAACAAATAACTTTAATTCTGTGTGCACCAAATGGTTAGAGTATTTATGTATACATTTTCAAGGATTATTTATGTTATTAAATGTTGAATATATTTGGCGTTAATTTTGTAGAAATTCATTATTCACCATTGAATGAAACTACGTGATGTAGTATTATTTCTACTTTCTTTAATTTCTTTACCACGACCTAAGTTTCGTTGTATTACAACATCTTCAGGTGGGATATTAGCAAAGATTGGAAGATATCTTTGCTAATATCCCACCAGAAGATGTTGTAATACAACGAAACCTAGGTCGTGGTAAAGAAATTTTAAAAAAGTAGAAATAATACTACATCACGTAGTTTCATTTAATTGTGGGTTATTAAATATATTACAAAATGTACTGATCAATTATTAAAGTCAGTATTAACTTAGAATTATATTATTTTCCACATATTTAATAAAATATTAACTCTGTCGTAGCTGGTTTTAATTTTAAAATAATATATTTTGTATTTCCTTTTTAAATTTTCATAATTTCGGTTCAAAAATGTCAAGAAATCCAAAAATGGAAGAATGTGGAGAAACAATGTCCTTATGCAATCGGCACATTCGAATTATGGGGTTATATAGAGAGGTATTGTTGTTATAAATTTGTAGTATGAATAATCTATGTAATAGTATACGGGATCTGAGTGGAGAGCGAAGTTGTGTAGAGAGAGGAGATAGGGACAATCAACATGCAAATATATGATTTTATGTAAATATAATAGATCAGTGCTTTTCCTCTGTGCGCTAGTAACGAAAAATTAAATCTCTGTTGTTGGATTTCATAGGATCTATATTCTCGTACAAGATGAAATCGGAATTAATTTGTTTAATGAATACAGAATTAATTTGTTTGTGCGAATCTAATTTATTTATTTTTTTAAATAATGTGCTCAACAAACTTGTACTTTATTTGTTTCTTTAGAGAAAAGGAAGTCAACTGCGCCGACTTTGATTTAATATAATAACCAAGCAGAGAAGAGAATTGACAAGGGAAAGACAGCGGCGGATGGCCACCGGCGGAGAAGACGCGATTAGCGACATCGAAATTGACCCTGTCTTTTCCTTAATAGCGCCAGAGCTAATTGTGGAAGTCGCATCAAAAAATTTTCCCCTGCAATTCAATCGAGGTAAGTAACCTATGTAATATAATCGAGGTAAATAAGAGCACAAGTAATCTTTTATTTATAGTATCTTTAGAGACCAATTAATATTAACGGGGCACCGAAAGTTTTTAGATTTTATTCGAAGTTAATTTTATTCGAATTTATATTTAATACTGAAGAAGCAGTATTACAAACGAAAGTAGATTATTATTTAATCACATATAAAATTACAAATTGTAAAATTCATTTCAGAATTATTCCATTGGACTTTTGTTTTATTTTCTTTCTATTGATGTGCAAAAATGTGTTGAAATTTAAAATTTGCGATCTTCATGAATTGACATTTCATTAATTAGTCAATTATTTACAGATCCGTCTGAGCAACAATCAACGAATAGAAACGAAATTTTTGCTGAAACTACGGAAACTTTGCCAATATCGTCCGAGACAACGGAAGATGTCAATGCGGGTGAGCCTAGGGGAGAGGTACAGGAAACCATGTTGGACGTGGACACGAATGTGCCAATACGCAGGAAACGCACCAAATGCCATCATTCGGATATCCAGCTTATTATCAGCCAACGTCAGTTACTTCAGACAGGAGAATTAAAAAGAAATTGCATGAGGCATGATGGAGCAGAAACAACGAAGAGACGACGGGCTCCATGAAATCCGCAATTTTCTTACGTCAAGATCGAGAAGCTAAGGCACGTGCTGAAGTTGCAAAGAGTAATATATATACTAGAATAATATATATACTCTTGCAAAAAAACGGGCACTTATAGGAATAAACCATATCAGAGTTATTTTATTATTATTTGATGCATTTTATATGGCGATATGATGAGAATATTGTTATTTATTACTAAGATATCGTTTTTACCTATTTCAGTCATTAAAAATGCGAATAGTTAAAAAAACGATGTAAAGTCCACATACGAGCGTTTTCGTAAATGGCTAAAGTTTATTTTTGAATATTTTTTATTCATTTATCATAAAATTTGAAAATTTAGTAACGAGTATGGCCTCCTCTAGTTAAAATCAATGCGCTTAATCTGTTAGGTATGCTTTCGACGACGTTTTGTATCATTTTCTGAGGAATACTTTCCCATTCAGCGACGATCACATTTTTAAGGGCCTGAATGTTTTCTGGAGCTAGTTTTACGGCTCTGACGAGTCGTTTGAGATTATCCCATATGTTTTCTATCGGATTGAGGTCGGGACTTCTAGCTGGCCAGTCTGACCGACGAATTTTGGTCTCCTGCATATACACGCATCAACGTCTCTAGAGCGGTGAGCGTTGTCGTCCATAAGAATGGACTCGCCTTCAACTGCTGTTAATGCGGCTTGGGCATGAGGAATAAGAACCTCTGTTATGTACCTTTACGCATTAAGTGTGCCATTTTCAATAAAAACTAACTCGGTACGGTCATCTGAGTTAATACCAGCCCAAAACATTACGGATCTTCCACGGTAAGGGGTGATTTCCTCAAAGCACACTTCTGCAAAACGTTCTCCAAGTCGATATACGAGTTTCATCGGATAATAAAACACTATTCTAGTCTTGTTGAGTCCATGACGAAAAATTTTGAGCTAATCTCAATCTGGCAACTCGATGCTCACGGAGCAATGTAGGGCCCGAGCTGGAACATAGCTACGTATATCGATGGCCTGAAGTCTTCTTCTGACTGTCCATAGGCTTACTCGTGTACCTCTGACGTCCTCGAGATTCTGTTTGAGATCCACGTACGTAATTGGACGATTTCGTAGCGCTTGACTGACTATGAAGCGGTCGTCCCGTGGCTCAGTGCACCGTTTTCTTCCAGAACCGGGCCTTCTACTGAAGGAGCCCGTTTATTGGTATCGTTGCCAGGTCCTTTGGATGGTGGAACGGCTCACATTATACCGCTGAGACGCATAAAATTGGCTACAGCCTTCTTCAAGCAAAGCAATAATTTTACTAGCTCTTATCGTTTTTTCAACCATACTGTAAACAGCAAACAGAAGTGAACTAATGCAGCAAACAGCAGAAATTTAATTAAAATATATTCGTTAAAATAAAAACGTAACAAAAGAAAAAAAACTTAATAAGAGTTGGATTTCATTTACCGCCAAAAAAAATACGTTTTTGTCAGTGAAAGAGAATTTTCGATCAAAAAGAATAAATTTCAAATTTAGAACGTTCGTTTTTATGTGCCAGAATACACTATACCTGCCAGTAACAATTACAATTAATAAAACCACTTAAGAAATAATATTTTGTTTCATCACCCGTTTTTTATGCAAAACAGTGTAGTTATACACATATATATAATATAAATCTGAGGCTGCATCTTCCACTCTCTGTACAGAATTATGAAATTATTCTACATCTTCTCGTGGATGTATAATCTATCATTAAATAAAATAAAACTATTTTTATAATTTAGTGATCACAGTACAATAGACCACAAAAGTTACAAAAAAGAACATATTTTTAAATAAATATATCTTGTAATAGTAATCATTTAGACATAATATCCGAAGCAAAACTGCTTACGTTTTATATCTCTTAATACCTCCAAAACAGAATATAATGGTGTACCTATTAGGTTAAGCTATCGCATCAATAAAGTGGTAACAAATTTATAATCATTGTTGCCAACGACCATAGAAATGTAGCCGTATTTCGTTTTTTCTTTGAAATACTAAAAATCGTTAATTCTTCACAATATTTGAGTCTATTCACATATCCGGCCCGAATAGACACATTGCCAACAGATTTTTCGCCCAAAACGTTTCATTGTCGTAGTTCTCATCTAAATCACTTATTTCATAGATTATGTGGCTAAGAACTTGGGTCAAAATCGCCAATTACACGTGACCTTTTAATTTTAAAAAGGCATTTAACCCAGTGGAGAGTAATATTCTCCCGGTAAAGTTAATAAAAATCGATATATCTTCTTTTTGGTAAAATTTTATGGCCGTCTTTTTTGTCTCTAGTTAGAAATTATCCATAAAGCATAACGAAATACACCCCAGCCTTTATACACAAATAATAAATATAATATTTCTCGCCTTCAGTAATGAATAAATTCTACAGATTTTGAAACTTTACGTTCTTAATGGATTCACTTAATATGTAAGCATAGCCCATGATCAACAGGGCATCTCCATATGTTCTTTCCTGAAACTATCCATGGAAAATAAAATATATGTGAGCATGGCAGGATATTCATTCATCCACTAAATAGGATAAATACACGGATATCCTGCAAAAAAAATTTAAAATATTTTTAAAGGCAGATAGCAGTAAGAGATAACTTGTAATAGGAATTACGAGATGGTTTAATAGAAAACACTTCAAAATTATTTAAAGGGGAAGATTTCACGGTGTGAAGAACTAGTTTATTTCAAAGTTTTGTAGCTCAAATTCCATAAAATCAAGCGAATGTTTTACGAAAAAAAATCGTATTTATTATGACCAAAAATATAACGGATAGGAGGTGTTATAAACGTATTTGTAATAACGACGCTCTCTCAATTACTGATTACTGGGCTCGATAAATAGACCTGTTAATTAATCATAGTCAGAGACTTATTTGTATTTTATCGTTTATAACAGTTAACTTTAAAAAATTCTATGTTCTACTTTTGCCAACTGTAAATGATCTTATTCGTTTGATCTATGAAAATCTATGCACACATGGCAGCATTTATTACGGATAGAACTTTCAATTCATGTTATTTCAATTAATTTACATCAACGATTCTAAGGGATAATGACAACTAACAAACCACAGCGAAATACATGTCAGAATAGGAATAGGATCAGAATAGGTTCTGATATGTATTTCGCTAATTTTTACAATTTTATATAAAACTTTACTTTTATTTATTTTAATTTTACCTTTAACCCATTTTACCGAATATCCTTTCAGACGATTTGATTTATTTACTACCTTACAAACAAATATTTGTATCTTTTGACACAATAGAAGTTGGCGATCCAACTTCGCAAAGAAACTCGAGTATAAGGAAGTATCGACGGCAGACGCCCGTCCAATTAGAAAGGGCGGACGGACTAGTGAGTTCTTGACCCAGCATCCTCGCACTCAAACAATTACTGAGGCTTGAGTTTAAACCGCGGTTCGCCTCCGTCTACATATCATTCTCCGGAGCGCGCTCTCTCCCTAAACCGCACATACTCCACGTCAAGTAGTTAACTTGCAATATATTTAAGCTTAAGTTGATAAGTGGATATCTAACGACGGACTCTTAGCTTGCAGTACAGTTATATCAGATAATGCGGCTATGAACGCAGTAAATACCTGTACTTTTATTCACGTGCTAATGCAGTTAAATACTAAGGGTTACGATATAATAGCCTTACAAGTAATTTAAGCTCCTAAGTCAATAAAAAGATACGGTCTTTCAAATGTATTGTAATAGTGACTTGCTTATCAAAGCTGATCTCGGTTGAACCTTTCTTTGACTTAGAATTCTGATTATGCATGGAATTTTTATTCTATATTTAATAATTTCTAATTATACATGGAATTATTATGCGACTTAATTTTTTGACGTTTCATTTTTATCTGTATATTTGTAAAGTACGTACTTGCTAAACTTTGCGATAATATGGTTTAACGGTACGAAACTCTCACGAGGAGTATTTTCTATTTAGTTCGTACAAGGGCTAATTGGACTCAAATATTTTGGCGCATGATTTGATATCAATTTAAACTAGAAATTAGTCAATATATTTAATGACAGACAAGTATGTCATTATCATATACCAAATATAAAGTACAGCCCGGAAGTAACATGTCCACTGAATAAATTGAGTATATTTGATTGACTCGTACTTTTTTAGCTCAGAACTCGGCTCATTTTTTTTTATTCAGAAATTTTCTAGAAAGATTATCGAAATTTTGAGAACGTTTTTTTTATAACGTCCAAGTGGTCCGAAGTACCCTCATTGAACTATGATTATTGTACATTGTTTTAAGTACGCACTCTTTTTATTTGTCAAAAATTATTGGCATTAAAACTTAACTCCTAAATAAATTGTTAACTGAAAAGTAGGTTACGTACATTAAACGTACGCTAACGTGCAAAAGAACAATACGAAATATAATTCAAAGCTGAGGGTGGAATATCATGGGCGAATTAGAAATTTATCATTAGCAATTAGATCGACTAGCTAACAAATTAAGTAGTCAATAGGAAAAACGCTTATTTTGTCGATAATAACGAGTACATATTATAAAACATACTCTTGGATTGAGTTCTGTTTGTACATCTACGTTATTTTTCCGACATTTCCCCGCTCTCCAATTACATTCATGTGATTAAAAAGTTACGAAGGAGACGTTCGCAAGTTTCGAGTCTCTCAACTCATTTTACGATGTGTGTACGCTCGTAATTTTTTATGTAAGATGGTGGCCTATCTTTATTTATATATATATATATATATATATATATATATATATATATATATATACAAGATGGTGGCCAATATCTTTATTTATAACTTATAAATAAAGATATTGCATATCTGCACCTCAAAACGAAAAAAATGGAACCCTTGTAAGTTTCCCTGTCTGAACATTCTTCAATACATATTTGAGAATAAAAGTTATTTTTATTTAAATACTTTTTCGTGTTACGCAAATTCCAAACAAGTTAATAGAAGAGCTATATTACCTTAATTTTTTTTTAATTTTTATTTCATATCCAGATAGTATTGCAGTTATTCCAAAACCAATGTTACAATATTCACTTCCTAAAACCCGCTAAAAAATTTGAGGCTACTAGATGCGTATGCAAAAGTCGTAAAACCTAAAAAATAATTTTCAATATAATGGCAAACCAGTCTCTTTAATTTGACCAAATAAAAAGTGAACTTTTTCTTTCGGAAAGAAAACATTTTTTGTACGTAATAATAAAACACGGTAAAAATTAATAAAAACCAAACTAGATTAAATAATTAATCATTTTTATCAAAAAAATGAACCGACTTCAAATAACCACAGAACAAGATGCACACAGAAAATATAAAATAATAAAAAAACGAGTACACAGTTGAAACTTTTGCGGTACAATATCGTTTTCGAACAAAAATAAATTTACAAAATACTGCTACTGTAAGAGATTTTTGGAATCAAGGCCAAATGAACGCTACCCTCCTCTCTCAAGTATATGCACTTCCACACAGAGATAAGTGCTATATTCCGCTTGCCACCGACTCCAAAAATCTTCTAGCAGTAGAAGTATTGAGCAAATTTATTTATATTCTGAAAAAAGTCTCAATTTAATAAATGTATTTTCATTATTTCATACTTATCAGTGCGCTTCTTACTAGGTGGTTATTTGAAATAGTTTAATTTGTAAAAATATTTATTTTTCCCTTTTATTGCCTATGATATAACATGGGATAGATTCTATTCTTTTATTGCCTATGCTATAACATGGGATAGATCTAGATTGTCACGCACTTACGATGAATTCAATTTCAATGATATTTCATTTATTGAAATCGGAACAAACGTTTTCAGCATACTAATATCTTAGTAGTTTCGTGCCATTATATATATATATATATATATATATATATATATATATATATATATATATATATATATATATATACCTGTATGTACTTAACAACCTATTTACATTGTTTTTAATGCTTGCATCAACACAAGTGGCACGTGTCCATACTCAATGAAATTACTCCTCTTGCGTGAAAAGTTCCTGTTACCACTTTCCGGCTCCGAAATTTTACTCTGATTTTGATATAGGGCAAATTTATACTGCTCTTAGTCATATCAAAACTTTACAGACTTTATTATTATATTGTCATTAGATCTCGATCACGGCACCTGTGCTGTACATTGTTGAAGAATTCCATGGTGTACCTTCAATTTCACTGGTCAAATTGAAACCAATTTTATCGATACTACACTGAGGCCATTCAAGGAAAAGAGGAATCACCCAAATTGCCAATCCAATTCAATGACGGAATCTCTTCTTGAAACCCACAATAGTAATTCAAAAACAGCAGATCTTCAAGTCTCTTTATTTAATTATGCAATACAATCGTAGCATGACGACTGAGGAGAAGGAACCGGGAGTTTAATAGACCCACAATACTAATTTCAAAATAGCAGATTCTCAAGTTTCACAGTTTTGGTTAGCAGTATATCTGCGACATCAGGATTTATGGATCAAAAATAGAAATTATAGTATATTTACCCGTATATACTTACCTACATATTTGCCCTGTTACTTTCTTGTTACGTTAAGATAAGCCAAACGAGTCCAAACGCGATGAGCTTACTTCTCAATACTGAAAACTTCCTGTCAAAACCTTCCGGCTCCATCACTGCACCCTGATTTCACTAAATAGCAAATTTACGTTGCTCATAGTCGTATCTTATTAGAGTCATTAGACCTGTATCATCGAGACCCTAGTACAACACCTGTACTGTTTAATGTCATGGAATTCTATGGTATATCTTCAATTTCCACCGTCAGGTTCTAATAAAATCTTTATGGGACTACACTGGGAATATATAATAAAATTTTTATGGTCCCATACGGGTAGTATATTCTTCCGACTTTAAAGAGAATCATCAATAACGGTTGAACCTATGTCATCCAAACTCGATGAAGGTACTGCGCTATGCAATTTTGGGGAATTTTATGGTATATCTTCAATTTCCATGGTCAGATTCTAACGAAATTTTCCCGTGACTATACTGAAAGCCTTCCAAATAAAAAGAACCTAAAATAAAATTGATTGTGAAATGCTTGAAATATACACAAAAACACGCAATATATGTACAATAACGAAAGAAGAATGACACATCTAAGTATTCCAAAGATTCAAATAAGGTTTTGATATCTTCTATAACTCTTAAGCTCAACCGTCATAACTCCGTTATGTCCATGTATACCATAGTTTTCCTTAGTTTGATCTCTTCAATAACTTTTAAGCTCAACCGTCATAACTCCGTTATGTCCATGTATGTTTTCCATTATCGTTTATGTCCATGTATGTAGTTTTCCTTAGTTTAAGAATAATTGGCAAAATTTTTTGGGAAAACCTATTTTATTCACTTAAACACGTGGAAATAAAAAAAATAGTTTTTTTATATCTTTAAGCACTTCTACAAACGCCTAACTTGAAAATACAAAACTGATTTCTCATGAATCTTATTGAGTGGAATATAATTAAAGAGATCTTTTAAAGTAGAATCGAAAAGGTTTCGCAAACATTTATACATTGTCATATTTCGATTAAGATTTTTAAAAAATGTATGAAATCCTTTTCATGTTTTGCACATAATTACTACTGCGTTAATGTAGATTCGTAATTATTTCCACTTGTCTGCTTTTGCTTCCGACTTGTTTTCTAACTATTCCTTTTTTATGGAGAGAGGGAATTCTATCAAAAATTCTCACCTAGTGAAAGCTTAGGTTAAAAATAAAAAATTCGACGAAGAGCGACAGTTTTTAAAATAATTTGTTCGATTTTCGATCCCCAATAGTATCATGGTCAGCTTCGTTATGAACTCATGACCACGATTCGGCTGTTTTGCCTACAAATGAGCAAGAGTTAGATATAAGTTATACAGATTCATCAAAAACTACTAAACACGACGAGGATTAGGTATAATAGACGACAAGGTTGCCACATTATTTTGTTGTTGAAACAGCTCCGCATTAACAGCCTAGCCCTAGTCGTCCACGTTGAAGACCATTTAAGTTATTTGGAGAGGCGTGGCTGGAAACCAAAAAAGGCTGCAGGTTGCGGCAGGGTTGGCTGTTAATAAGACCCATATTAAAATAAAATAACTCCGCTAACTCTTCATCAAGTATTGGCTATATATTTAGATCTAGATTTGCAAGAAATAAATTATAAATTTTAATGCTAGTGGTAAATACTCTGCACCCGACGTTATTAGATGAGAGTTGACAATTGTACCAAGTCTGTATGGTTGTAATATCAAATGTAAAGCAGTGTTTTATACAGTCTGTCCCGTAAGGAGTAGACAAATGAAATGTCGGGAATAGAGGGGTCATTACACATACGAAACAATAAATTTTATTATCCTAGGCCTAATAGTTTTAGAGATATGATTTTTAAATTTTTTTTTATTTTCAAATTAAAAAGTGTTTTTTATTAGATATTATTATTTCTTTTTTTGATTATCCAAGATCATTAAGAGAACATTTGTATACTTAATTAAAATATTATTCATACGTTATTATTGGCAACATGAAAATTAAACGCTAAAACATGTACATTTTTTTAATTACAAAATCTTAAAAGTGATTTTTAAACAATGCTAATGTAAAAAAAATATATGGCAAACTTGTGGAACTTTATTTCAAAACCATCTACATTCACCATCTCAATCTACACAACCATCTCAATTAACAGATTCCAAAAAGGTATAATTTTCTGGTACTAAGTCATTTCATAACATGTGTTTTAGTCCTAAACCCAAACTATTGATCATGTTTTCGGTGATGGTAAAATAAAACAAATCTAATATTTATGATTATACAGCATTTATTATGTTTTTTTATTACAGTAAATGTTCAAAATACCTTTCCCTAGCTCTTATGCATAACCAGCATCTTCTTACAAAATTTCTTATATTGAATATATTTGGCGTTAATTTTGTAGAAATTCATTATTCACAATTAAATGAAACTACGTGATGTAGTATTATTTCTACTTTATTTAATTTCTTTACCACGACCTATGTTTCGTTGTATTACAACATCTTCAGGTGGGATATTAGCAAAGTCTACCCTACCGAAAACAGACTTCATGAGATTATTGCTGGTGACTTCTGAAACACTTGTAACAAGCAGAAAAAAAATCATGACAATGATAGACCCAAGTCAGACTAATGACGATTTTTTTCAAAGAGACACACGCGCGCACACACACACACATATAAATATGCATACATATATATATATATATATATATATATATATATATATACATATATATATATGTATATTATATATATATATATATATAACAATAGGTATCGACATCTGTTGGAATCGTTTGGAGCTAATAAATAATCGTGGCTATCGGATAGTAAACAAATAATTTGCAATAAAATAATATTGCGACTATAAATTGAGATGTAAGCTATCCTATCTTTCAAGTTGGATCAATGTGCACACGGTGTGCAAAATTTGGTTAAGTAGTTCAGGAGTCCATCGCGGACAAACACTGTGACACGTAATTTATATATATTAAGAAAAGATTATCAAATAATTGCATAATCTAATATATATATATAGAACGTGTCTTGATTCCCACAAATATCCCATTTTTCACGATTATGCAATTATTTGATAATCTTTTCATAATATATATAAATTACGTGTCACAGTGTTTGTCCGCGATGGACTCCTGAACTACTTAACCGATTTTAACCAAATTTTGCACACCGTGTGCACATTGATCCAACTTGAAAGATAGGATAGCTTACATCTCAATTTATAGTCGCAATATTATTTCATTGCAAATTATTTGTTTACTATCCGATAGCCACGATTATTTATTAGCTCCAAACGATTCCAACAGATGTCGATACCTATTGTCTGGATTGAGTATGTATTCAATAGATGGCGCTGTGTTAAAAGTACAGACGTTTGCTACATATTAGCTACAATTTAATAACATAACCGCCACGTGTTGCTGACGTTAAGGTATATGACAAATTTATATTGTAGTAAACGTAATACAGTGAAATTTAATATTTTTACTTTTTTAACTTTTGGTGTTTGCATACCTGACCATGTTTTACTCAGACTGAAGTGTAAATTAAATTCATATTATGCTGAGGACAATACAGTGAAATAATTTTTGCTTTTCAATTATTAGTGTTTCATTGTTCTAAATTCGTTAATTAAAACATAAACGTGTAAGTATTATTACGTAGTTATTTTATTAAAATTGCTATGCATCAAATTACGAAGGCTCCAGGATCTAAATGAATCTGGTTATCTCTAACAGCATGTTTTCAATTTTTGCAATATTTCAATGTTTGAATTATTATTTTCAGTCAAATGCCACCGAAAAAATCTAACCTCAACAACGCACGGAGCAGAGAGGCACAACGCAAACGTGTTGAAAGAGCTCTTCAGTCGGCAGAACAAATCGCAACAAGAAATGCAGACCAAAGCATCAGAACAGCAGAGGGTCGAGCGCAAGAATCTCAAGAACAGCGTGACGAACGTCAGCGGCTGAATATTATGAGAACAAGAGTGGCACGACAACAAAACGTAGCTGCAGTGCGAGTACAAGAACGACAAAGGCAGCGAACCAGCCGCTCATTAACACGTGCATCATTTGTTCGTCTTGCTTTTGAATATGCACCAGATATTGACTACTCTACGCATTCAAAAATTGCTATCGGTGCAATGGATAAAGTATGTCAATATTGCCAGGCATTGAAATTTCAGAATGAAACACCCGGCATGTGCTGCGCATCAGGTAAAGTTGTCCTGTCACCTCTACCTACTCCGTCAGAACCTTTATTATCCCTTCTTGCTGGCGATTCAGATGATTCAAAATTATTTTTGCGTAAGATACGCAAATTTAATTCTTGCTTCCAAATGACGTCATTTGGGGCAACTAAAATTTGCGATCTCGCATCCGATGGACGTAATTTTGAAACTACATTCAAAATACAAGGTCAAGTGTACCATAAAATTGGTTCATTGATGCCAATGCCTGATCAGGATCCGAAATTTCTTCAAATTTATTTTATGGGCAATTATGAAGAGCGCGTAACAACTCGGTGCTAGTATAATTTTATTGTACAAGCAGATGAAAGAGCAATTGTGATATTGCTGGAATTTTTTTTAGAAAATCAGAATCAACTGATTCAATTGATTAAAAGAGTTTCACCACGATGGCAAAACGACAACTATCAATCATCATAAAAGCCGACAAAGTCCCATTAGGTGAACACGCTGGCAGATTCAACGCTCCAACTCTTGATGAGGTTGCTGTTATTATGGTTGGTGATCCTGTTGACAAAAGAGCTATAAAAATTACACGGCGAGGCAACACTGTTAGTATGATTTCGGATCTTCACCGTTCATATGACGCACTTCAATATCCATTAATATTTTGGCAGGGGCAAGATGAATATCACCTTAACATCAAACAGTACGATCCAAATACCGGTAAATTTCACTATTAACTATTTACTTTCCTTACTGAATGTACGTTTTTTAATTTCTTTTTTTTTTCAGGTGCTCAAAAAGATAAGAAAGTTAGTGCAATGAACTATTACGCACACCGATTGATGATTAGACATAATCAAATCCATCGATATCGTCAGCTATTCCACCAATACATTGTTGATATGTATGCTAAGATTGAAAGCGAACGCTTACGATTCATTTGATACAACCAGCCTAAATTACGCTCGGAAGAATACATTCATTTACGAGATGCTGTTGTTGGGAACATCGATGGAAATTTAAACCCCAATGAAATCGGTAATGCATTCATTTTACCTTCAAGCTACATCGGCAGTCCACGGAACATGCAGGAATACATACAAGATGCGATGACTTACGTACGTCATTACGGCCGACCAGATTTGTTTATAACATTCACATGTAATCCGAATTGGAAAGAGATACAAACTTTACTATTACCAGGGCAAAAAGCAATTCATCGTCATGACATAACTGCACGAGTGTTCAAGCAAAAATTGAAATCTTTAATTGATTTTATTGTTAAATATTCAGTTTTTGGTATCACACGTTGTTGGCTGTATTCGATTGAGTGGCAAAAACGAGGTTTGCCTCATGCCCATATTTTAATTTGGCTTCAAGATAAAATCCGTCCAGAAGAAATTGATCAAATAATTTCAGCTGAAATTCCAGACCAATCAACTGACCCAGTATTATTTGACATTGTTACCAAACACATGATCCACGGGCCGTGCGGTGCTTTCAACATGACAGCACCATGCATGGAAAATGGAAAATGTAAGAAAAATTTCCCAAAGCCGCATACGAATGATACTATCACGGATATTGACGGTTATCCAATGTATCGGCGCAGAAACACTGAGAATGGTGGCCACACATTTACGATGCGACTGCCGAATTCTATAAATCAAGTAGAATTTGATAATCGATGGGTCGTACCATACTCACCATTACTTTCAAAAACTTATGAGGCTCATATTAATGTCGAGCTTTGCAGTTCTGTAAAATCAATTAAGTACATTTGTAAATATGTAAACAGAGGCAGTGATTTGGCCATATTTGGGGTACAAAATATAAATGAAAAGGACGAAATTACACGATACCAAATGGGAAGATACATCAGCAGCGACGAAGCTATTTGGCATATTCTTAGCTTTTCCATAAACGAAAGAGACCCTGCTGTCCAGCATTTAGCAATACATCTTGAAAACGGTCTACGTGTATACTTCACTGAAGAAAATGTTCTCCAAAGAGCGCTTGAGGCTCCAAAAACAACACTGACTTAGTTTTTTACATTGTGTCAAAGATCTGATATTTTTGGCCAATTCGCAAAGACATTGATATATACTGATGTTCCACGCTATTTCACATGGAACAAATCTGGTAAAAAATGGGAGCCACGAAAACAAGGAAACCCACATCCTTCCGTTACAGGAATATTCAAAGCTAAGACATTGGGGCGACTTTACACGGTGCATCCAAAGCAACGTGAGTGCTTCTATTTACGTTTGTTACTGGTGAATGTTCCTGGACCTACGTCTTTTGAATTTCTGCGAACAGTCAACGGCCGAGTATTCAATACATACCAAGATGCATGTCGTGAATTGCAATTGCTAGAAAACGATAACCATTGGGACTTAACGCTTGCTGATGCTGCGTTGACATCAACGGCCAATAACATTCGTCAGCTATTTGCCATTATTTTGATTACATGTTATCCATCACAAGCACACACTTTGTGGGAAAAATATAAAAATTGTATGACAGAAGATATATTGCATCGAATTACACGAACAGATCAATGCCAAAATATAGATTATACGCCAGAAATATATAATGAAGCGTTATTGTTGATCGAAGATTTATGTGTTTTGATTTCCAATTTTCCACTGTCTCATTATGATATGCAATCACCTGATCGCCCAGCCACCGACTTAGTCAATACCGATTTACAACGTGAAAAACAATATGATCATCGTAATTTAGCAACAATTATCGTGAACAGTGAGCCATTACTGACAGCAGAACAAAAAAATATTTATGATCGGATTATGGCGGCTGTTGCTGCTGAACAAGGTGGTTTTTTTTTCTTGGACGCACCAGGTGGAACCGGTAAGACTTTTCTAATATCGTTGATTCTTACTAAAATACGATTACAACATAAAATCGCATTGGCAGTCGCATCGTCTGGCATTGCGGCTACTTTGCTAGATGGTGGGCGAACGGCTCATTCAACATTTAAGCTGCCATTGGACATTCATAATAAGCCAAACGCATTATGTAATATAAAAAAGAATAGTGGAATAGCTACAGTGTTGTGAAAGAGTTCAATCATAGTTTGGGATGAGTGCACAATAGCACACAAATATTCACTCGAAGCATTGCATAGAACTATGCAAGATTTAAAAGGCAACGATAAACTTTTCGGTGGTGCTATCTTGCTATTGTCTGGTGATTTCCGATAGACCTTACCGGTTATACCTCGCTCTACGTTCGCGGATGAGATCAATGCATGTTTGAAACAATCATTCTTATAGCGAAGTGTTGAAACACTTCGATTGACCATAAACATGGCGTACAATTGCAAAACGATCCATCAGCACAAATATTTTCCAAACAATTACTAGATATTGGGAACGGTAAAATAGAACTGCAACCAAATACACAATGCATTAAACTGCCTGACAATTTCTGCACTGTTCTTCAAGGAAAAAATGAATTGATTCAGAGTATTTTCCCGGATATACAGAATAATTATTTAAATCATAACTGGCTCAGTGATCGGGCTATTTTGGCAGCCAAAAATGTTGATGTTGACGAAATTAACTTCAAGATACAACAGTTGTTACCAGGCGATCTTATGTCTTTTAAATCAATCGGTACCGTTGTTGATGAAAATTACAGTGTAAATTTTCCAAGTGAATTTTTGAATTCACTGGATATACCTGGAATGCCACCACATAATCTTCGATTAAAGATTGGTTCACCTATCATTCTCCTGCGCAATCTGAATCCACCTCGATTATGCAACGGTACGCGTTTGGTTATCAAAAATATCACCGGAAATATTCTTGAAGCAACCATTTTAACTGGAAAGTTTAAAGGAGAAGTGGTCCTGTTGCCACGTATTCCATTGATACCCTCAGATTCTACGATACCCTTCAGAAGGCTACAGTTTCCAGTTCGTTTAGCTTTTGCCATTACCATAAATAAGTCTCAAGGCCAAACAATGTCCATTTGTGGTTTGGATTTGGAAAATCCATGTTTTTCTCATGGGCAACTATATGTTGCATGTTCACGTGTAGGAAAACCGTCGAATCTATTTGTGTTAGCAAAAGACAGGTTAACCAAAAATATTGTCCATCGATTAGTGCTAAATTGAATTAAAATTAAAAGTACTTATAATTCGAAATAATATATTTTATTGTTGAAATTTGAAACTATCTGCTATACCTACCTCATTTATAAGTTCAAGTGTCAGATGTTATTTACGAACAACTTTGTAATATACTCATTTGTTAAAAAATTCAATATCAAAAAAAAAAAAATTTAGAATTAATTCTTTTGTATTGATTTCTACTTAATATTAACTGTACGAAAATTTTGATCAATCGTGTTCAAACTCCTTCCCCTTCAAATCCCAATTCAGTCGATTTTCATGTAAGCTTTAAGGTTTCCGTCTTCGTTCCTAATCAATAATTTCATTATATTAAGGAGTAACGGTAGTTGAAAACCAGACATGGAGATTCCCATGTTTTATTACAAATGGCATCTATGTAAAAAGCTTGATGGTGTCCATATGACTAATGTTCTTCCAACTTTCTCCGTTAATAGTTTACTACCATGTAATATAACAAAACTTCAACCACAGCAACGCGTGGTCGGGTCTGCTATCTTAATATATATGTACTATAGAATATTAGTCAGCGTTCAGTTAATTGAAAGTCAGTCAGTTTCCCTTATTATATGCGTTGCGCTTTTCAGTGCCTGTTTTATGTTTTAAAACTATTTGTATTTTTGTTCTTTCCGCACATACATTCAACATTTTATGTCAACTTTTTAGTTGCATATGGCATTTTAAAAAAATAAATGAAAATATTTACAATAAAAAAGTGACGTTTACACTGTTATAGATGAATGGCCCGTTTACACTGAGTATTCATTATTAATTTTATAATAATGATGTTCGTATTTAAATAGACGTAGGTAGCTTCATAACCTTCATTCGCAAATCCATCTCGCTCGCGGCCAGTTATAATTGTTGGTTTTAATACCAAGAGAGCAAATGAGAAAAGAAGGTGAAATCAGCATAGTCATTAGCGCGTTATATATTCCCATCGTACCTCGTCTGGACACTCGCCAACTTTTCGCTCCCTTAGATTTAACTTTCCAGCGGAATAAAGTGCCACAACTTTTTAATTAAGGTCATTGCTGCGAAATACTCTCCGCCTTTATAAACAAATAATGATCATAATACTTCTCGACTTCATTAAGGACTAAGTTCTGAAGATTTTGAAACTATACTTGCTCATCTGATACACTTGATGTATTGGCGTGGTAGTATAATTGTTTCGTTCATTTTAAACGTAATGTTAATGCAATAAAATATATCCATTTGACGACTGTTAGACATAAAGGCGAAGTTCTTTCTCCCATACATTATATATATTTATATATTACTTTTGCCAATAATCTCCTCTTTCAACTTTATTTATTTTCAGATAACCTAAATTGACACTCCATTCAACCCTATTAATTTTTAAGCTTCTATATGTAATGTTTATTTGTCGTAAACTTGTAAGTATGCAATAATGTTAGGTACTTTTATATATACGTAATATATTTACCTATAGTGACCAAATCGCTACAGGACCAATCACTTACATCAAGATTTATAAAAAACTACGAAGGATTTCACTGAAAGTACCGGAAAAAAAATAAAATCTAATATCTTAAAAGCCTTATATTTGATTTATAGGTCCACCTACAAAACATGTGCAGTAAACACGGATGCAATACAAAAATCACGAATAAGACAGTAAAACACACACCTATTCAAATTAATATCACACTAACTAAATATCAATCGCAAAACAGGAATCAACTCCATAAACGCATTCCTGAATCGGTCAATGGAGAAGAAAAAATAGGTGAATATTGCAAGATATTTATGCGCCGTCTAAGTACATAAAATAAACTTTGGCTGTGCCCTCTCGTAAAAAATAAAACACAAAAGATTTTAGACGACAGATAATAACTTAAAGATAATATGGATTACGGACGGTAGGAATTCTTTCTGAAACCTCTGAAAAACGTTTAACGATACCAAAGATCTAGTTTATTCCAAAATTTTGCAGCTTGGAGTCAATGGAATCAAATAAATTTCCAACGTTTAATTTGTCTACGAGACAAGATATTCTTATTTATTAAGAACGAAAACGAAAAATATTAATTATTTAAGGGATAGTACTAAATATTTAACGATTTTTTTAATAGGGTTCTCTTTCTGATTGTTTGAGTACCTATCGTACCTAGAGTACATTCAGAACCTAATTGGCTTCACGAGATAAGGCCTATTAATAAACAACCAAATAAAAAAATTGCAATAGTTCCCATGGCACAAAGGTTATCTATTAACGAACAAATGTGTACTGCCACAGTGGCACATTTAATGAAAAGATTTGCTTAATAAGCCACATAAATAAGGTTTCAAACTATATATCTTATGTAGTGCAAAAAGGTTACGCTCATAAATTTGAAATATAAACTTGAAAATGAGTGGCTGCAAATTTACTCAGATTTTGGTTTGGTGAGAAATCTTGTAATTCAGCTAGCCAGAATCATACCGAGGCATATAAACCATATATAAATATATATATATATATATATATATATATATATATATATTGCCAATTTTTATGCATCAATACTACTAGTTATCCATTTTTTAAAACCAGAGATCTATTACCTGGGTACTTTATAATCGAACAGATTCATAAACTATAAGCTGCCTGACAAAAAACACTTAAGAAGAAAAGCTGTTCCCCGGGGATCTTACGAAGAGCAGATGACTAGCTATGATGGTATTGATTTGACAGGTGTTTGTTGGAAGGACAATACAGCTTTCACTTTTCTATCTTTATGTATTGAAGCAGAACCTGTCATCCAAAAAGATTTAACAAGATAAATAAAACTAAGATTAATATTTCTTGCCCACATATAACAAACGAATGAAGAGATGAAAGTATCTTTTATCACATAAAGCAAACGCCTTTAATAAATTCTTAGTTAATATGGAAAGAATTGAGATAGACTGAAACCAATTCACCATTGCTGACTTTATATCACTGTACACTAGAGCTATTAGAGGTGTTAGACAAAGTTGGTAATGCATTTGAATTTAGTAATAAGCGGAGAAGGCCCAGCAGCAGTAACAGAGTTGAGTGGGCAATTCAAGCCAACAAGGAGCGAGGACCAGCTCAGCATGTTCCACCTAAGGATATAAGGGTAGATGTTTGTTAGTAGCCTGATAATTTCGCAAAATGCCTGAATGCAAGGGATATATGTGTGAAGTAGCCCTTTGTTTTACTGAAGCCAAGAATTTGTTTAAATTTTTCATTGCTAATATCGTAATAATATCAAATGCATAGCGTTAAATATCTTAAATATACAGTTTTTTAATAATAGTATTAAACAATCATAAAAAATAATTTTTCTCTGAAATACAGTGTTAAAAAATTATAAAAGAAAATATATTTGCTTGAATTAGTATGTGCATGGCTACTAGATATATTTTTTCATAGGAAAAAAAATAAATAATGTATTTAAGGGTTAAAAACCGAATATTTCCCGTATCTTCAATTTCACGGAATATGACTATGTTTCGGAATTTTGGCTGTGTCTTAATTAGCTCGAAGAGATATATAACCGTTACAGTCTACATATTCTACGTTTTCTCTACATTATTTCTAAAAATCAACACGTTCCGTTTCACCATAACTCCAGATCATCTTTATTTTGTATTATGCCCTCAATCCATCCTCCTTCCTGATTCTTAAAGCATCCATCTTCCCGAAGTATCGCGTTCTATGAATACTCCTTATTCCAAACTGTATAACAAACTTCGTTCTGTTAAACAAAACGCATCGTCAATGGGTGCATTCAAAATTCGTCTTGTTATTCATATGCTGCTAGTTCTCTCTCAATTCGTTTTCTATAAAGGTGATTTCTTTATCCTAATTGCTGATCGGTTTGCACAAACTGCATCAGCTATTAACTTATTACTTATAATGTGTGGAACATTGGACAACGCTGTTTCATCTTGTTCTTTTCGCATAGAGTGTATTTCACTTTTTCGTTTTTACTCTACATTATTTAGTAGTCCGTTTACGATATTTTGATTGACCGGGAAATATAGCTAATGGAAAAAAAAATCAGCAAACTGTATGTATTTACATTGCTCAAGAAAATCTTTAAAAAAAATGCTTTTTATAGATTAACATTGTTATGAGGAAACAGTTCGTTCGTCCATTCATAATTATTTAGTCATAGTTTCATAATTTCTGCAGTTTTAGACATATGTTCATAAAATTTTCCAAATAAGTGCTTCAAATGAGAATCTTAATTAATTTATGCAGCACTAAATTATTTTTAACGCGAAATGAGAGTTAAACAATTTTTTGAGCAGAAATGGAACCTGCCACTCATCCACCCATCCATCACCCTATCGAGAATTCATACTGAAAAGGATTTTGAAAATGAAATAAAGTTTGTATTTACCACTTTTCTTCTTTAAGCCCTGTTTGTGAAATTTTGACGTTCAAAATTAAAAATTGATTTTACAGAGTAAAATACGTCCTTCTTTCATATACTTGTCAAATGTTAATTTGAAAAATATGTGAAAAGTTTAGACACTAGCGTTTAATTAGAACTTGTGATTAATATTTCAATTAACATACTAATTATTTTATAACTAATATTTCAATTATCTGTTTGATATATCAATTAATATCCGTCAACATGTTCAAAGGATATAAATAACTAAGAAAACATGTTTTTATAAATTGTGATGTGCATTTCGTCAGCAGCAATCTTTTCACCAAGCCTCCTTTTATACGATTTAATATATTTGCTATCTCAAAAACTAACATATTTGATACACCTTTAAACTTGTATTGTGTTAAAACTACTCCGTGAAGAATGAAACTCAGCAAAAAAGCACGTGAATAAGGAAGTATCGACGACAGACGCCCGTCCAATTAGATAGGGCGACTGAGGCGCCAGCCGCCCTATAGAATCACTTTGTCATCCGTCCGTCTCCTGTGTATCCGTTAAGATTGTTAGTATAAAAACTAAAATACGCAATCAAACAGCTTTGTAAACAATTCTTACACTACGTAATAAAAGGTACAATCTTTCAAATATCCATTTTGATACTAACTCGCCTATAAAAACCTATGAAGTACATCTAGAAACTTATGGGGACGACCTAGAATCTTGAAATTTTGTCACCAAACAAGGCCTTAAGGGACAAGCAAAGGAAAAAATCTAGAAATTAGTGACTTTTTATTCCGTGTGGTGTTATTAGTTGATTTATTCACATTTGATTCCTTTTCTTCTCTATATTTTTATTATACCTACTTTTTAGGTCTTGCAATAATACTATTTAATGATACGGAACCCGCAGGGCGTCTGTCCTACCTGCATTTGGCTGCCTTTTTAGTTAGTTTGTTCAAGGACAGATTGGATTCCGATATTTTAGCGCATAATTTGATGTCAGTTTTAATTAGAAACGAGTAATTAAAATTAATTGTGTAAGAGTATGTCATTGTAATATACCAAATTAAGAATAAAGTAACAAAGTAACCTGTCAACTGAATATATTTAATGTATTGAATCGGCTAACATGTTTTAGCCTCCAGTTTGGGACTTTTCTGGAAAGGTTGTCTAAAGTTCTAGAATATTTTATTATAAGGTATAAATAGTCCCAAGTGCCCACGTTTAACTACGGTTATTGTCACGCCATCAGGGAGATTGCCGTGGTATGTTGTGTTGATCACTAGGCAAACGGCCTTTTGCGGCGGGGCGTACCACGGGAACCCGGATTCGATTCCCGGTCGCTCATTGCACGGGGCTGGATTGGTATTCTGATTGACAGTATTCTGATTGACAGTGACTCTATTATAACGCTAGACTATATACTGCAAAATATGCTAGATAAACTTAGAGAAGTACTTCTGCTAGCACGTCCACTTCGTTCACCCTAAGTAATAATTTGCAAAATTAAAAAAATCAATAATTTCAAACTTAAATATAAATTTATAAGCTAAATGTATATTGTCAGTGCCTATCAGATGGTAGCAAGTTATATAAAAGCTCCACACCTCAAAAGGAGAAACGGGATACTTATAAGATCGATAACATCAAGGCAGCCGTTTTTCTCCGAAACACTGACATAGAAACTTGAAATTTGGCATAATAATAAAGCAAATTATATAACCCTAAAAGCTCACAACCAAAGATAGTTATAATTTTAGGAACTAACAAATTGAAAGCTCGAAGAAAATTCCCTAAATAGATATCGTCTGAAACATTTAGTTACAAGAGTCCCAAGAACTTCTTATTACTGAAACTACTGAAGCTAAAATTATGAAATAAACAGGGTTTTCAGAAACGTACGCAAAAATTGCAGGAAAACTGTAACGGTAATTCTAGTTGTCGTAATTTCTGAGATATTCACTATATTATATATGTTCCGCCTACTTGTTTACATTAAGTATTATTAAATACGTATTGTGCTGGAAAATCTATACTAGTGATCACTTATGATGAGTAAAGTAATTTCACTTCAAACGAGACACGGAACTCTCGGTGCGCGCATTAGACCCGTATTTGTCCTGAAAAAAAATATTAACCGATCAAAAAATAAAACAAAAAAAAATGAAAGAAATAGTTAGTGAATGATAAACATACAGTTAAATTTTTCAAAGCAAATTAGTAATAGAATAGGAGAAGATACATCCGGTCACAACCCTAAACTAATTCTAAACGCTCCACCTTGCTCCGCATTGCATTCGCACCACCATTTCGTAATTCGCTACCCCCCCCCCCCCCTAATAAATACCTTTTTAATCCAAAGCTGTGTCCAATAATTTCAAAACCCATCCCAGACACAGGTAGAAGATGCGGACATATACGAAAGTCAACATGCTGTCGAAATTTCTTGAAATATTTTTATTCATTTAAGTGTAATATACCTCAATGAGTTTAAACCAAAGAGGAAATAAATTTACTTGTTTATATATAAGTAGTTACATAAGTGTGATCCCGAATATGGGCTGAGGACAGACAATTTTTTTCCTTTTTTTTTATTTTGTAGGGTTCAAAGAAAACGGAACCGTTATGAGATTAAGAAAAACGAAAGTTTCTTGAGATCATTCACCTATCTGTCTATTAGTTTGTCACAGTCGTGTTTTTTTCTTCGGAAACTACTAGAAATACATAGCAAAAATTTGCCACAAGAATAAAACTCACTATTCTTATTATTAATAAAATCTTATTAATATTTCAACAAACAACGCTTAAAAATATTCAATTGAAAATGTTAGATGGCATAAGAAGTATTCGAAAAAAAATTTAATTCGAAATATTAATCATTTGAAAGGGTTAATTATAAAGGTCTTAAAAATTATTTTTTTCTTATTTTTAGGTATTACATCTCCAAAAATCCTTAAAACAACCGAGAAAATGTATTTTCCCTCCTTTCCCTCACTCCATTTCCGAGAGTGCTAAAGTCAATTTTTTCAAATATCCACCTTGTTTTAGACCTATGAAGTATATAGCAGGCAATATGTTTTGAAAAATTAACATTTCCTAAATTTTATAGAAATACTACGTACACTTAAATTTTTATAAATACCTCAATATGTACGGGACCTTGTATTGTATTTCTTCAAACACTTACGGTACACTATTCAAAACTCAAACGGCACTAAAATATTTGAGGTTGTAAAATGCGTACGCGAGTCACAAAACCTCTAAGGCTTTGTGACTGAGATCAAATGAAACACTAAACCAGTTTCTCTATATTTCAGTTGACCCAATAAATAGGATAATTATTCTGTGTAAAAGAAAACACTTTTTTTGTCTAATAACTTATCTTTACTAACACTTATCTTTACTTTCACACTTTTAGGTTCACAAGTTTGGGGTCAAAGTCTTCATGTAGAAATCCTTTGTTTAAACTTTACGTCTTAAGAAATTCAAGGAACCAAATTAATCAAGCTTGGTTTAATGCTATATTGTATTTGTATGTAATTTCTTAATGCTTGTACATATTAAATACAGTTTGTTTTATTCATTTTTATTCTACTTTATAGTAAAATAATCAACTTACATACAGGCCACTTACATATTTGCTCATTGTATATTATAGTTACATACTTTTGTTATAAATCGCGAAAATCGTTATAAGTCCAGGAAACTACTGCATTCATTCTTTTGAATAATTGGTAAAACCCGGGTAAAGCATACAATTTTAAATATCTAGAGTTAGATCATCAGGGTAAATACATTGTTCTTTATGTATATATGAAGAACAATACTTTATAATTTAATTAGCGCTGTAATACATACGTGATAGTTATTTACATGTACAATATGAATATATATATATATATATATATATATATATATATATATATATATATATATATATATATATATATATATACTGTTTGTCAACATTTAAAAAAAAAGTGCTTCTCTTAAAGTGTTACGTACCTGAACAATAAAATTTGTTATTGAAAATGCTACAATCATTCACACCCGACTGTTAGGGAATGACCCAGTTTTTAAATTGGGAGCCTCAATTAAATTAGGTTGGTCATAATTTTTGTATCAAAACGTATCTTTGACTATTAATACCAACTAATATTAATATTCTTGTCTTTACCTAACTCCGAAGATGTTTACTATTTGCATCTTGCAAACATTTTGTGCAAACAAATTTTGAAAGCATTTCATGTCTTAGAAAATCTATGTATCTTAGATCTATCTATGTAATCTATGTAAATTATATATCTTAGAAAATCTATGTATATTAGACAATATTTTTTATTATAGGCACAACTCAGATGATTAGAGAAACGTTACCACTACATAAGCGATTCGACTTTTTAATTGCATTGTAGATTATTTTCTATCCATATTCACAAACCTAAATGTGTAAGTCTTTAGATTAAGAGGATTTTTTAAGATTTCATACTTTTGTGTATGTATATGTGTATGTGCATCATCTTGAGATTTATATTTTTTTTTAAGAACTCATATTTAAAAAATTAAAAGTAGAATGTTTATCACGAGATGGTTTTTCGTGTGTCTTTCGGTCGCATATCCATATCATCATTATCATAAATCATTTGATATAACGGCATGACATTTAGATAAAAGGTTTCTATTACGAATCTAATGAAAAATTGACCAATACGATTATCTATATAAAAATCTTTCGGAGAAATAATTTCGTAGACAAAATATTTTAAAAAAGTATTTTTTTTAAACGAGTCTGGAATCGAATCAAATTGAACACATTTTTTTTTAAATAATAATTATTTATATGATCCTGTATGCCTGTTTTTTCTCTGTCTACCACAGTAGTACGCAGACTACTTAACCGAGTCGAACGGGATTTAATTAAAAGGCGGAAAATTAAGAGAAAAAAAGTTTAAAGTTCATGCCATAGCACAAGTTACTTTTAATGCGATCAAGGCTATTTTCGATGTGCAACATTAGGTTGCAGAAATTAATTCGGCCACGTTAATTAAAAGTTGACGCAAACGAACCGTAACTATAGTATTATGTATTAGTTTATATATTTTAACAAATCTATGATCCATTTTATTTAGCACTTTTCTTTGTACCTGCATTTTCTTCCATCATAAGTAGTAGTAACAAAGCTTATATACATGTGATATTCTGATGACTATACTTTCTGTAATCCATTTTATTCTCTTTTTCATAAAGTTTTTATTTTTGCTTTTTATTTATTTCCCCATAAAAAAAAACTTAAACCGTTTGCCACTGGACTATGAGTGTTGATATACGGTTTATTGGTTATGAATTTTCAAAAACAATAAAGCTCTATATGACCACTTATTATTATCAAATATTATAACAATATACTTTAAATATTTTATAAGCTACTTACTAGTCCGAAAGCTGTCCGCAAAAAAGTGGACGCCATTATTTAACCTATGAAAATTAGAGGAAACAAAATCTCAATTGTAATTCGACTGACTTGTTCTAAAAAACTTACGAAACCCTAATCCAAAGACAAGTACCAAATCCCAATTCCGAGACAAAAATTTATATTGATATAAATCTTAAAAAATCAAAACCTCAAACCAAAAACATATTAGCATTCATGTATTTACGACTAACTTACAGATACTTTTTGATGAATTACCCGTTGCCATATCTCTCGTAATTAATTGCTTTATTATTGGTGCTCAATGACACAAACCATTTCTTCTCATACGCGTTTCAAATTTCTCGCACCGTGGCACCTTAACTTGCAAATATTAGTTTCTAACCCTCTCTCTCCATCCACTTACTTGTATCAACATTTTCATTTAATCTAACCGCTCACACAAGGCGCAGTGACGTATTTGCCTAAAGTTGGATGGGGTTAGTGTAATGGCCTACACAGACTATTTGGTTGTAGACCCCGCGCTCCAGCGCTAACGAAGTTAACATTACTTTAATAATTACCTGCGTTGACGGGTGTGCTTACCTTCACTACGCGTTATTGGTGATGAGCGATTCTGCAATTCGAGTGGCGCGACTAGATCGAGATCTCATTAAGCGCTGTAACTGAAAGGAGCTACACGACTAGGTTAGAAAGAGCATGTTAGTGAGCGCCTACCGACTCACTAAGGCGGGCTTTAAAGCTTTATTGCTCACTATAAAACAGTACAAGTGACCGCGGACATTCCGTTAAATAAACGTATAGCGTAACCGTTTAATGGATTTCGTTAGTGGATGCCGATTTGATTGCCGTTAAAAGACGGATTCGGGTAAAATAAATTGTTCACTTATTCCAAACGAGATAACGTAACTGTATTCTATTTTATGTTTTTGTTATGAAAATGAAAATAGAAAATAGTAATAAAAATAGAAACTAGAAATTCAACACATTCCAACACGTGTGTTAGGCAAAAAAAGGAGTGCAAAATAGGTCAATTAGCCTATTTCGCACTACTTTTTTTCACTAAATGTTACTATTGATGAATACAGAAAATTAGTCATTGGTATTAAAATCTTTCTAAAATCATCTTATATATCTTATGACATTTCTTTAATTTCATAACATATTCTACTTAAGATCTCTAAAATATTATTATCATTAAATAATTTAAATAATTTTGAAATTAAATATGCTGTATAAAAGAGGGGTTTCTTTCGTCAACTACCTTTAATGTTTTTGTTTAACTAAAAGATGTAAACTTTTTAGAAACTCGTCAAGTGAATGAGCACTGAATAGGGGTCTACGAGTATATATGAAGATATTGAAGAAAATTTCGCTTTCAAAATTTATGAATATTTTACTTATAAATTCTCGATACGGACAGAAAAGAAAAGAGATGCATAAATAAATTTGTTTCAATATTATCCTTATAAATATTAGTAAATATCGATTTATCTATAACTTAATTATTACTCGAATATTAATGAGGTTGTGTTTCACTTGCAAAATTTTGGCTAATTAATTATTTCAAATAATCATTCTCATTAAACCACCTCCCATAAAAGTTTTTCATAAATGTAATTTTTCATTTCGTTTTCAAAAATAACTTTAAAAATAAAAATGTCTGTGATTTGTTTTAACTGTCGAAGAAAACCTTTGAAGTAACCGAAAGATTTATGAAGCAATGTTGTTTCTTTATTTAACAACCATCTCAATTTAGATTGATTCCCTACGGGGGAAATATTTTGCTTTATTATCTTTAACTACACTTGGGAAGACCGTAATTCACGCAGCAATAGGAAATTTACAAAATTATACTACAAAGTTATATCAAATTAGTATCGGGATGGAGTCTGCAAAATTGCTAAAAAGCCCCAGAGTACTATACGCGAGGTAAGTTTCATGAATTTTATGGTCAGAAAAGTAAAATGGATTACACTTTAGGTAATCCATTTTATTTTCTTTTTCATAAAGTTTTATCACTACTTTTTATTTAGTTTCATTATTTTCATTTATCTACCTGTAAAAAATCTTTTATTGTTTTCCCGCGGGATGATGAGTGCTGAGATTTTTACAGTTTATTGCTTTTAAATTCTTCCACGCATAGAGTCATAAAGCAATGAAACCCTGTATAAATGCAAAAATATATTTTAAATATTTTATAAGCTACTTATTAGTACGAAAGATGACCGGGAAAAATGGAAGACACTATTTAACTCATGAATATTTGAGGAAAAAGTGTTAATTGAACACATTCGCTCTGAAAAATTTAGGAATATCTCATCCAAATACAGGGGGAATCCCATTTCTAATATATATATTTATTTAGTAATTGGTCTCAAAAAATATAAATTTTAAACTCGTAACAAATTAACTCTCCAAAAATCTATTAAAAAATTATATAGTTTTATTGCTACAAATAAAATATTAGTCTACAGCTGTGTAAATTTTAATACATAAGGTACCAAATAATTTGTCCTGACTTCACTCTTGACAATAACTGAATAGTCAGAATTTGTTCATCATTCAGTATTATGTTTGTAAACCTATGCCTCCCATTAATATTTTGAAGACACTAATGCAAATTCTGAGAGCAAAAATATATTTTCGAATTGCTTACTCGTGATTGCCAATGCTACAAAATGTATTAGTATGTATGTGTTAAGTTTTTTTGTATTACCTATTACTATACTGAATTAATTGCTCAACTACTAAGTACACAAATGATCTCTTCTGGCAGTCGTCTCAAGTTTCTCGTGCAGTGGCACCTCATCATGCAGATATTAGTTTCAAATATTTCCATCTACCTACTCACTTATGTCAACATTTTCGTTTAATCTAACCTCGTAGATAATGCTCAGAGACGTGTTTGCCTAAAATTGTATGCCGTTAGTGTAAATACCCTAAACAGACATTTGATCCGGAACGCCGCGCACTAGCGCTAACAAAGTTAACATGACTACTAATTGCCTGTGTTGTTGGGGTCTACCTACCTTCACTACACGTATATCGGTCCACCTGTTTTCTGCAATTCAAGTTGCGCATATAGATCAAGAACTCATTAGGCGTTATAATTGGAAGGATCTACGCGACTGAACTAGAGAGGGCATATTAGTGAGCACCTAACCGACTCATTGAGGCGAGTTTTAAAGCTTTATTGTCGATTATAAACTGTTATGAGTGACCACGGACATCTCACTAAACAAACTTATAGCATCCCCGTTTCATGGAATTCTTTAGAAGATGCCGACTTAATTGCCGGTAAAACATGGATTCGGGAAAACTACATTTTTCGCTTTTTTCAAACTATAGCATAGTTGTTATCTATTTTATGGTCTAAAATTTATAATTTCCTTGTGAAAATAAAAATAGGAAATAATTAACATAAGAAATATTATTCGATCGTTGAATGACAAATCCATTCCAACACGCTTTTCTTGTATACCATATAAATATTTTAGGTAAAAAGTAGTGCAAAATCGGTTAGTTAGGTTACGATATGAGACTATTGATGAATACAGACAATAAGCCATTAGTACTAACGTCTTCTTTCTAAAATTATCTTATCAATCTTATAATATTACTCTAATTTCATAAGATATTCTTATAAAATCTCTAAAATATTATCATTAAACAATTTGTACACCTATGAAATTGAATATGTCCTATTTCTTTGAAACTTCTAAAGAAATGAAATTTTTTTAGGAACTCGGCAGGAAAATGTGCACTGAATAGGGATGTAGAAAGATATTCAAGAAAATAGTGCTTTCGAAAATTTGTGAATATTTTACTTCTATATTATCGACACAGGCAGAAAAGAAAAGAGATTTTGTTAATAAATTTGTTTCAATGTAATCCTTATTAATATTAATACACATCGATTTACCGATAACTTAATTATTACTCGAATTAATATGATTGCTTTTTAATTACAATGTTATGGCTAATTATTTTCTTTAATTAATCATTATCATCAATCCACACTTCATGAAGATTTTTCTTGAAAGTTATGAATGGGGAAAAATTACACCGAACCAGGTGGTTTAATTAAAAATCACATACAGCAACTTGTGCTGATGACTGATATGTTTTCGTGAAACAATTAATTCTTGTGATTACTTTTCCTTTAAATAGTAAATAATAGAAGCGTGGTATTCTTCCGTGACATCCACTGATTTTCCTTATGACCGACCAATAAAAGTCCGTCATTTTCAACTAAATATAAATTCGATCATGATCTGTTCGGGAGGCGAACTTACTCGAAACCGTTTTCGATGACAACTCCTTGTATTAACGAACCATTGTGTTAACTCCTACTTTTTTTTAGTCATAAATCCATATTTCATCTTCTTTAATGGAAAAAAAATGTATGGCAACCTTGTGGAACTTTATTTCAAAACCATCACAGATTCCAGAAGGTATAATTTTCTTGTACTAAGTCATTTCATTACATGTTTTTTATTCCTAAACCCAAAGCTATATCATTTTTTCGGTGATGATAAAATAAAACAAATCTAGTATTTATGATCATACCGCATTTATCATGTTTTTTTTATTACAGTAAAAGTTCAAAATACTTTCCCCTAGATCTTATGCATAAACTGCATCTTCTTACAAAATTTCTTCTTAAACATCGAAAGACCCTTTCGTTGTTTTCTACCACTTCAGACACAAGGTGTAATTTTTGTCTTAATTGTCGTTCATTATCGTTAGTAGTCTTATAGACTGCCCACTTGAAATAATCCCAGAGAAAAGAGTCCACAGATTGAGGTCTGGCGATTATGGTGGATATGCAATTGTACCGCCACGTCCTATCCAACAATGTGGGTAAGTTGCATTTAAGTATTAAGTTACTTGTCGCGAAAAGTGGACCTGTGCACCATAGTGCCACGTAAACGTAGGTAGTTTACGAGTGAGAAAAATCCTTTCTTGGGACTTATCCGAAGTTGCATTCGAAAGGAGACATAAGGAAGTAAAAAAAACGATTATCGCACACGCGTAAATTCTATAAGGACTTCGTGAGATTATTGCTGGTGACTTCTGAAATCATGACAATGATAGACCCAAGTCAGGTTAAAGACAATTTTTATCAAAGAGATACACATACACACACACACACGCTCGCGCGCGCGCGCACACACACATACACACATACATATATATATATATATATATATATATATATATATATATATATATATGTATATATATATATGTATATATTTAGAACGCGCACAAATATCCCATTTGTCACGATTATGCAATTATTTAATAATACACTATAGAATCATAGACAGCGTTCAGTTAATTAAAATTACTTTGCAGTTTCCCTTGTTATATGCGTTGCGCTTTTCATTGCCCGTTTTATGTTTTAAAAAACCATTTGTCTTTTTGTTCTTAGCGCACATTCATTCAATATTTTATGTCAACCCGTTAATTGAGTATGGCATTATAAAAAAATAAATGAAAATATTTACAATCTAATTAATAAAAAGTTAAAATTGGATTTTATCCCATTATACAAATCATTAATAAAAAAAATGACGTAAACACCGTTATAAATGAATGGCCCGTTTACACTGAGGATTCGTTATTAATTTTATAATAATTATGTTCCTATTTAAATAGACATAGGTAGCTTCAGAACCTTCATTCGCAAATCCATCTCGCTCGCGGCCAGTTATAATTGTTGGTTTTAATAGCAAGAGAGCAAATGAGAAAAGAAGTTGAATTCAGCATAGTCATTAGCGCGTTATATATTCCCATCGTACCTCGTCTGGACACTCGCCAACTTTTCGCTCCCTTAGATGTAACTTTCCAGCGGAATAAAGTGCCACAACTTTTTAATTAAGGTCATTGCTGCGAAATACTCTCCGCTTTTATAAACAAATAATAATCATAATACTTCTCGACTTCATTAAGGAATAAGTTCTGCAGATTTTGAAACTTAACTTGCTCATCTGATACACTTGATGTTTCGGCGTGGTAGTGTAATTGTTTAGCTCATTTTAAACGTAATGTTAATGCAATAAAATATATCCATTTGACGACTGTTAGACATAAAGGCGAAGTTCTTTCTCCCATACATTATATATATTTATACATTACTTTTGCCAATAACCTCTTCCTTCAATGTTATTTATTTTCAGATAACCTAAATTTACACTCCATTGAACCCTATTAATTTTTAATATAGAATATTACATATATATTACATATAGAAGATATGTAATATTTATTTATGGTAAACTTGTAAGTACGCAATAATGTTAGGTACTTTTATATATACGTAATATATTTACATATAGTGACCAAATCGCTACAGGACCAATCTATTGCATGAAAATTTATGAAAAACTTCAAAGGATTATACTGAAAATAACGGTTAAAAAATAAAAGCTTATTTCTTAAAAACCCCATATCTGACTTATAGGTCCACCTATAAAACATGTGTATGTACCATAAATACAGATGTAGTACGAAAATCACGAATTAGACAGCAAAACACACACCTATTCAAATTAATATCATACTAACTAAATATCAATCGCAAAGCACGAATCATCTCCATAAAGGCATTCCTGAAACGGTCAATGAAGGAGAAAAAACAAGTGAGTGTTGCAGGATATTTATGCGCCGCCTAAGTAGATAAAATAAACTTTGGCTATGCCCTCTCATAGAAAATAAAACAGAAAAGATTTTAGACGGCAGATACTAACTTAAAGATAAGTATGGATTACGGACGGTAGGACTTCTTTCTGAAACCTCTGAAAAACGTTTAACGATACCAAAGATCTAGTTTATTCCAAAATTTTGCAACTCGGAATCAATCGAATCAAATGAATCTCCAAAGTGGCATTTGACTACGAGACAAGATATTCTTATTTATTAAGACCGAAAACAAAAAATATTAATTATTTAAGGGGGCGTACTAAATATATAAGGATTTTTTTCTAATAGGGTTCTCTTTCTGATTGATCATTGTAATCAATAAATGGACCTATAAATTAACCCTATTCGGAGACCTCTATAGATTTTTGTTAGCTTACTTTGAACTACACTGTGCTCTATTTCTGTCAACTGAGAATGTAGTTATCTATATTGTAGACTCCCAAATGTAGTTAAAGAATATAGTTAGTCAACTTCAAATGTAGTTATTTATATTGTAGAGACCTGTAGCCGTATTTTAGATTAATTAATTAAAATCAGACTTGCATAAATAATATTAATCACCGAATTTACATAAAAATGCACTTTCTGAAATATTTCGAACCATTTATCTCAACCAAAATTAAAATATGGTCCAAAATCTTTTATTTTGTTTATTATGGACATACATCCTTGGATGGATGGACTTAAACCTTAAATGCATGTTGCAAAACTGCAGCATGCCATTCAAACGACCATAACCATTAATGTATGTGCTTACTACATACCGTTGTAGAATTATTATTAACAGGATTATGTATTTCATCTAGTGGCAACATTTTCTTTTTCTTTTTGACTCTAAAGTGACATTTTGCTTGGACAAATACAGATTTTTGGAAATTGATGACTTATAAGAATACATATTTTCTTTTCTGTGTTATTTACTCATTTCCAAGCTAATTACGTATAATGATAGTTACTCCTAAGTAATAAGTCATCTTTTTTCAGGAAATTATTCCTTTTGAGAAATAATATCTGATTTTGTTGAAAATTTAGCTGTAAAAATACAACAGTATTCATTTAGCATATAATATTCTTGATATGGTTTTGATCACAACTTCTATAATTTTTCAGATAACATCCTTGAGTAAAAAGCAGATCGAAGAGTATTTAGTCCACATTAATAATGGAGAAACATCTGAAGATGATTTTGGGGAGTTAGATGCAGAAGGTCATAGCTATTTTTTTGAAAACCGAGAAGATTTGCTTCACGGTCTGGAGAGCCATATACAGGAGAAAATGACAAGTTTAATGGTGATACTCTTTTGTTAGAAGACTCAACAGCAACAAACGTTATTCCTTATTCCCCAACAACTCAAGGCAGTTATTGAGCAACTCAGGGGACATGTTTTAAGGTAACCAGTTTGTTTAAATCCTTACCAGATTGGTTTTCATAGCAACACTACATACTTGTCAGAACTTAGGGAATGAGCTGCTTGTGATACTCCTTAAAATTTATTTTCATATTTCTTTACTTCAGAAATAACTTAGACAATTTTGGGAGAGTCTAATCTCTACACTGTTCAAAAAATTTGCATAAGCCAGTGAATCTGATTTAATACAATCCAATGTTCATTTATACTAGTCTAATATTTATAAGTTTAGAATCAATAAACAAAATAATGACAGTAAACAAATTGTTCGCAGATTTCTTTAGTTCTATAATAACAAATAACACGTACCTAGAGTATATTCAGAACCTAATTGGTTTCACAAGGTAAAGCCTATTATTCAACAACCAAATAAAAAATATGCAACAGTTCCCATGGCACAAAGATTATCTATTAATGAACAAATGTGTGCTGCCAAAGTGGCATATTTCATGAAAATATATTTACTTAATAAGCTACATAAATAAAGTTTCAAACTATATATCTTATGCAGTGCAGAAAGTTTATGCTCATAAATTTGAGATAAACATTAGCCAAGAAAATGAGTAGCTGCAAATTTACTCAGATTTTGGACTGGTAGGAAATGTTGTAATTCAGCTAGCCAGAGGCATACCAAGGCATATAAACCATATATATATATTTTGTCAATTTTATGCATCGATACCAGCCATTTTGAAAAACCAGGGATCTATTGCCTGGGTACTTTATAATCGAATAGACTTTTAAACTATAACTTATAACTTAGAAAAAAAGCTGTTCCCAGGGGAACTTATGAAGAGCATATGACTAGCTATGATGGCATTGATTCGACAGATGTTTGTTGGAAGGACAATATAGCTTTCACTTTTCTATCTTCACGTATTGAAGAAAAATCTGTCATCTAAAAATATTTAACAAGATGAACAAAACTAAGATTAATATTTCTTGCCCGCATATAACAAACGAATAAAGAGATGGATAGTTTCATTGGAAGATATCGCATTGCGATGACAAGTTGAAAGTATCTTTTATCACTTAATGCATACGTCTTTAAAAAATTCTTAATTAATATGGAAAAATTTGAGATGACTGAAACCAAGGGAAAAAAATAAATAATCCATTTAAGGATTAAAAACTGAATATTTTCCATATCTTCAATTTCAAGAAATATGATTATATTTGGAAATTTTGATTGAGTCTTAATTAACTCGAAGAGATATATAACCGTTACAGTCTACATATTCCACGTTTTCTCTACATTATTTCTAAGAATCAACGCATTCCGTTTCACCTTAACTCCAGATCATCATTATTTTGTATTATACTCTCAATCCATCCTCCTTCCCGATTCTTAAAGCATCCATCTTCCCGAAGCATCGCATTTTATGAGCACTCCTTGTTCCAAACTGTATAACAAACTTGGTTCTGTTAAACAGAACGCATCGTCAATGGATGCATTCAAAATTCGTCACGTTATTCATATGTCGCTACTTCTCTCTCAATTCGTTTTCTATAAAGGTGATTCCTTTATCCTCTCTTGCCGATCGGTTTACACAAACTGCATCAGTGATCAACTTAATACTTATAATATATGGAACATTGGACACCGTTCTTTCATCTTGTTCTTTTCGCATAGAGTATATTCCACTTTTTTGTTTTTAATCTACATTATTTAGTCGTCTGTTAACGATATTTTGATTGACCGGGGAATGTAACTAATAAAAAAATAAATTCAGCAAACCTGTATATGTTTACATGTCTTAAGAAAATCATTCAAAATAAAGTGCTTTTTATAGATTAACATTGTGATAAGGAAACAGTTCGTTCGTCCATTCATAATCAGTTACTCACAGTTTCATAGTTTCTGCAGTTTTAGACATATGTTCATAAAGTTTTCCAAATAAGTGCTTCGGATGAGAATCTTAATTAATTTACGCAGCACAAAATTATTTATAACACGAAATGAGAGTTAAACAATTTTTTGAGCAGAAATGGGACCTACCACCCATCCGCCCATCCATCACCCTATCGAGAATTGAGATTAACAAGGATTTTGAAAATGAAATTAGGTTTGTATTTACCACTTTTCTTCTTTAAGCCCTGTTTGTGAAATTTTGAATTTCAAAATTAAATATTGATTTTCAGAGTGAAATACGTCCTTCTTTCATATCCTTTTCAAATGTGAATTTGAAAAATATGTGAAAAGTTTAGACACTAATTAGAACTTGTGATTAATATTTCAATTAACGTACTAATTATTTTATTACTGATATTTCAATTACCTGATTGATATTTCAATTAATCTCCGTCAACAATTTCAAGGGATATAAATAACTAAGAAACCATGTTTTTGTGTATCATGATGTGCATTTTGTCAGTAGTTGCCATTTACAGTCAACACTATATAATCTTCCATCTTTTTCACCAAGCGTCCTTTTATACGATTTAATATATTTGCTACCTCAAAAACTAAAATATTTGGTACACTTTTAAACTTGTATTGTGTTAAAACAACTCCGTGAAGATTGAAACTCCGCAAAAAAGCACGTGAATAAGGAAGTATCGACGACAAACGCCCGCCCAATTAGATAGGGCGGCCGAGGCGCCAGCCGCCCTAATGAGTTCTTGACCCAGCGTGCCCGCTCTCAAACAATTACTGAGGCTTGAGTTTAAACCGCGGTATGCCTCCGTCTACATATCATTCTCTTGGGCGCGCTCCCGCCCTAGACCACACATACTCCACGTCAAGTAGTTAACTTGCAATATATGTAAGCGTAACTTGATAAGTGGATGTCTAAGGACACACTCTTAGCTTGCAGTACAGTTTAGGGACACTCTTGGCTTGCTGTGTAGTTATTTCAGATTATACGTCCATGGGTGGAGTAATTAACTTTACTTTTATTAATATGCTAACGTAGTTAAAGCGTTAAATCTGTTTTAAGATATCATGCCTTAAAATGAAAAAATATAAACCTTATAGAATCACTTTGTCATCCGTCCGTCTCCTGTGTATCCGTTAAGATTGTTAGTATGAAAACTAAAATCCGCGATCCAACAGCTTTATAAACAATTCAAGCACCTTACGCTATGTAACAAAAGGTACAGTCTTTCAAATATCCATTTTGATACTAACTCGCCTATAAAAACGTATGAAGTATATCTAGAAACTTATGGAGACGACCTAGAATCTTGAAATTTTGGCACTAAACAAGGCCTTATGGTACAAGCAAAGAAAAAAATCTGAAAATTAGTGACTTTTTATTCCGTGTGGTATTATTAGTTGATTTATTCACATTTGATTCCTTCTCTTCTCTATATTTTTACAATGCCTACTTCCTAGGTCTTGCCATAATACGATTTAATGATACGGAACCTGCAGGGTACCTGTCCTTCCCGCATTTGACTTTCTTTTTATTTAGTTTGTTCAAGGACAGATTGAGTTCCAATATTTTAACGCATAATTTGATGTCAGTTTTAATTAGAAACGAGTAATAACGAGTAGAAACGAGTAAAATTAATTGTGTAAGAGTATGTCATTGTAATATACCAAATTAAGAAGAAAGCAACAAAGTAACCTGTCAACTGAATATATTTAATGTGTTGAATCGGCTAACATGTTTTAGCTTCGAGTTCGGAAATTTTCTGAAAAGTTTGTCTATAGGTCTAGAATATTGTATTATAAGGTATAAATAGTCCGAAGTGCTATCAGGTGCATTGCCGTGGTGTGTTTTGTTGATCACGGCCTTTGGCGGCGCGGCGCATCACGGGGACCCGAGTTTAATTCCCGGTCGCTCATCTAGCGGCGCTGGATTGGTGTTCTAATTGACAGTAAGAGATTGCTCTTGTAGCTATAAATTCGCCATATGCATCAATTAGACACATTAAAATGGGTAAAAATACATTGTATCAAATAGGGACTCTTCTTCTTTATGAGTCGATATTTCTCCGCACATATTAATAAACGTAACTGCGATTGGCTTGAAAAAATTAGTAACTGGTGATGAAAAATGAGTTGCATACATAAACATATTCAAATACAGTACAAAACAAACAGAATTTTCGTAACCCAAAAAGTGAATTGAATAACTGAAACATAATTCTGAACTGCTGGTGGGAAACCATGGGCGATGTTCATATAGAGTTACTTTCGGAGGCATATGTCATAGAGGTTCACTATCAGCAATCAGATCAACATGCTGACAAACTAAGTAGTCAGGAGGAAACATTTTATTTTCTCCATGATAACGCTAGACTACATATTGCAAGGAATACTAGTGAAAAATTTCACAAATTGGACTGGTTTCTGCAAGTTCACCCACCTTATTTCACTATTTGAATTAATATTTTTCAATAATTATTGACAGTATAACGTTAGTTCAATTGGCTGAATAAATTAGTATGGTCATTAGAAATGGGTTACATATGCGTTAATCACACATTTAAACGCCAATGACTTAGGACAATTAAATACAAACTTAAATTAAATACCAGAAAAGTAACGTTGAGACTGGTGGAACATGAAGAGCATTTTTCATTTGGAGTTGTTTCCGGGGACATCTACGGTGAATGTAGAAATTTACTGTCAGCGACAACATCGACTAGCTAACAAATTCGATAACTCAACAAGGCCGTGTCTGTTTTCTCCTTTATAACGCTAGATTATAACTTACAAAATATGCTAGATAAAATTACAGAAGTACTTCTGCTAGCAAGTCTACTTCCTACACCCGACCTTGCACTGTCTGATTATCATCTTTTCAGACCACTAAATAATGATTTGCAAAATTAAAAAAATCAGTAATTTCAAACCTAAGTATAGATTTATAAGCTGAATGTATATTGTCTTTTGAGAGCGGGCAATCTGGGTCAAAAACTCATTAGGGCGGCTGGCGCCTCGGCCGCCCTATCTACGAAATGCACATCATGATACACAAAAACATGGTTTCTTAGTTATTTATATCCCTTGACATTGTTGACGGAGATTAATTGAAATATCAATCAGACAATTGAAATATCAGTAATAAAATAATTAGTATGTTAATTGAAATATTAATCACAAGTTCTAATTAAACGCTAGTGTCCAAACTTTTCACATATTTTTCAAATTCACATTTGAAAAGGATAGGAAAGAATATTTATTTTTAACGTCAAAATTTCACAAACAGGGCTTAAAGAAGAAAAGTGGTAAATACAAACTTTATTTCATTTTCAAAATCCTTGTCAGTCTGAATTCTCGATGGGGCGATGGATGGGCGGATGAGTGGCAGGTCCCATTTCTGCCCAAAAAATTGTTTAACTCTCATTTCATGTTAAAAATAATTTTGTACTGCGTAAATTAATTAAGATTCTCATCTGAAGCACTTATTTGGAAAAGTTTATAGACATATGTCTAAAGCTGCAGAAACTATGAAACTGTGACTAACTGATTATGAATGGACGAACTAACTGTTTCCTCATAACAATGTTAATCTATAAAAAGCACTTTATTTTGAAACATTTTCTTGAGAAATGTAAATACATACAGTTTGCTGAATTTGTTTTTCTATTAGCTACATTTCCCGGTCAATCAAGATATCGTAAACGGGCTACTAAATAATGTGGATTAAAAACGAAAAAGTGAAATATACTCTATGCGAAAAGAACAAGATGAGACAACGTTGTTTAATGTTTCATACATTATAAGTAATAAGTTGATTGCTGATGCAGTTTGTGTAAACCGATCGGCAAGTGAGGATAAATAAATCACCTTTATAATAAACGAATTGAGAGAGAACTAGCAGCATATGAATAACGTGACGAATTTTGAATGCATCCATTGACGATGCGTTCCGTATAACAGACAGAAGTTTGTTATATAGTTTGGACGAAGGAGTGTTCATAGAACGCGATGCTTCGGGAAGGTGGATGCTTTAAGAATCGGCAAGGAGGATGGATTGAGAGAGAAAAGTGAAATTACTTTGTTCATCATAAGTCATCACTTGTATGGATTTCCCGCAAATATGGATACGCGCATTAGACCCGCATTTGACCCGGGAAATCCATACTAGTGAATCCCAAATAATTATATTTAACGAATCCTAAATAATTATATTGTATTGTAGTTCTTCAAAAACTTACGGTACACTATTCAAACCTCAAATGGCACTTAAATATTTGAGGCTGTAAGATGCGTACGCGAGTCACAAAACCTCTAAGGTTTTGTGACAAATCAAATGAAACACTAAGCCAGTTTCTTTCAGTTGACCAAATAAATAGGATAATTATTGTGTGTAAAAGAAAACATTTTTTGTTTCTAATAACTTATTTTTATAACAGCAATTCGAACGAAAAGGTCACCTCAGCTCATATGCTCATATACTTACGTATCATGTCTGCATTATTAAAAAATGTATGACGCGTAATATAGACTTCCGTATATAATAGCAACCTGTAACAATGTCCTAGAAGCAAATATTGTGACGTTATTGGTTCACCATTTTAGATTCACAAGTTTGGGGTCAAAGTCTTCAGGTAGAAATCCTTTGTTTAAACTTTAAGTCTCAAGGAATTCAAGGAACCAAATTAATCAACCTTGGTTTAATGCTATATTGTAATAGTATGTAATTTTTTAATGCTTGTACATATTAAACACGGTTTGTTTTATTCATTTTTATTCTACTTTATAGTAAAATAATCAACTTACATACAGGCCACTTACATATTTGTTCATCGTATATTATAGTTACGAACACAATTTTGTTACAAATCGCGAAAATCGTTATAAGTCCAGGAAACTACTGCATTCATTTGAATAATTGGTAAAACTCGGGCAAAGCATACAAATTTATTAAAGTAAGGTTATTGGGGTAAATACATTGTTCTTTATATATATGTATAAAACCAACAATACTTTATAGTTTAATTAGCGCTATAATATATAGTGATAGTTATTTATATGTACAATATATATAGATATATATATATATATATATATATATATATATATATATATACATATTTAAATATACATTTACATATATATATATATATACATATATACATATTTATATATATATATATATATATATATATATATATATATATATATATACATACATAGGTTCTTACATGCACGTGTATCCTAAATTACTGGATAAATTTTAACCCACAAGATATTAAATACTTTATTATGATTGCGCTCGTAAAAATGGCTGCCAAGTGAGTACTCACTCATCATTCAGGCACTGTGTTGTTGAATCTAAGAATTCCAGTAAAATTTTGATAATGGCAATACTTATACTAAGACCAAAAATATATATTTTAAATTCAAATACCAATGCTGCAAAAGTTTCAGCGTGAATATATTTACGTTCGATGTATACTTTGTTATGTATTATCTATTGTTATATTTACTTAACCGCTCAATTACTAAGTATGAAAATGATTTCTTCTTGCACGCCCTTTAGGTTTCTCGCGTGCCTTGACAAACAATTAATAGTTTCTAACCCTCTCTCTTTCTCGTCACACTTACTTGTATCAACGTTTTCGTTTAATGTAAGCTCGCAGACAAGGCTCATTGAGTATATCAATCAAACAGTCATCACCTGGTCATCTAAAACAGCAACTGCTCTAATTAAATTAAGCATTGACATGAATAATACTTCCCTATAAACAATAATCAGTTAACAATTCTTGTGTTAAACAACTTCAATGTATTGATTGGAATAAGTCAACAAATCGTTTCAATTCTGTTTATATCTGATCCGATTAAATTTACCTAATATTGCAACTTTATATCTCTTAATATCTTCTAATCTTTAGTGTGTAATCTATGAAAATTTCTAATGCATGCCTGATTGATTAACTTTATGGCAGATTTCCCTCAGTGCCTAGTTATTCGTCACTCTTTTTTCCATATTTATCTATACTGTTGACGAAATACTCCTCAAAGGTGATCGTCTATGCATAAATAATTAAATCTTTACACAAACCCTATAAATTTATTAACCGAGCGCTACTGGCTATCACAATTGTTGGTCAACTTTTTAAAAAAGAATGCTTCTCTTAAAGTGTTACGTGTCTGACTAATAAAATTTTATATTGAAAATACTACAGTCGTTTACACCCGACTGTCATAGGAATAACCCAGTATTTAAATTGGAAGCCAAAATTAAATTATGTTGGTCATAAATTTTTTGACAAAACATTACTTTGACTATTAATACTAATCAACGTTAATATCACACTATTTTTACTTAACTCCGAAGATATTTACTATTTGAATCTTGGCAAAATTTTATGTAAAAAAATTTTGAAAGCATTTTATGTCTTAGAAAATCTATGTATTAGCAATATTTTAACTTTATATTAGACGATATTTTTTTATTATAGGCACACATCAGTTGATTAGAGAAACGTTACCACTACATAAGCGATTCGACTTTTTAAATACATTGTAAATTATTTTCTATCCATATTCACAAACCTAAATGTGTATAGTCTTTAGATTTAGAGGATTTTTAAAATGTAAACTTATGTGTAAGTGTACGTGTGTATATGTGTGCTTGTACACAATGCATCATCTTGAGATTTGTTGATTTTTTTTGACAACTCACTCTACAAAAGTTAAAAGTAGAATGCTTATTTTCTTTCGGTCGCATCCTTATATCATCATTATCATAAATCATTTGATAAAACGGCATGACATTTAGATAAATGGTTTCTATTACTAATCTAATGAGTATCAGTATACAATTGGAAAATTGACCAATACAATTACCTATGTAAAAATCCTTCGGGGAAATAAGTTCGTACACAGAATATTTTTGAAAAATATTTTTCTGAAGCGCGTTTGGAACCGAATCAAATTGAACATGTTTGTTTTTTAAAATAATTATTATTTATACGATCCTGTATGCCTGTTTGTATGCCTATCACAGTAGTACGCACAGGCTACTCGACCGAGTTGAACGGGATTTAATAGGTGGGAAGTACAGGTTAAATCTAGATTACCTGATCCAATCGCATAATAATTAAAAGACGAAAAATTAGGAGAATCTCTGAACTTACTGATGAATAAAAATTGCCGAGACTGTCACACATAGTTTAAACTTCAAGCCAAAGCACAAATTACTTTTAATGCGATCAAGACTATTTTTGACGTGCAAACATTAGGTTGTAGAAATTAATTCGGCCACGTTAATTAAAAATTAACGCAAACGAACCGTAAATATAGTATTATATATTAGATCATCAACAGTTTATATATTTCAACAAATCTATGATCGATTTCATATAGCACTTTTCTTTGTGCCTACTTTTTCTTCCATCGTAAGTAGTAATACCAAAACTTTTACACGTGTGATATTCTCGAAATGCAAGTGATGATTGCTGGTACAAAACTTATTAAAAAAACGAAAGATTATTAATACGATGAGTAAATTATGAAATCAAATGAATGATTCAACGACCATAGAAAAGATGTGAAGGCTTCGAAAGATTACGAATCGGTAATAACGTCTTTACTCAACAAGACACAACGTCTTTCCTCAACAACTTTCACACTTTACCAACTTCCTATTGGGGAGACTTTTTCTATGTCATATTTAATTATATTTATAGAGTTCATGACCCACACAATTGCAAAAAATTCACAAAATTCAACTAAACTAATATCAGGATTGAACCTCCAAAGTAATCAAAAAATCCCAGAGTACTATACGCGAGGTGATTTTCAGGAATTTTATGACCAAAAAAGTAAAATGGATTACACTTTCTGTAATCCGTTTTATTCTCTTTTTCATAAAGTTTTTATTTTTGCTTTTTATTTATTTTCTTTTATTGCCCTGTAAAAAACCTTAAATCGTTTCCTACTGGACTATGATAATTGATTTACGGTTTATTGCTTATGAATTCTCCCACGCATAAAAATCAAAAACAAAAACCATGTATGATTACGTATTACTATCAAATGTTTTAACGATATACTTTAAACATTTTATAAGCTACTTACCAGTCCGAAAGCCACCCGGAAAAAAGTGGACGCCATTATTTAACCCATGAAAATGAGAGAAAACAAAGTCTCAATTATAACTCGACTCACTTGCTCTGAAAAAATTACGAAAAGCTGATCCAAAGACAGGGGAAATCCCAATTCCAGGACAAAAAATCTATATTATTATAAATCTTAAGGAGACAAACCATTCAACTTGTAACATTTTGATAAATTATTGATGAATCACGTGTTGCCGTATGTCTTGTAATTAACTGCTTAATTATTGGTGCTCAATGACACGAACCATTTCTCCTTACACGCGTTTCACATTTCTAGCACCGCGGCATCTTAACTTGCAAATATTAGTTTCTAACCCTCTCTCTCCATCCACTTACTTGTATCAACATTTTCATTTAATCTAACCGCGCACACTAGGCGCAGTGACGTGTTTGCCTAAAGTTGGATGGGGTTAGTGTAATGGCCTACACAGACTGTTTGGTTGTAGACCCCGCGCGTTAGCGCTAACAAAGTTAACATGACTTTAATAATTACCTGTGTTGTCGGATCTGCCTACCTTCACTAAGCGTTATTGGTGATGAGCGAGTCTGCAATTCAAGTGGCGCAGGTAGATCGAGAACTCATCAGGCGCTGTAATTGAAAAGAGCTACGCGACTAGATTAGAGAGAGCATGCTAGCGAGCGACTCACTGAGACGAGCTTTAAAGCTTTATTGCCCATTATAAAATGTTACAAGTGACCGCGAACATCCCGCTAAACAAACGTATAGCGTCAACGTTTCATGGAATTCGTTAGTGGATGCCAATTTAATTACTGTTAAAAGACAGATACGGGTAAACCACATTTTTCATTTATTCCAAACGAGATAACGTAACTGCATTCTATTTTATGTTTTTGTTATGAAAATAAAACTAGAAAATATTTAACGTATGAAATATTGTTCCGATCTTAAATGATAAATCCATTCCAACACGTGTGTTAGGCAAAAAGTAGTGCAAAATCAGCCAGTTAGTTTACTAAATGTTACTATTGACGAATACAGAGAATTAGCCATTGGTATTAAAATATTTCTAAAATCATCTTATATATCTTATGACATCTCTTAAATTACATAACATGCTCTACTAAGATCTTTAAAACATTATTATCATTAAAAAATTTAAATACTTATCAAATTAAACATGCTGTATATATTTTAAAACTAAAACCTTCTTTTGTCAACTACCTTTAATATTTTTGTTTAACTAAAGAGATGTAAACTTTTTAGAAACTCGTCAAGTAGATGTGTACTGAATATGAAGTATGTGTCTGTATATGAAGACATTTAAGAAAATTTTGCTTTCAAAATTTATGAATATTTTACTTCTAAATTCTCGAACAGACAGAAAAGAAAAGAGATGTATAAATAATATTTTTCTATATTATCCTTATTAACATTAATAGATATAGATTTATCGATAACTTAATTATTACCTGAATATTAATGCGGTTGTGTTTCACTTGCAAAATTTTGGCTAATTAATTCTTCCTAATAATCATTCTCATCAAACCATCTCCCATAAAAAGTTTTGTTAAAATTATAGAGAAAAATCACACCGTATCAGATGGTTCAATTCACATTCGTGTTCAACAATTATGACAACTTATCCTATACGACCGACTCGTTTTCGTGAATAAGTCTATTTTCCACATTAAATAACAATTAAAGAGAACCTTTTAATTGCTTTTTAACTATCAAATAACAAAACACACCCGCTATATTGCCTGAATTTTCCTTATTGTCTATCAATAAAATTCTGTTATTATCCCATAAAATTGCGGTCGTAATCTGTTTGGTAAACGGACTTACTTGAAACCGTTTTCAGCAGAATGCAATGTTTACAGCATTCACGCAAGCATTATTATTATGGAAATTAGTTCAGCTACGTTAATAAAAAAATACCGCAAACTATCGTGTTACATATAAATAGTAGTTGATGTTATATACTTATTCGTCACTTTAATTTGTTCCGTACATTTTCTGTCATAACATAGAGTAATACCAAGATTTATACATGCCTGATACTCCCAAATAACGACAAATTGGTCAGAAAAGAAATAATTTTTAATAGCCGCATTAAATAAAGAAAGTAAAGTGAACATAAGTAAATGAACAAAAATGTCTGTGATGTTTTTTTAACTGTCGAAGAAAACCTTTGAAGATACCAAGATTTATGAAGCAATGTTGTTTCTTTACTTAACAACCATCTCAATTTAGATTGACTCCCTACGGGGGAAATATTTTCCTTTATTATCTTTAACTACACTCGGGAAGACCGTAATTCACGCAACAATAGGAAATTTACAAAATTATACTACAAAGTTATATCAAATTAGTATCGGGATGGAGTCTGCAAAATTGCTAAAAAGCCCCAGAGTACTATACGCGAGGTAAGTTTCACGAACTTTATGATCAAAAAAGTAAAATGGATTACACTTTAGGTAATCCATTTTATTTTCTTTTCATAAAGTTTTATCACTACTTTTTATTTATTCCCATTATTTTCATTTATCTACCTGTAAAAAATCTTTTATTGTTTTCCCGCGGGATGATGAGTGCTGAGATTTTTAAAATTTATTGCTTATAAATTCCTCCACGCATAGAAACAAAAAACAATGAAGTCCTGAATGATTGTGTAATATTTCCAAATATTACAAAAATATGTTTTAAATATTTTGTAAGCTACTTTTTAGTACGAAAGATGACCGGGAAAAATGGAAGACACTATTTAGCTCATGAATATTTGAGGAAAAAGAGTTAATTGAACACACTCGCTCTGATTAATTTAGGAATATCTCATCCAAATACAGGAAGAATCCCATTTCCAATACAAATATTTATTTAGTAATTGGTCTCAAAAAGTTTAAACTATAAACTGGTAACAAATTAACTCTCCAAAAATCTATTAAAAAATTATATACTTTTTTGCTACAAATAGTAAAATATTAGTCGTGACTCCATTCTTGACAATAACAGAATAGTCAGAATTTGTACGTCATTCAGTATTGTGTTTGTAAACCTATGCCTACCATTAATATTTTGAAGACACTAATGCAAATTCTGAAAGCAAAAACATATTTTCGAAATGCTTATTCGTGATTACACATGCTACAGAATGTATTAGTATGCATGTATTGTATTTTTGGCGTATTATCTATTACTATATTTAATCAATTGCTTAGGTACTAAGTACACCAATGATCTCTTCTGGCACTCGTCTCAAGTTTCTCCTACAGTGACACCTCATCATGCAGATATTAGTTTCAAATATTTCCCTCTACCTACTCACTTATGTCAACATTTTTGTTTATCTAACCTCGTAGATAAGGCTCAGAGACGTGTTCGCCTAAAATTGCATGACGTTAGTGTAAATACCCTAAACAGACATTTGATCCGGAACGCCGCGCACCAGCGCTAACAAATTTAACATGACTACTAATTGCCTTCGTTGTTCGGGTCTGCCTACCTTCACTACATATATATCGGTCCACCTGTTTTCTGCAATTCAAGTTGCGCAAATAGTTCAAGAACTCATTAGGCGTTGTAATTGAATGGAGTTACGCGACTGAGTTATAGATAGCATGGTAGTGAACACCAACCGACTCATTGAGGCGAGCTTTAAACCTTTATTGCTGATTATAAAATGTTATGAGTGACCGCGGACATCCCACTAAACAAATGTATAGCATCTCCGTTTCATGGTGTTCTTTAGCAGACGCCGACTTAATTGCCGTTAAAACACGGATTCGGGAAAACTATATTTTTCGCTTATGCCGAACGATAGCATAGCTGTAATCTATTTTATGTTCTAAAATTTATAATTTCCTTGTGAAAATGAAAATAGAAAATATTTAACATAAGAAATATCATTCGATCGTTGGATGATAAATCCATTTCAACACGCCTTTCTTGTATACCATATAAGTGTGTTAAGTAAAAAGTAGTGCAAAATCGGTCAGTTAGGTTACGATATAGGACTATTGATGAATACAAATAATAAGCCAATAGTACTGAAGTCTTGTTTCGAAAATTATCTTTTCAATCTTATAACATTTCTCTAATTTCATGAGATGTTCTTCCAAAATCTCTAAAATATTATCATTAAACAATTCGTTTACCTTTGAAATTGAATATGTCGTATATTTTCTGAAATTTTAAAGAGATGGAAACTTTTTAGGAACTCGCCAGGAAAATGTGCACTGAATAGGGATGCATTTAGAAAGATATTCAAGAAAATAGTGCTTTCGAAATTGGTGGATATTTTACTTATATATTATCGACACAGGCAGAAAATAAAAGAAAAGTGTAAATAAAATTGTTTCAATGTAATCCTTATTAACATTCATAGACATCGATTTATCGATAACTTAATTATTACTCGAATTAATATGATTGCTTTTTAAGGACAAAGTTATGACTTATTATTTTCTTTAATTAATCGTTGTCATTAATCCACACCTCATAAAGACCTTTCTTGAAAGGTGTGAATAGGGAAAAATTGGTTGAACCAGGTGGTTGAATTCAAAATCACATACAGCAACTTGTGCTGATAACTGATATGTTTTCGTGAAACAATTAATTCTTGTAATTACTTTTCCTTTAAATAGTAAATAATAGAAGCGTGGTATTCTTCCGTGACATCCACTGACTTTTCCTTATGACCGACCAATAAAAGTCCGTCATTTTCAACTAAATATAAATTCGATCAAGATCTGTTCGGGAGACGAACTTACTCAAAACCTTTTTCGATGACTACTCCTTGTATTAACGAACCATTGTGCTAACTCCTACTGTTTTTAGTCATAAATCCATATTTCATCTTCGTTAATGGAAAAAAAATGTATGGCAACCTTGCGGAACTTTATTTCAAAACCATCACAGATTCCAAAAGGTATAATTTTCTTGTACTAAGTCATTTCATAACCTGTTTTTTATTCCTAAACCCAAAGGATTATCATTTTTTCGGTGATGATAAAATAAAACAAATCTAGTATTTATGATCATACCGCATTTATTATGTTTTTTTTTATTACAGTAAAAGTTCAAAATAGATCCCCTAGATCTTACGCATAAACTGCATCTTCTTACAAAATTTCTTCTTAAAGTTCGAAAGGCCCTTTCATTGTTTTCTACCACTTCAGACACATGGTGTAATTTTTGTCTTAATTGTCGTTCATTATCGTTAGTAATCTTATAGACCGCCCACTTGAAATAATCCCAGAGAAAAGAGTCCACAGATTGAGGTCTGGCGATTATGGTGGACATGCAATTGTACCGCCACCTCCTATCCAACAATGTGGGTAAGTTGCATTTAAGTATTCAGTTACTTGTCGCAAAAAGTGGACCTGTGCACCATAGTGCTACGTATACGTAGCTAGTTTACAAGTGAGAAAAATCCTTTCTTGGGACTTATCCGAAGTTGCGTTCGAAACGAGACATAAGGAGGTGAAAAAAACGATTATCGCACACCCGTAAATTCTCTAGGGTAGACTCAAAAACAGACTTCATGAGATTATTGCTGGTGACTTCTGAAACACTTGTAACGCACAAAAAAAATCATGGCCCAAATCAGGCTGATGACGATTTTTATCAAAGAGATACACACACACCCACACACACGCGCACACGCACACATACACACACACACACACACACACACACATATATATATATATAAATATATATATATATATATATATATATATATATATATACATATATATATATATAAATTTAAAACGCACATAAATATTCCATTTTTCACGATTATGCAATAATTTGATAATACGCTACAGAATATTAGTCAGCGTTCAGTTAATTAAAATTGCTTTGCAATTTCCCTCGTTCTATGCGTTGCGCTTTTCAGTGCCTGTTTTATGTTTTAAAACTATTAGTATTTTTGTTCTTACCACACATACATTCAACATTTTATGTCAACTTTTGAATTGAGTATGGCATCATAAAAAAATAAATGAAAATATTTACAATCTAATTAATAAAAAATTAAAATTCGATTTGATCACATTATACAAATCATAGATAAAAAAACGCCGTGTACACTGTTACAGACGAATGATACGTTTACACCGAGTATTCGTTATTAATTTTATAATAATTATATTCGTGTTTAAATAGACAGTTTCAGAACCTTCATTCGCAAATCCACCTCGCTCGCTGCCAGTTATAATTGTTGGTTTTAATAGCAAAAGAGAAAATGAGAAAAGAAGTTGAAATCAGCATAGTCATTAGCGCGTTATACATTCCCATCGTACCTCGTCTGGACACTCGCCAACTTTTCGCTCCTTTAGATGTAACTTTCCAGCGGAATAAAGTGCCACAACTTTTTAATTAAGGTCATTGCTGCGAAATACTCTCCGCCTTTATAAACAAATAACAATCATAATACTTCTCGACTTCATTAAGGAATAAGTTCTTCAGATTTTGAAACTTTACTTGCTCATCTGATACACTTGGTGTATTGGCGTGGTAGTATAATTGTTCGTTCATTTTAAACGTGATGTTAATGCTTCAAAATCTATCCATTTAACGATGGTTAGACATACAGGCGAAGTTCTTTCTCCCATACTTTATAAATATTTATATATTACTTTTGCTAATAATCTCCTCTTTCAACGTTATTCATTTTCTGTTAACCTAAATTTACACTCAATTGAACCCTATTAATTTTTAAGCTTCTATATGTAACGTTTATTTATCGTAAACTTGTAAGTACGCAATAATGTTAGGTACTTTTATATATACGTAATATATTTACATATAGTGACCAAATCGCTACAGGACCAATCTTTTGCATGAAAATTTATGAAAAACTACAAAGGATTTTACTGAGAGTAACGGAAAAAAAATTAAATTTTATATCTTAAAAACCCTATATCTGATTTATAGGTTCACCTATAAAACATGTGCAAGTACCATAAATACAGATGTAGTACACAAATCACGAATAAGACGGTAAAACACACACCTATTCAAATTAATATCACACTAACTAAATATTAATCACAAAGCACGCTCATCTCATCAACGCAATCCTGAAGCGGTCAATGGAGAAGAAAAAACAAGTGAGTGTTGTAGGATATTTATGCGCCGTCTAAGTAGATGAAAATAAGCTTTGGCTATGCTCTCTCATACAAAATAAAACAGAAAAGATTTTAGACGACAGATGATAACTTAAAGATAACTATGGATTACGGACGGTAGGAATTCTTTCTGAAACCTCTGAAAAACGTTTAACGATACCAAAGATCTAATTTATTCCAAAATTTTGCAGCTTGGAGCCAATGGAATCAAATGAACCTCCAACGTTTAATTTGACTACGAAACAAGATATTCTTATTTATTAAGACCGAAAACGAAAAATATTAATTATTTATGGGGGCATACTAAATATTTAATAATTTTTTAATAGGATTCTCTTTCTGATTGATTGAGTATCTATCGTACCTAAAGTACATTCAGAACCTAATTGGCTTCACGAGATAAGGCCTATTATTAAACAACCAAATAAAAAAATTGTAACAGTTCCCATGGCACAAAGATTATCTATTAATGAACAAATGTGTGCTGACAAAGTGGCACATTTCATGAAAAAATATTTACTTAATAAGGCACCTAAATAAGGTTTCAAACTATATATCTCATGCAGTGCAGAAAGGTTAAGCCCATGAATTTGAGATATACACTAGTCAAGAAAATTAGTGGATGTAAATTTACTCAGATTTTGGACTGGTAGGAAATCTTGTAATTCAGCTAGCCAGAGGCATACCAAGGCATATATATATATATATATATATATATATATATATATATATATATATATATATATATATACATTTTTTTTCTTTTTTTTCCAATTTTTATGCATCGATCCCACTAGTTACCCATTTTTAAAAACCAGGGGTCTATTGCCTGGGTACTTTATAATCGAACAGACTCGTAAACTATAAGCTGCCTAACAAAAAACACTTAAGAAAAAAAGCTGTTCCCCGGGGAACTTATAAAGAGCAGATGTCTAACTATGATGGTGTTGATTTGACAGGTGTTTGTTGGAAGGACAATAAACCTTTCACTTTTCTATCTTCATGTATTGAAGCAGAACCTGTCATCCGAAAAGATTTAACAAGATAAATAAAACTAAGATTAATATTTCTTGCCCACATATAACAAACGAATGAAGAGATGGATAGTTTCATTGGAAAATATCGCATTGCGATGACAAGCTGAAAGTATCTTTTATTACTTAATGCACACGTCTTTAATAAATTCTTAGTTAATATGGAAAGATTTGAGATAGACTTAAACCAAATCACCATTTCTGACTTTATATCACTGTAGACTAGAGCTATTAGAGGTGTTAGGCAAAGTTGGTAATGCTTTTGAATTTAGTAATAGGAGAAGGCCCAGCAGCAGTAACAGAGTTGAGAGGGGAACTCAAGCCAACAAAGAGCGAGGACCAGCTCAGCGTGTTCCACCTAAGGATATAAAGGTAGATGTCTGTCACTGGCCTGATAATTTTGCAAAATGCCTGAATTCAAGGGAAACACGTGTAAAGTAGCCCTTTGTTTTACTAAAGCCAAGAAATGTTTTAAAACTTTTCATGTCTAATGTCGTAATAATGTCTTCTATCAAATGCATACCTTCAATAGGCAGTTTTTTTTAATAATAGTATTAAAAAATTATAAAAAGGCGTTTCCTCTGTAATACAATATTAAACAATTATAAACGAAATTATCTTTGCCTGTATTAGTATGTGCATGGCCACTAGATATATTTTTTTACAGGAAAAAAAATAAATAATGCAGTTAAGGGATAAGCAAAAACCGAATATTTTCCATATCTTCAATTTCACGAAATATGACTATATTTCCAAATTTTGGTTGTGTTTTAATTAGCTCGAAGAGATATATAACCATTACAGTCTACATATTCTATGTTTTCTCTACATTATTTCTAAGAACCAACGCACTCCAATTTACCTTAACTCCGGATCATCATTATTTTGTATTATGCTCTCAATTCATCCTCCTTTCCGATTCTTAAACACAACATCGCGTTCTATGAACACTCCTTCCAAACTGTATAACAAACTTCGTTCTGTTATACGGAACGTATTGTCAATGGGTGCATTCAAAATTCGTCACGTGATATACTGCTACTTCTCCCTCAATTCGTTTTCTATAAAGGTGATTTATTTATCCTCACTTGCCGATCGGCTTGCACAAACTGCATCAGTAATCAACCTATTACTTATAATATATGGAACATTAAACACCGTTGTTTCATCTTGTTCTTTTCGTAAAGAGTGTATTTCACTTTTTCGTTTTCAATCTACATTATTTAGTTGTCTGTTTGCGATATTTTGATCGACCGGGAAATGTAACGTGAATAAATCAACTAATAATGCCATATGAAATAAAAAGTTATTAAATTTCAGAATTTTTCCTTTGCTTGTATCTTAAGGTCTCGTTTGGTGCTAATTTTAAGATTCTAGGTCGTCTCAATAAGTTTCTAGATATACTTTATAGGTTTTTATAGGCAAGTTAGCATCAAAATGGATATTTGAAAGACTGTACCTTTTGTTACATAGCGTAAGATGCTTGAATTGTTTATTTTATTAATTGGATCGCAGATTTTAGTTTTCATACTAACAATCTTAACGGATACACAGGAGACGGACGGATGGCAAAGTGATTTTAAGGCATGATATCTTACAACAGATTTATCGCCTTAACTACGTTAGCATATTAATAAAAGTAAAGTTAATTACTCCACCTGTGGACGTATAATCTGAAATAACTACACAGCAAGCCAATAGAGCATCCTTAAACTGTACTGCAAGCTAAGAGTGTGTTCTTAGACATCCACTTATCAACTTACGCTTAAATATATTGCAAGTTAACTACTTGACGTGGAGTATGTGTGGTCTAGGGCGGGAGCGCGCCCAAGAGAATGATATGTAGACGGAGGCATACCGCGGTTTAAACTCAATCCTCAGTAATTGTTTGAGAGCGGGCACGCTGGGTCAAGAACTCATTAGGGCGGCTGGCGCCTCGGCCGCCCTATCTAATTGGACGGGCGTCTGGCATCGATACTTCCTTATTTACATGCTTTTTTTCGGAGTTTCATTCTTCACGGAATTGTTTTAACACAATACAAGTTTAAAAGTGTATCAAATATTTTAGTTTTTGAGATAGCAAATATATTAAATCGTATAAAAGGAGGCTTGGTGAGAAAGATGGGAGATTATACAGTGTTGACTGTAAATGGCAACTACTGACGAAATGCACATCCCAATACACAAAAACATGGTTTCTTAGTTGATTATATTCCTTGAAATTATTGACGGAGATTAATTGAAATATCAATCAGGCAATTGAAATATCAGTAATAAAATAATTAGTAGGTTAATTGAAATATTAATTACAAGTTCTAATTAAACGCTAGTGTCTAAACTTTTCACATATTTTTCAAATTCACATTTGAAAAGGATAGGAAATAATATTTATTTTGAACGACAAAATTTCACAAACAGGGCTTAAAGAAGAAAAGTGGTAAATACAAACTTTATTTCATTTTCAAAATCCTTGTCAGTCTGAATTCTCGATAGGGTGATGGATGGGCGGATGAGTCGCATATATATGAGTTTAACTCTCATTTCATGTTGAAAATAATTTTGTACTGCCTAAATTAATTAAGATTCTCATCTGAAGCACTTATTTGGAAAAGTTTATGGACATATGTCTAAAACTGCAGAAACTATGAAACTGTGACTAACTGATTATGAATGGACGAACGAACTGTTTCCTCATAACAATGTTTATCTATAAAAAGCACTTTTTTAGATTAGTTAATTTTTTTTTCTATTAGCTACATTTCCCGGTCAATCAAGATATCGTAAACAGGCTACTAAATAATGTAGATTAAAAACGAAAAAGTGAAATATACTCTATGCAAAAAGAACAAGATGAAACAACGTTGTTTAATGTTTCATACAATATAAGTAATAAGTTGATTACTGATGCAGTTTGTGCAAACCGATCGGCAAGTGAGGATAAAAAAATCGCCTTTATAGAAAACGAATTGAGAGAGAAGTAGCAGCATACGAATAACGTGACGAATTTTGAATGCATCCATTGACGATGCGTTCCGTATAACAGAAAGAAGTTTGTTTTATAATTTGAAAGAAGGAGTGTTCAGAGAACGCGATGCTTCAGGAAGGTGGATGCTTTAAGAATCGGCAAGGAGGATGGATTGAGAGAGAAAAGTGAAATTACTTTGTTCATCATAAGTCATCACTTGTATGGATTTCCCGCATGTATGGATACGCGCATTAGACACGCATTTGACCCGGGAAATCCATACTAGTGAATCCCAAATAATTCTATTTACCGAATCCTAAATAATTCTATTGTATTGTAGTTCTTCAAAAACTTACGGTTAAAATATTTAAGTGCCGTTTGAGCTATTCAAAGCTCAAACGGCACTTAAATATTTGAGGCTGTAAGATGCGTACGCGAGTCAGAAAACCTCTAAGCTTTTGTGACAAATCAAATGAAATACTAAGCCAGTTTCTTTCAGTTGACCAAATAAATAGGATAATTATTCTATGTAAAAGAAAACATTTTTTGTTTCTGATAACTTATTTTTATAACAGCAATTCGAACGAATAGGTCAGCTCATATGCTCATATACTTACGTATCATGTCTGTATTATTAAAAAATGTATGACGCGTAATATAGACTTCCGTATATAATAGCAACCTGTAACAATGTCCTAGAAGCAAATATTGTGACGTTATTGGTTCACACTTTTAGGTTCACACTTTTAGGGGTCAAAGTCTTCAGGTAGAAATCCTTTGTTTAAACTTTAAGTCTCAAGGAATTCAAGGAACTAAATTAATCAAGCTTGGTTTAATGCTATATTGTAATTGTATGTAATTTTTTAATGCTATATTGTAATTGTATGCTATATTGTAATTGTCTTAATGCTTGTACATATTAAACACAGTTTGTTTTATTCATTTTTATTCTACTTTATAGTAAAATAATCAACTTACATACAGGCCACTTACATATTTGCTCATCGTATATTATAGTTACGAAAACCATTTTGTTACAAATCGCGAAAATCGTTATAAGTCCAGGAAACTACTGCATTCATTTGAATAATTGGTAAAACCCGGGTAAAGCATACAAATTTATTAGAGTAAGGTTATTGGGGTAAAAACATTGTTCTTTATATATATACGTAAAACCAACAATCCTTTATAGTTTAATTAGCGCTATAATACATAGTGATAGTTATTTATATGTACAATATATATCTATATATATATATATATATATATATATATATATATATATATATATATATATATATATATATACATATATATACATATTTATATTTATATATATATATATATATATATATATATATATATATATACATAGGTTCTTACATGCACGTGTATCCTAAATTACTGCGTAAATTTTAACCCACAAGATATTAAATACTTTATTATGATTGCGCTCGTAAAAATGGCTGCCAAGTGAGTACTCGCTCATCATTCAGGCACTGTGTTGTTAAATCTAAGAATTCCAGTAAAATTTTGATAACGGTAATACTTATACTAAGACCAAAAATATATTTTTTAAATTCAAATACCAGTGCTGCAAAAGTTTTAGCATGAATGTATTTACGTTTGATGTATACTTTGTTATGTATTATCTATTGTTATATTTATTTAATCGCTCAATTATTAAGTATGAAAATGATTTCTTCTTGCACGCCCTTTAGGTTTCTCGCGTTCCTTGACAAACAAATAATGGTTTCTAACCCTCTCTCTCCGCCCACTTACTTGTATCAACGTTTTCTTTTAATGTAAGCTCGCAGACAAGGCTCATTGAATATATCAATCAAACAGTCATCACCTGGTCATCTAAAACAGCAACTGCTCTAATTAAATTAAGCATTGACATGAATAATACTTCCCTATAAATAATAATCAGTTAACAATTCTTTTGTTAAACAACTTCAATGTATTGATTGGAATAAGTCAACAAATCGTCTCAATTCTGTTTATATCTGATCCGATTAAATTTACCTAATATTGCAACTTTATATCTCTTAATATCTTCTAATCTTTAGTGTGTAGTCTATGAAAATTTCTAATGCATGCCTGATTGATTAACTTTATGGCAGATTTCCCTCAGTGCCTAGTTATTCGTTACTCTTTTTTCCATATTTATCTATATTGTTGACGAAATACTCCTCAAAGGTGATCGTCTATACATAAATAATTAAATCTACACACAAACCCTATAAATTTATTAACCGAGCCCTACAGGCTATCATAATTGTTGGTCAACTTTTTAAAAAAGAATGCTTCTCTTAAAGTGTTACGTATCTGACTAATAAAATTTTATATTGAAAATACTACAGTCGTTTACACCCGACTGTCGTAGGAATGACCCAGTATTTAAATTGGAAGCCAAAATTAAATTATGTTGGTCATAAATTTTTTGACAAAACATTACTTTGACTATTAATACTAATCAACGTTAATATCACACTATTTTTACTTAACTCCGAAAATATTAACTATTTGAAACGTGTGTATATGTGTGCTTGTACACAATGAATCATCTTGAGATTTGTTGATTTTTTTTGACAACTCACACTTCAAAAGTTAAAAGTAGAATGCTTATTTTCTTTCGGTCGCTTTTATATCATCATTATCATAAATCATTTGATATAACGGCATGACATTTAGATAAATGGTTTCTATTACTAATCTAATGAGTACCAGTATACAATTGAAATATTGACCAATACCAATACAATTACCAATGTCAAAATCCTTCGGGGAAATAAGTTCGTACACAGAATATTTTTGTAAAATATATTTCTGAAGCGCGTTTGGAACCGAATCAAATTGAACATGTTTGTTTTTTTAAATAATTATTATTTATAAGATCCTATATGCCTACTCGACCGAGTTGAACGGGATTTAATAGGTGTGAAGTACAGGTTAAATCTAGATTACCTGATCCAATCGGAAAATTAGGAGAAAGTTTCTGAACTTACTAATTAATAAAAATTGTCGAGACTCTCACACATAGTTTAAAGTTCAAGCCAAAGCTAAGTTACTTTTAATGCGATCAAGGCTATTTTTGACGTGCAAACATTAGATTGCAGAAATTAATTCGACCACAGTAATTAAAAATTAACGCAAACGAACCGTAAATATAGTATTATATATTAGATCATCAACAGTTTATATATTTCAACAAATCTATGATCCATTTCATATAGCACTTTTCTTTGTACCTACTTTTTCTTCCATCGTAAGTAGTAATACCAAAACTTTTACACGTGTGATATTCTCGAAATGCAAGTGATGATTGCTGGTACAAAACTTATTAAAAAAACGAAAGATTATTAATACGATGAGTAAATTATGAAATCAAATGAATGATTCAACGACCATAGAAAAGATGTGAAGGCTTCGAAAGATTAGGAATCGGTAATAACGTCTTTACTCAACAAGACACAACGTCTTTCCTCAACAACTTTCACACTTTACCAACTTCCTATTGGGGAGACTTTTTCTATGTCATATTTAATTATATTTAGAGAGTTCATGACCCACACAATTGCAAAAAAATCACAAAATTCAACTAAACTAATATCAGGATTGAACCTCCAAAGTAATCAAAAAATCCCAAAGTACTATACGCGAGGTGATTTTCAGGAATTTTATGACCAAAAAAGTAAAATGGATTACACTTTCTGTAATCCGTTTTATTCTCTTTTTCATAAAGTTTTTATTTTTGCTTTTTATTTATTTTCTTTCATTGCCCTGTAAAAAACCTTAAATCGTTTCCTACTGGACTATGATAATTTATTTACGGTTTATTGCTTATGAATTCTCCCACGCATAAAAATCAAAAAACAATAAATTCATGGATGACTACGTATTACTATCAAATGTTTTAACGATATACTTTAAATATTTTGTAAGCTACTTACCAGTCCAAAAGCTACCCGGAAAAAAGTGGACGCCATTATTTAACCCATGAAAATGAGAGAAAACAAAATCTCAATTGTAACTCGACTCACTTGCTCTGAAATTACGAAAAGCTGATCCAAAGACAGGGGAAATCCCAATTCCAGGACAAAAATCTGTATTATTATAAATCTTAAGGAGTCAAACCATTCAACTTGTAACATTTTGATAAATTATTGATGAATCACCTGTTGCCATATGTCTTGTAATTAACTGCTTAATTATTGGTGCTCAATG